>VXAZ01001324.1:1416185-1906583 GCA_013399875.1 Gymnorhina tibicen
AAAAAAAAAAAAAATTAAATAATCCACACACACGCAAAAATAAAAATTAAGATGAAACCCTGAAGGGGAGCGGCAGTGACCCAATCGGCAAAAAAAATATACGGATCCGGCAAGTAAATGTGCACGCAAAGGCAGCTCCTGCCAAGCTTGCAGCTTCGGCTCGATTGTGTATTCCTCTGGCAGCGCCGCGGAGGCAGGCGAGCGCGCACCGAGCAAGGCGCCTCCCACCAAAGCCTAATGGTGGTTTCTTAATGCGCACAAGATAAATAAATGATCCAGGCAAACCCCTCGGGAGGGTGTATGCTACGGCAAACGGAGCCTAGGAAAGGAAGGAAAAAGGAAAGGAAAGAAAAAGAAAAGAGAAAAGGGCGGGGGTGCGGGGTGGGGGCGAAGCTCCCGAACCCATCCTGTGGTAGCGATCCAATAGGCTGGTGCTGCATGTCAGAAAAGACCTGTGTGCAGGGAGCGGCGAGGGGGTGCGTGTGCGGCGGAGGTGGAGATACCTTCTGAGAGGGAGCCCAGCGGCGGCCAGGGCTCGGGACAGAGGATCTCCCACCCTGAAGCTATCCGACAGGTATCAACTGGCAGCATTTTGTTGCTCTTCTTTCTAATGGGATTCGCTAAAAAAAAAAAAAAAAAAAAAAAAAAAAAAAAACCAAACAGACCAACAACCCACCACACACCTGCAGCAAAAGGACAGTTCTTTCGGCAGCTGGGGGGAAACTGATGGCACAGCCGCAACTGAGGTTGCCAGACGAGTTTTGATATTTTAACTACTCCGTCTTACTTGGTCTGCTCCAAAGTTGAATTCCCAAGTTCAGCGTAGTCAACAGTGGGTGCTTTCCATTCACTTACTGGAAACATTTCACCAGCTGGGGTGGTCACTGAAGAGTTAGCAGCAGTTTGCCAAAGGTGGCTTAATCTCAATTTCCAAAATTTTAGAAAATGCTCTATAGAATTACACACGTACAGATATTTTTAACCCTTTCTTCTGACCTGTTACCCTATTGGTCCTTTTCTGGTATTGATGCATAGGTATCATTTCCTTAGTCATGCATTTAAGTGTATTGACATTTCTACAGAATAAGTGATGGGAAAAGCTGGAAACAATCTGTGAAATGCATTTGTTCTGTTTATAAAGAGACAAATACAGAAAATAAAATATTGCAACTGAAACATACCTGCTTGATTTTTTTCTCCAGAATGAATGTTAATACCATTTAAATTATCAATATTACATTAACTAGATATCTAGATTATTGTCATTCCAAGGACTCCATCTGGAGTTTGGCAGCTCCCCTAAGATATTTCTGTGCTAACAGCCATCAGGAAGATCTGTGGAAGTGGCTTATCAGGTAAGTGTACTATTTAAACACCTCAAAAAATCCCCCCTCTTTGGCGTTGGAAAACATGAATAGCAGGGGTTTTACTCCTTTAGTGAAGAGGAAAAAGGTTCAGGAGAAAGCACTTAGAAAGAACCACAAATGGATGCCCAATAAAGCAAGGAAAGGAGAACGATGGGGAAGTCTTGGGAATCCAGGGGATCTTTTTCACTGATTTTATGGAAATCTAGAACCAGGTGCTTTCAGTCATGAGTGCCTGTGCTACAAAGTTCTCACCTTTCTTACAAACTTGGAACACCTTTGTCCTGCTCTGGGCTTTGTGTTGCCTGTACAAATGCCCTTTAGCTCCTGCCTCTTCCATAACCATATTGCAGTTCACTAAGCCCACTGTGAATCACTCTTTGTCTTCATCCTCAAATAATTGGTACATGCTTCTTGTAAGAACAAAAACGTTTCACAACGCTTACAAGACAGAGAGCTTTTATTTTTCTCACGACTATGTCCTGAACTCTTCCAGTGTTTCATAAGTCTCAACTGCACTTCTTCCCCCACTAAGATTTTCAAGCTGTCAGCTCCTAAATTTTGCAGTGGTTCTAATGGACGACATCAGGAAGTGATACCATTAAGATCACGCAAGTGTAGCCATTTCATCGTTTAATATTGAAGGACTTCCTGTATAAGTAAACATCTTCAGGCTTCTTTTCTTACAATTTCCCATTCTTATTGAGGGTTGACAAACTATTCTTGAAATTGATTATGGAATGCTTTCAATGTGCCTTACTTAAGTGAACTACTTAAAAACAGGCATTACCCTGTTAACTAAGATCTTATCAGACTATTAGCTTCTTGAAAAAAGTTTAAAAATATGAAATGGATCTTGATACAAGAAGCTTCCCTTAACCTCATAGTAAATGCAAATGTATTTCAAATAGGTTATCCTACAGTTTAAAAAGTCATTCATCTAGACAGACACCTAAATGAAGGCAATACATGGAAATGTCTTCCTGTGATAACTTAGTCATGAGCTAAAATGTTATGATGTATACAAAAACACGGTCTCTGAATGCTTTTAGATTATTTCTCTGTCCTTAAAAATTAATATTCAAATCATAATCAGTTTCTCAAATCGTCCCACTCTTATTAAACTGAATCTGTTCCATGCATTAATTCGAATTTATGTAGGTATTTGGTAGCTCTCACTTGCATTTCTTCCTACTCATTTTGTATCATAGCCCAACTCCTTTACTTTTTCTGGAAATATGTTTATCATGATCTGAAAACAGTATGTAATTTATTTTTCTTGACTTTTCTTCAAAATATACAAAGAAATCTGTAGTGTCTCCTTGAGGACATCTGTGACTGGAACAGATTAAAATTATTTATCTATGATGGAGTCAGAAGTGGTATTCTCTTAAGGACTAGTGTGACACAGTGTATAACAGATATGCCATTTATGCATATATCACTTTGTTTGTCACAGGGGGTTACACCCTGGCTGTCAGTAGGTATGGCCCAGCTATTGGTTGTGTTACAAGGGTGCTGTTCCTGGTTGGCTTCACACATGCCTACAGCCATTATTTCAAATAATGAAATGTAACAGGTCAGTTAAAGGAGTTACATTATTGTTTAACTGTTATCATAGCATCAGGTCTAGAAACCTCAGGATAACTATCCTCAGAAGAGCCAAAAAAATAAGTGGAAATTCCAATTTGGAAAATCAGAGCCATGAAATGGAGCTACGTCCATTTCAGCACGTAAACAATAAGCATGTGGGATGCCTATACCCCAATCCCACATACACACACTGTTAAAAGCCTTACTTCCCTCCCCAGCTTTACAAAACACTGAGGACATTCCTTGTTATCTCATGTAAATATCATCTGACGCTTAGAGCTACAAAACCTCCACAGTTACTTTGATTTGTGGTGTAATCAGCCACTGAGAGCATAAACAGTCTTGAATTTGTGAGTTGCTCCAGCACCCACCTCATCTGCTGCGTTCTGGTACTTCAGCAGTTGGATGTGGCGAACAAAACAGAATTTCCCAAAGGATGCCTGAATTGGGGCTGGTTATATAAATAGGTGTTATGCTGCTTCCCAAACTAGGGCATTTGAATATTTTTTGCTTAATTCTTCCTCTTAGCTTTCATCCCCAGCTCAGCTACACCATACACATCTCTAGTGGTCAGCTCACAGGTGAGGAAAACCTTGCTTTTGCCTGAGGTCAGCATGTAACTGTATTCCCTCTTGCACGTGAAAGGCATGAACAGCATTCCACTGATCCCATTAATCAGTGCTCAGAACTAGTGCCCTTCCCCGTGCCGATTGCTAAAATAGCCATTACGCGAGGCAGATCAAGCTTTACTCAGCTAACACGTCCTCAGGGGACTTGGGCTAGGTGCCTGTTCGTAATGTGGCACCTAAAGTATTCCTCTGGATTCTTACACAGGGCGTTGTGAGCTCTCCTGGCACCCAGGTGCAACAAGTGAGAAATGCACTGCGGAGCTCCACAGCACAGCAGCCGTTTGAGATGTGAGCAGGCTGCTCATTTGCATGTCTGCATGTCAGCCTCAGACAGGCGTAAGATGAGTGACACTTAATTTCGGGTTAAGGAGAAGAGCCTGCTCTCCCTCACTGCAATATAAACTCTGAATAACAATCCCATGGCTAAATTAATTGGATAAAATAGGCCTATCCTTTCACACGGTGCAAGTGTGCTGGTTCCTCCTCAACAATCACCAGCCCTAGGTTACTCAAGTCATGTGTAGCCAATTTGCAAATGCCAGGGCTGCCACTAAATGTTTAGAATTACACTTGAGTGTGCACCAATGAGTATATACAATTCAAATATTTATCCTGGCATGGTTTGTAATGATGAAATGAAATATGATGTGATATTAACAAAAAATCCCACACCCCAAATCCTACAAAACATGTTTCAGTCAGGAAATATTAGTAAACTGGATACCTTCCTTGGAGGAATTTATTGCTATAGAACTGAAATCCTAAATGCCTGATTCACTTTTTATCAAACCAAATTTTCAATATTCTCTACTTTTAGCTGATTGTAAATTCTAAGTATTTCAGTGGGATAAATTCTGTTTGGCAACTACTTTTTAAATTCTGATTTTAGTGGTATTGTATCAGTCCCTTAAGAACACACTTAACAATGATTTCAGACTGAGAAATATAGTGGCTAGTCTTAACAATGCCCTTGTGACATACTGAAGCCACTGCAGCATAAGAGAAATGAATATATTACTCTTCAAGCCTTTGTAACCCCTGAGATTTTTATCAGGAACATCAATTTAGGATGCCAGAGAAAGAAATAATTGAAAGCAAACATGAAAATGCCATCAAAAGGGCTTGCTCCAAAGTGTGAAGTCAGCAGAAATCTCTCAGTATCCTGCACACTATCTTGGAGCAAGCCCTAAATCAAAATTCAAATCTTTCCAAGATCTATGATAAAATGGTGACAAGAGCAAGTGGGGCAGCCCAGGAAGCAATCAGCTGATAATAGACAAGAGAGTTAAGACTACTTACTATTATGACTTATTTCCAAACATTCCTTGAAAATCTGCATTTTCCATCCCAATAAGGACACCTGATCCCACTTAGGAAAAAAGTGAATATATACCATATTTCAGACTTCGTGATCTTTCTTTTTTCAGTTCAGCATTGTTTGCTGTCCCATGTAACTTCTGCCCAGTGCGGAGAACACTGCTGCTACGTGTTATTTGCTGGATATTTTGGATGTCAGATTCCTACAGCTTAGGATGTTCAGTAGCTTTGCAGGTACCTCTTCAAAGCTGCCCTGAATGTCCAGAACAGCAACAGCTAGATAACAGGTAGAAAAAGCCAAGGGGAGCAATCTCCACATCCTTCCACATAAAACAAAGGGAGTTCATTCTGTCAAACTTCATGGAAGTAATTTTGTGGCATCCATCCTTACAGTTATATTTGAATGACACTTTGAAGTACAAAAAGCCCACGGGATCTCATAATTCTCATAGCTTAATCAGGAAGAAAAGCTGGATCTTTCATCTTTAAAGCTTTGAGGCATCCATGAAATCGTTCAAGTTTTCCAAGCACTTCAACTCTTCATGGATTTCAACTCTGAAGGAAAAACATAGGTTTTTTTCCTTCCACAGAATAAACTTTCCACAGAATAAACGTTTCTTAGTGCCCCTGTGTGACTCTGAGGAACTTTTCTGTAACTAGCTACACCAGCATAAAGAGTTACGGAAAATAAATCAGATGAGAACCCTGGGTTTATCACTGCTGTGCATTTATGAATGTATTTATGTATGACTTATGTATGCATGGGTAAGTCTATGGGACCTGATAAGATGCCCCCAAAGTCCTGAGGAAATTGGCTGACGTAGATGCCAAGCCACTCTCCATGATATTTGAAAAATCACAGCAGTCAGATAAAGTTCCTGGTGATTGGAAAAATGGAAACATTGCACCCATTTTTAAAAAGGGTAAAAAGGAGGACCCTGGGAACTACTGCCCTGCCAGCCTCACCTCTGTGCCTGAGAAAATCATGGAACATTATCCTCCCAGAAGTTATGCTAAGGGAAGTGATCCAGGACAGCTTTGCCCTGAAGATGAGGGATGGACCATCTCTCCAGTGAGGAAAGGCTGAGAGAGCGGTTCAGTCTGGAGAAGGCTCCTGGGAGACCTCATTGCAGCCTTTCAGCACTTAAAATGGGCTTATACAAAAGATGGGAATAGGCTTGTTAGCAGGGCCTGCTGTGACAGGACAAGGGGGAATGGTTTTAAACCAAAAGAGAGTAGCTTTAGACTGGACCTAAGGAAGAAATTTCTTACATTGAGGATGGTGAGGCACTGGAACAGGTAGCCCAGAGAGGTGTGGGATGCCCCATCCTGGAATAGGTGAAGCTGGGTGGGGCTCTGAGCAACCTGCTCTAGTTGAAGATGTCCCTGCTCACTGCAGGGAAATTGGAATAAGTGACCTTTAAATGTCCCTTCCAACACAAACCATTCTATGATTCTGTGATTTTAATTTAACTGCACATGGCGAGACACCAGGGGTGGGACAATAAGAAGTGAAACAATGTCCAGAGCAAGACAGCTGTTGAATAAATACTTGAAAGAGAACAGCCGATGGAAAATTAATTGATATATATCTGTATTTGAAGCTGTGATTAAAAAAAAGGAAAAAATTAAGAATTTACTCTGGAAATTTTAGGATTTTGAAACCTACAGAGTTATCAACAGCCCAACTTGCAACCTCACCAGGTTGAAAAGGAGACTTTTTTTAAAAGAACTAGGATTCAACCTTAAACACTTATTAAGTGCCAAAGTACAAGTCTATATCCTTCCACTTATGGATACTGTGTGCGTTAACATTTATTTGTCCAGTGAAAACTAGAGATGCATTAGGTGACCTAAAATCCCGGTTAGTAATTCTGAATCGTAGCACTGTATTTCTTTGTGTGCACTATGACTACACTGATGCACAGCCTTTGTCATGTTATTCTCTACAGCTCAATAATAAGGGATTTAATTTTTAATAAGCAATATCACACCAGTAACAATATACCTTGCATACCCTGATGTTTTAATAATGGTAAGCATGATAAACAGAGATATAAGGTTTACTGAAAGAGTTTGTTTTCTTCTTCCATTTATTTTTCTGTCTTTTTTTTTTTTACCAGAGCAGCTGAGCTAGTTGGCTAAAGAAAACAAGCTCTCAGTCACACAAGACTTTATTTGAAACCCTTTGTCTACAAAATTACATTTCTAATGTCACTAACAGATATAAAGGGATAAAGCAGCAAAGCTTTTAGAAATATTTGCCTATGTATGTATGTATATAAATGTAGACATGTATAGGTGTGTAAATGTAGATCTATATTTGAGAAGGAAAATGTTAAAGCTGTGTAGCAAACAGAATACGTCCCTTGGCTGTGGAACAGAGCTCTGTGACTTTGTCCCATTTGGTCCAAAGCAGACACCAACCAGCTACTAAGAGATTCAACAGCTCAGTTTTGCATAAAAATGTATATATGCAAATATTCCTGGGTCTAGAAGAAACATAATGCAGAACCACTTTATTGAATCATATTTTAAGATTGAATTAAACATCCATGGCCCACGAGGAGATTCTGGCAGTCAGAAATTGAAGCACATCTCTCACCATCAGCTGAGATGCATGGAGGAAGCCGAAACAAGACAGCTATAAAATGGGGTTTTTGAGAACAAAATCATATAGGCTCCCAATCTCAAATTGGGACCAGAATTTTTGTACCTCTTTTCTGTGCAAAGGGAAGATTTTTATTTAAAACAGCTGTCATTAAAAGCTAAATGGCTAAACTTCATACACTGCTCAGCTACTCATTTGTTTTACACAGCCATTCACATTTCCCCTCATCTCTTTTGGGAAATTGAACCTTTTCAAGGAGAAACCTCTCTGGTCAGTCAATCTTTCTATAATCAGAGAATCAAGCTCAGCAGAATGGTAAATCTGTACTCAGAGGTCAGAAATTAAGATTTCAATATTTGTAGCTCCCTGATCATCCAAACCCATGGGCAGGGAATTGAGAGTGTCCCCAAGGTCTCTCATAAGCTGCTCTCTACTGCTATTTCTTCACTTCCTATATTTCTACCCTAGAATGTAGTACAGCATCACAACATCCACAGTGCAGCAAAATATTGTACAAACCAGAGTGCTTTAAATCCTCATTTTCACTGTTTATCTGGACATCTTATATAAACTATGATCTGCAGATCATCTGCTTCCATTAAAATCACCAGTCAATTGCATGAATTCAGTGTAAACCTAACTTGCACCTTGCTGAGGTGCCTGAAAGAAAGGTTTAACTTAATTTCTATAATTTTAAAAGTCTAGGTGTAATTTCTACCCTCGCTCCGAAGGCAAGGAAAGATTAGCTTATAGATTTCATTACTTCTGCACTCTAGAGGATATGCCCTAGAATCGGATGTTCTAAACAGAGACCTCAGATTCAGCCTCCATTCCTCAGCCCTGCTGTGCAACAAGAAAAGCTGCACTGACAATTACAAGAAATTTTCCCAAGCAGCTGGTGACAAACAGCTTTCTAATAGAAAATTGCCCCTAAAAATAAATATGCTGCATCTATAGATTCAAAAGTATACATAGGCATGTATACAAAGAACAGAAATCTCTAACCTCTGGTCTCAGAAAACCTACTGCATCTCACAAACACAGGGATATCCTAGTTTTTGTAAATTTATCTTTCAGAGTCACTATCGTCATTCACTGGTTTTGCACGAACTGTCCTTAAATACTGAGCAGTGTTTCTCTTCTATAATGAGGAAGCTTTTAATGATTAAGAATCCTTTTGATAAAGCAGTGATATAATTTTAATTACTTCCCCACCATGGTCCCACCATTAATTCTTAGGAGGTAACATACAAAAGGGAGTCTGGCCTCTGGTCCTTGCTTTATCTCCTACTTGTTCATCCTAAAAGCTTCTTTTGATTGAGTGAGAAAAAAATCAGGCACACAGTCTGACTCCGCAGCACATTGCTTACACACAAGTGAGATAAAAATTACTTCTAAGATGAAAAGCACTTTTCATTTTAAGACCCCATTTCCTATCACACAGAACTTTCCATAAATATGTTACTTTTGAGATATTTGCGATTCAATGCTAGCAATGCCAGCTAAAGGGGGAACTTTGAAAGAAATGTTAAGCTCAATCAGTTCGATCATTAAAGTTATGCAAATGGAAAACCACATTCCTTTCTTTTAAGCTTTGCTACGTTTTAGTTGCAATCACAAGATTCAAGAAGTGAGGATGGCGTTTAAATGTCAGAAACTTGACAGCATCTTGGGGTGAAATCCAGTCCCAGCTGTGGTCAATAGTAGAGCTTCTCTGTGTTTCAACAGGAACATGATTTTACTCACAGTCTTCACAGAGCAACTGAGAACTGGCTCAAGTTGAAACGTGAAGCTGTAGAGATTACTAGTCTGTAGGAGCAGGCAGCAGATTTCACTGTATACTACCAGCTCAGGAAGTTCTGAAGCAAAATGTGCTAAACCGAAGCAGTGCTAGTAAGCCAGACTCGTACTGCACATCACGTGGTGTCACTGTTATTGCACACTGGTGGTTCCCGCTGTCCTGCAACACAAATGCTGTGTTCCTTGCCATGACAGCGTGCTGCTGCACCAGCGTCCTCCCAGAGGTTTATCTCTGAGGCTGCTGCTCTTCAGCTGCTGTCCTTATCTACCCATTTCAAATGTATGAAGAGTAGGTTGTAGAAATGGTGAGGAAACTCTTCAGGAGGTGCTCAGGACCTGTGCTGGAAGACATCCCTCACAAAGCTGGCAGAAGCGTTCCTGCCTAAGCAGAGTGCTTCCTCCAGTTATGGCATGGGGGTTCCTTCCCCGCGACATTCCGGCCTTTACTTACTGAACCAAAAAGATTTTTAATTAGAAATTATTTCTTCATTAAAAGCCAGTAAGACAAGGAGAGTCACCACTTGATGAAATATCTTCCTCTTGTCCTATCATCTTTCTTATTCCAATAAGATTTTTAGTTTGGCAGATACTCTGTCTGCTTTTTTTTAAAAAACCTATGTAAGCAAACAAAACCAAACAAAGTCTTTTGAACTAATTATAAACATGAAATTTCTGAAGAACATATTTTTGAAATCATTGCTCAAAAATATGACCTGTGGCAGTGCAGAAATTTAGCCTCATGTTTTATACTGAGTCTATTGAATTAAAGAGATCTTTCTTATCAATATAGAATATTCTATATTCTTATTATCAAGCTTCTATGAAGTTTGCAATTTGGTCAAGTAAATCAGATAAAAGTGGTATCTGCTGTAAGAACCAAATGTTGACATGTCCATACAATCTGAATAACCTGTTAGCTCACAAGGGGCCATGCTCACCATTTTTATAAAATAATAAGAGACTTAGATTGCTCAATTTTAAATGTAAAATGCTTATCTCTCTGAGAATCCTGAGAAACAATGATAAGATTATTTCCTGAGAAATAATGAGAAGATGAGCTGAAAATCAAAACCAACCAGAAAGATAGAGAATTCTTTTGGTTTATTTTTTTTTTTTAAAGAGCAGATTAAAACTGAGAGCAAGAGAAACTGCAATCTCTTTTTTTTTTTTTCCTGAAGCCATGAAGGTCAGTTTTTATATTAAAATACTGTACAATATACTCAGGTATAAAGAGCTTGCATTTTTATTCTAATTTGTTTTCCTTCAGGTTCAGAATTACCAGCAAAGAAAATTGCTCTAATTGCAATGCTTTGCATACAAATAGTGATTACAGCTTAGTGGATTGTTAGGACACGGCACTGCACAACTTATTAGATCAAACTGAGAGAAGCCTACACCACACCAATTTCTAACATGTAGATAAAGCAAGTTAAACTCTCTCAGAAAATCTAAATATTTATGACCAAAAAATTATGGGTGTCAACCTGCCAGGCACATTACATGATCCCTGGTTCAGAACTATGAAATAATCATAGGGAAAAGCAGCCACAATATAGGATGTCGTTAAAACCCAATAGCAGCAAAATCAATTTTAATTAGATCCCAAGAAATGAATATGTAGAGACCAAAAACCTTTCTTCAATATATTAATATAGTTTTTTTACTTGGTTAGTTTTATGGAATTCATCAAAGGGATGCTGAGTGACTGAAAAGGTGCACATGAAAGCACTGAGAGAGTGAATTGCATGCAGAGATATTTCTACATTTCCAGATATTTATTTTTATTCTTATGAATTCTCTCACAGAGAATGCAAATATCTGGAGGACAGCACATCTCTCTAAGGCTGTTCACTCAGAATGAAGTATCTCAACCTGCTACTTATGACCAAATCATAATTGTCCATAAGAAAACAAAATTGGCCACTTCATTTATTAAAAATTGTAATTTTTTAACTTTACTTAGATTCTACTTACAATGGGTGTACATTGGATAGTATTTTACAGATTAGTAGTATTATTGCAGAAATTACCTGAGTTCTGGCCCATTATTTAAATCCAAGCACCATTTTTCTAAAACTAAATTACAGTGTATGTTTCCTAAAATGCAGATCACAAATCTAACTAGTGGCAGAGATTTTAATGGGCATGTTTATTTTTCTTCCTCTGAAGTTTAAATTTCTGGTTTATAGTAAGAAAAAAAGCTAGTCTATTGTTTTTTGCCAGTGATGACAGGATAATGGATTAGGTCGGGCACAGTCAGTTTATGGAGGTGTGGGTGAGGTGATGAGACAAGCAATCTCCTCCACCACTTTTGCATTTCTTGTATCCTGCAAAGCAGTTTAGTCTTAAATATTTCCTAGTTTGTAGATTTCAGTAATTATATGCAGTGCTTTGTTCATATACTGTTATCTTCATTTGTTAATAATTCCTGACAGTGATAAAAGACCCCGGGGTGTTAACACAAAAAGCTTGAAGTGAGATGCAGCTGAAAATCACCTTAAATGCCTTCCAGTAGTCACACCTTTCCTGCCAAGCCCTGTTCCACCACACAGCTGCAGCCTGGATGCTCTTATGAACCACACATACTACATGTCTAGCTCAAGGCAAGGAAGCCTGCATATTTAACATCTTGGTATCCGTACAACTCATGGAAACTCAGGTCTCCAACAGCACTGTAGAATGCATACTGTGTTTTAAGGAAAGGTGGAAGGAAGTGTGTGGAACTAGTTCATTTTGGCACAGGTAATGGTTTTTAAAAAAAATCCGAACTGCAACATTCTCTCACCATCTGGTATATAAAATGGTAGTTCTTTGCTGTAAAAACGATGGTGTTGGAACTGTAATATCTAGACAACCAAATCTCAGCCTTCAGCTGAATTAAATCAGTCTTTCTGCACCGTCTGGATGACATACTAACCCTAAAAGCAGTGCTGTTGACAAATACATCACGTGTGCTCTGAGGAATGCAACTGAAACATTTTGAGGACAAGAATAAATTTTATAATGAATATTTGTTAAAATATTATCCCATTGGTTTGTGTAGGTCAGCTGATTTTTTCTTAAAAGAAAAAGTAAATTTGTGGGTTAATCAGGATTTCAATGATCCTCTGTGCCAATGACATGGAAATCCTCCTCATCAAAGCTCACAGGTGTGCCATTAATATGCCCACAAAATGTGATGTGAATGTGTCCATGCATCTCAGTGGTAGACACAGGAGACCAAGACCCCCAGTTAGCAGAGGGAGGTTTTAGCTATTACAGAGGGCCAGCAATCAGTAGAAAACAAAAATTAAATGGAAGCAGCCTAATGGTAGAAGAATACTCTGAAAAACAGTAGCTGGTATTGCAAAATTGATCTCTTGGCTTGTACAGTAGACTGATACTCTAAAATAAAAAAAAGGCATAGGTAGTACAAGAAGACAGATTTTGAGTTTCATATTCTTTTATAGTTTACTTTTGACACCATGTGGCTAAATTTATGATCAATAACACTGTTTTCTTTTTCTTTTTTGTTTAATTTAACCTCCTGCTGAAAAGCCTCCGGTGATGGTGGTAAATGAGAGCTGTTTCTTTGGGAAAAAGCACAACTGAAAAATAGGGCTGCAACAACTCTTTTTTTTACAGTTTAACACGAGTTTGGAAAAATCCAGATGAGGTGCCTTCCCTAGTAACATGCAAAGATCAGTCTGATAAGCGGTAACATCAAGAGCCAGAACACAGAAAGGTCTGTCCCAGTACATATTACTTGAGGAGCTGTGGTGGGCTTCACATCAGAAATCCTGTCACACACATACAGAGTATTATTGCAGGGCTGTTTGTAGAATAATTCCAGGGCTGGGCAGTGACTAGAATATAACATGGAAACAGTTTTCTTGATTTCATTGTAATTGGTCCCAGGCTTAGAATAAAACTCAAGCTTATGTACTTAATTTACCTAATTGCCTTGCTGTATGAGGCCTCTGTACTTAAATTGTTAGCATATCATCCTGACAGGCTGTAAACTATGGCTTTATATCAGCAAATAAATGTAAAAGTATTGATGTACAGTCTGCCACTGCGGGACACTGTGTAATTTACACATCCATTATGCAGCCACAAACACATAGATCCATATCTTCCTGAGCAGCTGCATCCAAGCTGTCTAGATTTTAGCCAGTGCTAGCCATTTATTCTTAAATCACTTGTGCTAGCATTGTTTTAACACACTAAGAAGACGTGTTTGACAGAGCAATCTTAAAAGTCATCTGACTATATCTCATATGCAGGTTGCATCTAACACTGAAGGAATTTGTTTGGCAGAAATTCAGACTCTTGAGACGGCATTTACTGTTTTCCTTACTCTCCCTCTCTGTCCCCTTTTCCTTTCCATATTTTTTGGTTGGTTGGCTGGTTTTTAAGTGTCTGGCCTGCAGGACGTGCTACAGAACAGACTAATTACTTTCTAGGACACTTGGTGGATACAGTCCAACCAAGAATCATTCATAGGGTTTGTTTAACCATTTTGCAATAGATGGTACAAATGTAAAACTGTCTGTTGCTATTTGATCGAGAAGCTTAGACCTGATCATTGTGTCTGCAATTGCACATCCCTAAGATGTTCCACTCAGAATTAACCCTCTTCCCCCTCCAGTGTCACTCCTACTCCTCAAACAGGCTTTTCACAGAAAGTCTCAGATGAAGTGAATGACAGTGAATTTAGACAATGAACAAACAAAAAGGACAACCTGGAAAAACCATTATTTGTCCTGAAGAGAATGAAAGTTTCATCAACTTTGACTTAAAATTGGAAAGTAAATTTAATTCTAAAGGAGGAGTTTTTGCTAGTTCTATTACAGTATAATTTCATTCTTTGGTAAGGCCTTTTACTTCCCAGGACTGCTGACAGTTTCCCTGCAGTGGCTCTGCAACAGTCACTTCCCAGCTTCTATTTGAGATTTTCTGTCTCCAGGCAACTTCATTGACATGGCCAGGACTGTCACATAAGCCAACCCAAGGCTTGGTGTCCTCCACAGAACTTAACCCACTGGCAGAAATACTGCAGAATACAGTTTACAGTTCAGTTCTCTGATAGCTTCCGCATTTCCTACGTCCCCGAGGCCTTGCTGCATTGAAAGGGCAAATGCTTCACTGCTCCTGGGCTGTACTGGCAATGGTGTGTTCAGCAGGGCCGGGGCAGGGGTGGTCCCCTTGGACCCCGCCCTGCTGAGGCCACAGCTCAAATCCTCTCTTCAGCTTTGGGCCCCTCACAACACAGGGGGCAATGAAGCTGAGGAGGGTCTGGAGCACAAGTCTTATGTGGAATGGCTGCGGGAGCTGGGGGTGTTTAGCCTGGAGAAAAAGAGGCTCCTCTCTACACTCTCTACAACTCCCTGAAAGGAGGTTGCAGCCCAGTGGGGATTGGTCTCTTCTCCCAGATACCAAGAGGCAGAACGAGGGAAAATGGCCTCAAGTCATGCTAGGGGACTTTTAGACTGGATATCAGGCAAAAATTCCTCAGTGAAAGGAGTGGTCAGGCACTGGAATAGGCTGCCGAGGGAACTGGTGGAGTTACCAGCCCTGGAGGTATTTAAAAGACATGTAGATGTGGTACTTTTGGGAGATGGTTTAGCGGTGGACTCAGCAGTGTAAGGGATTGGACTCAAGGATCTTCTGTTTCTATGACTTTTCATTTTGTTAGCAAGGCCAAGCAGGCCTCAAGGTGAAACTGTATTGCACACACATTTCTTCTGCACAATCAGTTGCCTGTCTTGGCTAGACCTTCAGGCTTTTCTCTGACATGAATAATTATTGAGAGTTTATTTACTAGAACAATATTGGAACCTTTTGTAAGACCCTGCTGTCCAGTTACCATATGAATCGGAATAACATTACTGCAGCTAATAAAATATATTACTGCATTTCCTGAGATTCACAGACCCTTTTCACCTCAGTTTTATAGAAAACTAGGACTCATTCAGTGGGGTTTCTTTTTTTTTTTTTTACACTTGCTATGCTTCTTTTCAGGATTATAATAGGCCGTGGAGTTTGTGAACCTCTTAAATACTATTCTTGCTTGGTCGTAGAAAGGATAGCAGTAGTGTAAATCCATGTGTAATTGTCTTTTTCAGAAAAATGAGATATGACAGTGAACATAATTTCAGTATCATTTCAGCAGGACAGGATCCAGCCTTAAATGTTCTAGTCACTAATTTCTGCTTTGATGATATGATTATTACCTAAATGTAGGAGAAAGCAACAGAATTTTTATACAACGTGGGTGTTTTCACCTGCTACATGTAAGAAAAAAAAGAGCCCACAGCTTGAAGCACATCGGAGCAGCAATGGTAATTAGGTATTGGCATATCATCCAAGAAAGAAAAAAAAAAAAGAGCTTGAAAGATGATACAGCTTAATAATGGTTTAGTACCCTAGAGCTATGCAAGAAGTTCTCAAAGGGAAACGTAAATTGTGAATGAAGAACACTTGTGATTCTTACAAGGGATAACCAGTAAGAAACACAGGGAATAAGAACAAATTATCCTGTTTAAGTCTGTGTAAGGAACACAATCACACATCTGTACACAGGCCTTCCAGCAGTCCGATAGTTTTCCACAAACGCCAACTGCCATATCACACATGGCACCTTCCTGTAGAAGTTATAGCTTTTAATCTCATCTAAAACATACCTGCAGGGACAGCATCTACCAGAAAAGTTGTACTGAACAGAAATGAGAGAATGTTGCTTTCTGAATCTATTTAAGACCCCAAAACATTTTGGACCAAAATTTTCACTGAAAGTCCCTTACTATTTTAAATTTTTTGCAAACAATTTTTCATATGTTTTATAGTCCATAGTCTTATACTTCCAAAACATAATGCAACATGTTACTAATTATAATAAAAACCAGTAAAGCATTCCAGATAGATAAAATGCTTCTAAAATCTTAGAAGGCGGCGGCAACCACAGGCATTTATATATTTGGTTTCTGAAATGAACTGACAGTTCAGCTGGCAGAAAAATCAAGGTACACCAAATCGGAATACACATATTCACCTGGAAATCTGAAAAGATCAAGAACAAGTTTAGAACAGTTTGTACAGCTGAGACTGTCTCGTGTTCATCAGAGTCAACAACAAACACTGACAGGGTCATCTGGAGCTGAGCAGAGCTTAGACCAGGCACACCAGCAGGCAGCAGGCTTCTGCCTGTTCCTATTCTTAGAGCCAGATGCTCTGAGCTGCCTCACTTGCAGCCACGTAGATATTTTTGGAGTCTGGAATTTCCAGCCTTTTAGTTTCTGTGTTCAAGTACAACCTCCCAGACAAGCTCACGCTACAATTCTAATTGGACCTGGTAGAAAAATGTAAAGATTTGAGCATTTGTTTCAAATTGGAAGGCAACCAAATTTTTGTGAGCTTCCTTAAAATGGAGTTGCTTTTTCTCCTACCCAGATTGAAATGCTGGATGACATGTTAAAGAGAAATATTGAATTGGCCCTCCTGAGCCCCATTTATTATTCATTAGGGGCTTTTTCCCTTGTTCAACAAAAATGATGTCCATATTAGTTCATTATATAAGTATATTTCATATATGGATAAAATTGCTCTTTGCTTCGCTCTCCTTGATATTTCTCAGTACAAAGACACAGGGAGTCAGCCAAGCAGGAGTTCGCATTCTGCAGCTGAATTACGTTACAACAACACAGATGGAACTTTAGATGTAAAGCCATATTTTTAGCCAAAGCACAGTTGAAGCGATGTCATCTGATGCAGTTAGAGACATATAGAGAGCTGCTCTCAGTGATACACATTTATCACTTTTAGTGAATGGCTGATACACAGCACCCTGTGTACCCTCTCTTTCAGAAGGGCAATAACTTAAAATATACTTTTTCCCTTTAACAGGAAAGAATGGAGCATTCTATTCCCATATGTGGCCTGATACTTGTGCTTCATTTGGCTGACACTCAAGCTGTTCCTGCAGTTCTCCCTCTGTGAGTACCTGTGTGTGAAAACTGCTCTTTTTGTGGGCACTTGTGTAATTGCCCCAGGGTGAAACCTTTGGTCATTTCTCTCACAGAAATCAGATATTCATTGAAAGAATTGTGAAATTCCACCTCCAGAGCACAGGTGGGAATTTCCATACATTTGCAACTGTCAGAGGGAATGCTCAATGTCTTCATGGTAACATGATCATTTCCAACAGCAAAATCCCCTCATTTCAAGAAGGATCTGAGCTGGAATCAGAACCATTTACCTTTATCACAAAGTATTGCTGTGATGTTTCTCTGGTATGAGAGGTTTCATTTTTTCTGGCATATTGAATATCTGATCTTAAAAATAAGAAAAAAAATCTTATTAAAATAGGAATTTGAAAGCACTGGCAGCATTTGGAATTTAAAAGAACCAAGAAAGGGAGAGGGTTTAGTGCAGTTCTCTGATATTCACAGTTCTCAGCTCCTGAACTTTGATGTGCCATACAGACACATCAGTGAGGTGCTGGACAAAATTTTCTGGAAGGATAAATATACACCCCTCCAACAATTTGGTAAGGAATAGCTCATAAATGTATATATGGGCAGCAGCAGCCCCTAATCAGTATAGGTTATCACTGGTTTTAGAAGATGAAGAAGCTGTTGGAAGCATCTCTTCAGCAAGTCCTTTCCCGTTAAAGAATATTACTGTTACAGCTCTGTAAAGAGCAAAGGAAAATCTGAAATGTCTGTTCAGTGTTGGAGACCTTGGAGCCTCTTCTTGAAGAATGAATTTTGTAGTGCTTTATATTTCTGGTAAACAGGATGCAGATCTTGGCAACAGGCTAGGGAGCACTATTCCTAATAAAAGAGACAAAGAGAGAATAAGCCAAGAAGGGAACATGGGAAGGAGCAGGCTTCTTCCCAGAAAGCCTGTTGCTGTCAGTGAGGAAGGAAAAGATGCCATGGAATGGCCAAAGGACTCCTGCTTTTGAGCTTAAGGACAATAAGCAGTCATTACAAGCTAGTCAGTGTTTTCTGAGGCACTTCACCTTTAGAGATGAAAACATGTATTTTTTTTCTCTGCAAAATTTTGTACTTCATAGTAAGAAGTCTCCAATAGTATTTATAAACTGTTACAGCAAAGAAAGTCAGAAACAGCTTTTTGAAGGCTGTTTTTCTTGCCTTCCTCCCCAGTGGGAAAGAAGAAATGGGCAGATAGCAGCCTCACGAGACCGGAGAGTGTGGGTGGATGGTCAGGGTACAGAACGTTGGATTACTCAGCAGTTTAGTTGGCTCTGATATGTACCCATGACAACATCTTGAGTCCTCCCCAGAGAAAGCATTTAATTCATCTCAGAAAAGCAAAAAAGTTAATTACTGAATAAATGATAGAGCCCCACCTGCTGTTGTTTTATTGCATACGTTTCTAGATACGCATATACACTTAATGCAAATGTAATTCATTAGTGCATGCATGGGTGTTTCTATTCTGGGAGCCCTAATTATAATGAGGCATGGGTGTTTCTATTCTGGTGGTCCTGGATTATAATCCCACTGTGGGTATGTTTTGCACACACACACAGCTGCGTATCTTGAAGTTAAAATCTAGAAATATAGGTGGATTTCTTTCCATCCCTTTTGTGAGTCAGGCCTCCCTGTTTCATATGAGCATACACACATACAAAAAGTTCCCCAGGGAAAGATTAAAATTTTCCAAAAGACTTTGAAAATCTTTTGGTCAGCAGCTGACAGAATGAATGCTCATTTTGTTAACAACACTGGTATTGGGGTGTTGGGGATCCCAGAGGTTCCATCACCCCTTACTTACCATCCTTACCAGATTATCTGGCACATTTTCCACCAGACTCTCTCTGCTCATGTGTAAAGGAAAGAAAGTATCCCAGCCATGTGAACATCCCTTGAGGTGGCAAAAGTTTAGTTCGAGTAGAAATGTCTGAATGCAATGTGCGTGAAAGATAAGGGTTGCATTACTCTCGTTTTAAGGAAACTGGACTATAGGACACTGGGAGTGAGGGAAGTACCATCCAGGCAATTAAATGCCTTGTCCAGACCACCAGCTCTCCAAGACATTCCCCACTCATAAATAATGCAGCACAGAAGTTGACTCCCAGCACACACACAGCTTTTAAAAAGGGCTGTTTCACCTGTTACCTTGTCATTGCTGTGCTTTTACTTTAGTTTCAAGTGAACTGAAATTCCCATTGCAAATTCTTAAAATAACTTTTCTGAAGTCCCATGTCCACAGTGGGAGGCATATTTTGAAAACATCAAAATCCATTCTTGTAACCTGTAGCAATCATAAATTGGCATCACATTTTGCAGGTAACGTCTTGTTTTTCAGATGTTACCAGTTACTACAAGTTCACAGACTGGTGTGATTTCAAAATAGCAGAATAGTGTCAAAACTACAAGGTAAAAAGACCTTGTGCAAGGGAAGTGAATTGAAATAAGTAATAAAATGTGACAGCTGGAGAAAAGGACTGATTCATTTATCACATCGAGATTGGCAACAAGCTTCAAAATCCTGTTGTTAGCTGGCAGCAATTGTTCTGTTCTGTCAGTTTAATAGGTGATAAGCCAAAAAGGTGGAAGGAAACCCTTCATATTACACAACACTTATTTCCACAGTTTCATGATAGTGTTTTTGATAGCCATTTTAAACAAAACTCTCCAAAATATGGTTGTCAGTATCTTAATAAAACTAAATAGAAATTAATATTTAATTTTTTATTTGAGTATTAACTTCTTCAAATGAAGTATACACATTTCTCTAACCTCAGATTTTGCCCCCTATTTTTTCAACTGTAATATTTGCTGGCAGTTGCTGATATGGTTTTACTTGCCCCCCTCAAAAATACTAAAGCGTTTGAAACTGGCCAAGTAAAAGACTTGGTCATAAGTATTGATTGCTTCTTGTTTAAATTATACAACATTTTTTATTACAAGACACTGAAATTATTAATATTCTCATATCAATAGTCTTATAAAATATATTGAAATGCTTCTAAATATGAATGTCTATAAAATAAAGTGTATAAAATACAGTAAACTTTGATAACTCAAATGAGAGAGGACACCTTGTTCTTCGTACTACAAAGCATTCTAATCTCAAAATATATCATTTTTTTCAAACTAAAAACATATTTAAGAAGAGACAAGTTGTTTCTGGAGTATTTGGAGCATATCCTTGAACAGCATGACATTATGCACAGATTAAACGTCTAACATTTCTAAGTTCTTCTGTAGAAGTACATTTTTTTAAGGATGAGCCTCACAATGCATTTAAAGTTTGCTTGATACTAGGACAAGAGTGCATTAAACAATCTATTTTCTCCCTCAGGGACAAAGGTAAGGCTGCAAAGATGTGGCAGCAAAAAATATTTTGCTAAGTACGAGTGCCAAAATCCAATGGCAAAAGAGACAGGAACCTAAAATGGTTACAAACAACTTTGGCAAGTTAATATCAATACAGTTTATTGTTGTCTATAACAACAGGACACCAAAGCATATCATCTATGGAGTTTCTGTAGCACTGGCTGAGAGAATTTATGACACATAGTTCTTATTATTAAACTGCTAAAGTATCTTCCTCAAGGGAAAAAACTCCTAATGCTAAATCTGATATTTAATGCAATAATTTGCTAAATAGTTGGAAATTTAGACTGCTGAATAACTCAGTATTAAAACTTTTCTCTGCTTTCTAGATCTACTTTTAAAACACAACCCCTCCTCTGAATAGAAAGGCTCTAAATTTTACCATCTCACCAGGTTCCTGCTCTGTTTTGTTCTCTAAAAGGACAAGGCTTCCTGAGAGGGACTGTGTCTAGAAGGTAGGAAATAAAGCATCGTTTGGAGTCAGGATGAACAGGAGATAGGCAGGTCTTAGGCACTTCCTGACAAAGTAAATGAGAAATGAAGAAATGTGAGTACACCTGCTACTGGTTTTGCACAACGCTCCCCATTCTGTCCTTACAGATTGAGTACCCTCCAAACAGATATTGAAGTCTGGTGAAGTATAACTATTTTTTAAACTTCTGTATTGCTAAGTGTACAATCCACAGAATCCTCATTGCCAGTTAGGACCTTGTGTGAATATCAATTTTCATATCACATGGGAGCGTGAAGAATGAAATTCTCTCTAGACAGATCAAATGACTGGGATTAAATTTGAAGGGCCAGACATTTGGAATAACTGTTGACTTTTCAAAATTTGGCAGCTTTACACCACTTGAGAGTCTGGCCTAAGGTATATATTAATCTGTTTGAAGTATTTCAAGCATTCTAATTGTATCTCCTAATAGCAGCTTTGAAAATGTGTTGCAGACCTAAAAGTATGTTAATACTATGTGTACTTTTTCCTCATATAACAGACAGAAGTAGAAAAGAATTTGGGAATATCTGAATTACTGAAACTCATATTCCAAACCTGGTACTACCTTATGGATATCAAGAAGAAGGAAGCTTTCCAATAATACTCACATGGACTTCAAATTCAGGCACAGAAAAGTAGTTTTGGCTGTCACACATTCAGAGCAGTCAAATAATTTATCACGGCAACGTATGAAGTGAAATTGGAGACTACAGATAAAAGGCACCCAGGTTGGAGAGGCGTATATGTTTACAGTTCATTTACAATAAAATTTTTCTAGAAAGTTAAAGCTAGCATATCTGTATCAGGTCCAGTTCTTTCTCTCACATATAAGATTTTGCTGCCATCTTAAAGTAGAATTGAGTCCTAAGAGAAAGGCAGCTTTAATGGTGTACGAATTTTAAATAAAGCAATGTAAGAGAATATCGGCACAGCTCAATGCTGCAGACTGTGGGAAGAGATTTGTGGTTGTAGTTTTCTCTGCACCTTTATTTTCCCAGTATATCAGTGGCATCAGTGCAAGAAATTTCAGGCTGACTTCACTAGCCTACATATTTACCAAGTCCAGTAAGGAAGGTTGTAAACTCCTCGAGAGGAGTGAGAGCAACTTACACCTCCAGAAAAACTGGAAAAAAATTTACCTCATCTCACCTCTGTCAGCAGGGTTGCTGTGTGCCAGAAAGAAAAAAAAAATGGAGAGGGCTTGATATTGATTGTTGTTACCACTTAATTAGAATTTCTTCCCCCTCTTCAAAAAATAAAATTATTATGGACATAATTATGTCTACTGTTGTGTGCTGCTGCTTTATTGAGCTCTCCAGGACTTTGTCTGAGTACAACTCAGTTCGAGACCTAACTCCCTGTCTAGCTCTGGGTGATGGACTCTCCCTGATTTAATGTCACCTTGCTCAACCTGATATTTAATTGCGTTCACACAAATTAAAAGTCTAATAAGAACCACCACCTGTTCACAATGCATATTCTTCTTTTGTCTTGTATCTCGTGTACCAAATAGTCCAATCGTATTGGATCCACTAGTTGTTCTCAGATCTAGCTATCTACAGTCCCCATCACCAAAAACATTAAGCACATTGCTGAAAGGTGTTTGGCTGTCGAGTTATTTCTCTCTGCTAGCACAGGCTTGACCATCACATGCCTGAGAAATAAATGGCTGGCTCAGGTGAATGGGTTACGGCTGGAATAAAAGTGGCTTCCACGAAGCCTTTGGCTACTGCACACTTTCAGCCAGAGCTGCTACAGATTTGCAAATTTGTTAAGTATCCGAAAACACGGATCTTAAAACTATTTTTTAATGAATCCAACCTTTTTTATAGCAACAGACATATTAACCTTGATGTTCTTGTCTATAATTTAACGAATTATATATGGTTTACCAGAGTTCAGTTTCACATTCTCTGTGGAACTATCATGTTTTAATTAGGTGAACTCCTACGAAAGAACTGAATATACTCTGTGTCTTAACTTTATATATAAAAAAAAAATTCAGATTGCTAAATTTGATATGAAAATGTTATTATAAGCTCAGGACGATTATTAAATCAAGGCAATCCTTCTCAGCTTAGCAGTTGGTATTCTGTCAAAGCATGAAAATTCTTATTTCACTGGTGTTATTTTTGAAAATTATATATTTTCCATATTCTTTTTTTTTTTTTTGGTGGTATATCTTTTTCAGCTTCCCAACTTTAACATTGCCTCTCCTCTCTTTGTGCTTAGAAATTTAATATTCTATATTCACCTTTGGACTACTAGTACAGTAGGCACTCATTCCTACCTGTAGCACAATTATGTTTTTAGAAAATCTAATAAAAAAGGGAAAAAATGGAATAATAACAGGATTTGGATTTTCTTACTTTATGTTGAAAAAGTACAATTTAGTCTTCTACTTTTTCTGCTGAAAACACATAAATTCTCTTTGGTTGTTTTCCTCAACGCAATTTTTCACAATGATTTCTAAGCAGTCACTGAAAAACAAGTCTTTGCAACACTGTAATATTAGAAAAAAAAACCAAAAATCAAGAAATATAGAACCCTTCAAACCATCAATAAAGCTCTAATCATGAAATTAACGCCTTTCAATACATGTCAGAAAATAATTCTGTGCATAAATGCAAATACCAGGCTTCTGCACAAAGAGATTTCCATTTGGCTTCCATTCCCAAATTATGAATATAGCACAGATTTGTCTTCTAAGATGGAAATATGAATGTTTTGGACAAAAAAAAGCGTATGGTCATTGCAAGTGTCAATAAATACGCTGAAACACTGTTTTAGAAATACTCTTATTTAGTATAAGAGTTTCATTGATAAAGGACATGGATTTTTTCATTTGAAAATGTTCAAATTTTGACAGAAGGGTGTAAGGACATTTATCTTTGTGATGTTGCAGCTCTGTAAGGAATAGAAGATGCATGGAAAAGCCCAAGGTGTCAACCACGATGGGCAAAAGTAATACTTGTCTTGCCTCCTATTTATCTACAAAAATGCATAGCACTGTCTAGTGAGCATAAAATCTCACTGAATTAAATTGAAAGTACTGTCTTTTTTCTACTTCAATACTGCCTTATTATTTTTGCTTAGTTTTAAGAAAAAACAAGTTTGAAATAAGATTAAATCAGTGCCCTAATTCTGCATAATGTGGTGTAACTTAATACTACTGGGACAGACCTCAAATTAGAAAACAGGTCCAATTCTATCCAAGTAAACATGAATTTCAAGAATTAAGACTGAATCAACTGATTTCAATAGTTTAACTGCTCTCTCAGTGTTACTTAAGCAGCATGATATCAGGGGATAAATCAATTCAGATTTCATAGAAAGTGTTTCCATAGTAAGGGAAGGAATAGGAGGTGGAAAACCCCTCCCTTTTTGCTCACACAGCTCACTATTCAGGAGACGTGATATGAATGCTGCAAATATGAAAGGTATAGTTATCGCTCATAGTGGTTCTCTCCATTATAAGGAAAGAGAGGGAAAAGACTGAAAGGAAGGGCATATGAGGCTTGATAAAAAAACTACCTGAGCTCTACAGAAAACCTGGTCCCACCGACATTAACCAAAGTGGGTGGTGGGATTTGCAGCTACTGTTGAGTAATTAAAAAACCCCAGCCTACACACAAACCCAAAGCCAACGAGTGCACAGTTAACTTCTGCCTGTCAGATCCAGCCGCTGGCTGTTTAATTCCTGAGCAGCAGCAGCAAGGTGTTCTTTCCCCACCTGCAAGCACAGACACCGCTGGCCACGCTGTGGCATTTTGTGACACACAGCCCGGCGTCAAGGCAAGGTTTGTTGTGTTTTCCCCACACCTTGCAGAGGCGTCTGGCAGTAGCATCAGGAAGGCTGCAGTGTGCAGTGGAGAAAACGGAGAATATTCAGAGGTTTACAAGGAGTTTAATCCCTTTTTCAGTCAAAATACTAAAACCTCATCCTTTCACAAAGACACAAAGGGAATTTAGAGCAAGAAAATTCATCTCTGCCTGTATTCTCTTGTCCTGCTAGGAAAATATCTGAGGTGTCTGTAATGACAAGCTCTGCATTCAAAACGCTGTTTGTGGAAAACAATTCATTATCTTCCCAGAAATCCTGGTCAAGTATCTGTTCTAAGAGAGAGCCTGATTAAGCCAGAGAGAGTAGGAGATGGATATGGTCCAGAAAGGTGGCAACAAGTTTCAGCAACAAAAGGCAGCAAATAGATGGGAGAAGTATGAAGTGAGAAACGAATACAGGGACAGGAGATCATATTTTTGCTTGCAGGAGAAGAGAGTGGGAATTCAATCACCAGAAAAGAAGGGAATCTTAATAAAAAATACCTCTATCAGGAAAACATCATGTCATTTCACCAGTCTCAACTTCATTCTGCAGTGGTTACCCATTTCTTTATAACACTACCATCAAGATTTGTGTATTTTCCAAGAGCAAGTATCCTTCTTTCCTTCTTCCAAAACAATGAATTCGCAAAGGATTTTTAGAGCAAATCAAGCCTTTTTTTCCCCCCCCTGTTTCAGAAACTACTTTTTTTTTCAAAATAAACTCTACTGATGACAATAGAAAATAATAAATTGAATACATCAGTTTTCTTGTAAGCACAGGTTTTTTTGCCAGAGTGCTTTTAAAGCTGGAAGATCCAGAACATGGGATATGGGAGTATTTTAGTCCACAAATCAATCCATCATGCTGGCCTACTTTTAGGCAAACGTGTGTTAAGAAAAGAGAAAAGAACATGAAAGGGAGGTAAAAGCAGCAGACTAATAGCTTGCAGTGTGTGAATAGCCCAGCCACTGAACTTTGTAGGCCCACACAAAAAAGAAAAAGGTGAGCTTGTAGGAAAATGTTTCATTTATATTCCTGATAACGAATCACACTGGTTTACCATACATAGCTGCAGATTGCCCTTCCACTTTGAGCAACAACATAAAATGATTTTAGGAAAGGTGAATGGAAAATTCCTCTTCTGTAAATAGATTTCACAGGTGAAATAATATAAAAAGAGATAGATTTCCCATGAAGAGCAACATACTGCAGCTTTAACTAAGACTGTCTAGTCTCTGCAGGATGCCAGAAGCAGCACGCAGAGAAAATCCCTATCAGCAATTTTTATTCGCCTTTCACCCCCTACCAGGTCTAATAACACCTGCTAAATTTATTTGCACATTCTGCTATAGGAAATAAAAAAAAAATGCTGCCTGGAATGATGATTTTTAAATGTCATCTGGAACGCAATATCCTCTGTGGTAGAACAAAGTGAAATACCCTTTTCAAGGAAGTCACCATGTTCAAGGTTAGGACAGTAGTCCCACTCTTCATGGCAAGTGATATAAGAGCATCTCCTCACATCAGCCTGTATTTGTGTTGTCCACAGGTATATTAATTGTTTTGTGGATCCTCTGTGTTTCCCCATGAGCCTTAGGGTCCCATCCCACCTGTCCTTCCCCTTCCACTTGGTTCCACCAACGTGCTTCTTTTTTTTTTAACCATAGCACCTCTATCTTGCTCATTTCCTCAGTTTGTGAAAGCTGCTCATATTGTTCTCAAAGGTACAGGAATAAAAGAAGGGGAAAAACCAGCAATCCCTCCAAATCCGGAGATCCTGTAGCTATGAAAGAGTGTGGGAAAAGCAAAGGGAGAAGTAGATGAGAGACTGACCTTCGTGCCTGTGAAGGGGACTCTCAGTGCATTGACTTTCCTTGTCATCACCGAATTCTCCTTTGCCCTTTCTCCGTATCATACCACATCCTACCTGGCCTGCCTTGTATCAGAAGCTTCCCAGTGGGATTATTTGGATCAGTGACCAAAACAACAAGTATCAATGGAATTAGATTAACTGCCAGAGACAGATTTTTGGCAAGAGGTGAAGTTGGGTGACTGTTACTCATCACAATTAGAGAATCTAAAATTACCGCATTAGTAATCAGCCAACTGCTTATTTGTCACTCTATCCCCGAAATTACACATCTGACACACAGGGTGCCATTTCAGGAAATGACATCAAAACCATGTAGGCCTTCTTATATAATTCTGATTCTTAGTAGAGTGGAGCATCTGCCCCAGTAATTACTTGTGTGCCCTATATTCCTAAGTACCCACCTTCCTATAAGCATATATTCAGCCTGGATTTATAAAAATTTATACCATAATTTAAAATGTTGTAGATACACAGTGATTTTCAATACCACAACATGGCAGTTAAAGGAGATTGCCTGAGAGTTTACAGGGTTTATTTACATTTACTTGCAAATTAATTCTGATTTTCTGCACTCCTGATACGAGAGTAGACGAGAGTAGGAAAGTAGGACAAATCTTTATGACAAGAAAAATGCTAAGCTTGGGGGGAGAAATACAAAATTAAAGAAAACATGACAGGCCTTTGAATCAGCATCCTTCCACTCTTGCTGCCATATATTAAAAGTTGGGGCAATTGCTTGTAAGGTAGCCTTGTTTCCTGCGTGAGCAACAAAGGTACTATAAACAGAAAATCTGTTTGGGGCTGATGGACTTGTGGTTCCTTCTGGTATGTGCTGAGATACATCTTAGAAATGAAACTTCAGTTTCAGCAGATCTGAATATTCTGGATCCAAGCCCACTGATAAATCTCTCTGTTTATAAGGCAGCTAAGGAGATTATGTCTGTCTTTATACCTGCCAAGAAATGCTGGTCTCATACATCGCAGAACAATCCATGCCCGTCTCCACAGACAGCCTAAGAACTTGATTAGTGCTCATATAGACATGAAAAAGCACTGGTAATCATACAACAGCTGATACAGCTCACACAGAGACACTCCATGAAATCAGCTCTTTCATTTATATAATAATTTTTCCCCCCAAAGTATCAGAGAGACTTTATTATCTCAAATAAAATAAAGATGTCTTTTGTGATGGAACAAAGGAAATAGGTTGATTGACTACACAGAAGTGGCAACAAGGGCTCAAAATGATCAGATGAGCCAACTATAGATAAACAAAGAATATATAATCAACTGCAACCAAAGCTCATTGCAGAACAAACAAACAAAGAAACACACCATAGCTTCCACAATGTGTGTTTCATGATGTGGATCTTTAAAATCCTGATGGAAAATTCCATTTAGCTCCTAAAATATATATAAATTATCCTTGATAAATATTTATTCAAGGTTTAAATATAGTGCTCTTAGATGAAAGAAGATTTTTTACCTCTCTTGCAAAGATATTATAGAAATCAGAAAAAACATCCTGAATCCAGGAAATATGTATTAAAATTATTGCAGCTGGTGAATAACTTCAGGTGTTTTGGATGGGTACTTATTTTCTATAATAATTATGCTCTGGCAGGAAGGAGGACATGCAGTATCAGCATTGTGATATTCTTTTGTTGCTTGGAACGCCAAACCCCACACACTTTGTATTATATTTAATTACAATATAGTAATATCTATATTTATATCTTTAGCTAATTTGGTAGCTGAACAACCAGTATTTTGTACCCTTCTTTCTGATTCTTTGTCACATGCTACTTCCATATCCATATGCTCTAGGACCATGCTGTTGGAAACCTCATTAGGGACTGGATTCAGGATGAAGAGAACCCTGTCTATTCAGTGAGATAAACGAATCAGTGAGGTTGCTTCCTTGAGTATCTGATAAAAACCTGGGTCACTGACTATAGAAGCGTGGACTGTATAGTTCCCTGTAGGGCAGATACTCCAGCTCCAGCAATACTGATAAAGAAAACCTACAGAGAAAGGCAGGTATGGGACCTCTTGTCATTTACACTGCTTAACTGCTGCTTTTGTTCTCTTTAGCCTGTGGGGGACAGCTAAAACTCTCTCCAAGACAATATCCTAGGCAAGCTTTGATTGATACCTGAGTATTTATATTCAGTGTTATTTCTGCTTCCTGTGTGAAATCACCCTGGTGCAAGGCCTGCATCTGTGGCTGCAGTCTGCACTCGTGGTTTGGGGCTCGGTCAGTTTGCACAGTCTGCCTTGGAGCCGGGGCTCACTTTCCAACCATTTTTTATTTAACATTAACGATTAAAGCATGCTCCTGGAACACTTTAAAAACCTCAAAATAAACAGCAAGAATCAAAGCCCCAAACCTATTCCCTGATGATAGTCTAAGCCCTAGCAGATTTTGCAGTCAGTGTATCTCAGAGATGTTCACGCCCTTTGCACGCCGTTTGTATTAGTAGGTGTTAATCTGTCCTGAATTGGGCATCTTACTGAGCAAGTATCTCCAAATTCTTAATGTTTCCAGACTGCTGACTCATTGTTTCCTTTGTCTGTTAAACTAAACCCCAGTCTCATAAATTGCTTAAAATATTAAAAACCCAACATTAGAACTGATGCAATATAACCTTGTAGCATTTCTGAACCTAAAATTGTCTGTCAGTTACAGGAACTCAAAATTAAAGACATAAAGCTTTCAGGAGAATTCTAGGAAGTGCATGGATAGGCTGCAGCTTTTCTGAATGAATGCACCTGGGGCATATATACCTACATGACTGATCAAAGTTCAGTGAGGCTTTTTGTGTCTTTACATTTCCCTGTCTATCTCTTCCCTAATCCTTTTTAACTTTTCTGGACATTGATCCACAGATGAAAATGTTGAAACTGAACAAAAACTCAGTTTTGATAAGAGGAAGCACAACAGACTGAGCTGCTTTGTTAGGAGCAAGAGAGGATTACAAGGGATTATGTTGTGCTGTTCTTTTCCCCCAAAACTGCAGGCCCTGTGCTCCAGTGTGAGCCCAATACAGAAGTAAGAGATTTGAGGCACACAATTTGATTTCAAACATTGTCAGGGAACTATCTTGGAGGGAATGGGATTGGAAAGTAGAGGACTTACGTAATGCTTCCTTCTGCCTTGCTCCCACCACTGCAGACATTAATTTTGCTTCTTTGCATCTTTGATATGAATGAAAAACAAACAAAGAAACTTTGTTCCATTTCTGAAAACAAGCAAGTGCCTCTCAGTTGGATTTTACTTGTCCATCTGTCCATAATTATATGGCTATCAGCGATATTTATATTTATGAAGCTCTAGTGCACCAAAAGCCACAACACGGAACACATCAAAGGCACTCAGTAGAACGAAAATAAACAAACATGTTCAGACTAAAACACTGTATGCTTTTCACTCGGAGCATTTATTTCTATCTACAGTTGCATAGTATTCCTCAGAATCTTCCTGAAAATTTTTGTCTGAATTGAAAGGGTTACACAGCTTCTCCTACATACCATCATAGCTGGATTCTATAAACAAATACAAGTGGCGGTTTTGAAATTGTTCTAAAAACTCAAACAGATATAACCAGTTTTAGGGGTTTTTTCCTGCTTCTTGGAAAGAGTAGGAAAAAAGAACTGTGCTGGCTTTCTGCTACTCCGTAAAGCAGGAGAGAAGCAGCCTGCAATAGCCAGCCCCAAGGAAAACCATCATGGTAAGTGTGTGTTAGATGCTCACACTATGTCGATATCATCTTCATTCTGCATCAGAACTGAAATTCCCTCTAGCATATTTTTCTGATTATTATAGTGACTGAAGTTTTTTTAAACACATACCACAAAAAGCTGCATAGCCACGGATGCTACAAACTTTTAGCTAAAAAAAATAGACCTAAAACACCCTTTCTAAATTGATCTGGGTTTTTGTCCTCATCAGGTGTCACCTTCTTACCTGGATAACATGTTTATATTATTTGTCCTGGTTTGAGACAATAACGTAAGTTCAGGTTTTCATTTTAGGAGCTCTGAGATCAGATATCCTAAGCAGTCCGTGCTTCCATACTGCAACACACCAAATTGATCCATATTTTTCTTTGAGTTTCTTCCTGTGTTAGCCAGCCAATTTATTTGTTGTATGACCTTCAAAATTTTAAGGTGTAAATCTTTCTCATCAGACATGAATTGTGGATATCAAGGAAAAGGTTCAGAAATGGATCCACAATAGTTATCTCTCAACTATCATGTAAGCATTTATCCAAATGTTGTATTGTTTTATACAATTGTGTTTTTATTCCCATAAATGGTTATTCTCTTTTATTCCCATAAATGGTTGACTCCTTCCAAACAATTTCCTCAACTTATGTTTAAAGTATGTTTCATTCATAAAATTATTGCATTTAAATGGTGCTATGTATCATTCAACATAAAGTCCTTTTTTTTTAGGTGGCAAAAGGAAAATAATCAAAGGTAGTTGAAGAGAGCTGTAGTATCAAGCAAAAAGGTTTAGTCAAAAAATCTACAGTAATAACTCTCTAATATTTATCTGCTCTTTTCTCTGTCAAATAATGAAATAATATGAAAAATGACTGCCTTAATACCACATCTAACCAACTTGGGATTTCCTTTATAACCATTACATCTGAAGACCAATGGCTCCCTAATAAAGCAAAATAGAACTATTTTGCCTGCTGTACAAACTATGTCCCAGAGTGCTTTAAGTTAAATGATACAGTAATGGTGATAAAAAACTGAAAGTAAAAAGAAAGGATAATTCTTAAGAACAGAGAAACAGCATATATTTTCAGGGGACTTCTAAAGGGAGAGAGGTGTCCCAAAGTTATCCCAAATGTCAGGTATTTTCACAGCAGCAACTGCAAGGTGGTAAACACGAGTATGAATAAATGTCAGTAGGAAATAATCAGGCAAAAGGGAGGTAAGAGTGGTGACAGGTGTTCCCAAAAATCTGTGTGCTCTATTTTGACATGCAGAGTAAAGGAGCTACACTAAACATAGGCACATTGCCTTTCAGTAACATTTTTATTGGTGCTGCATTTTTAGAAAGCTCAGAGTTTTTAAAAGAACACTGACATTTCAATGTGAGAAGTGCATTGTGGCATCTCTGTGTATCTGGATTTTCAGGGCACAATAAACTGATGAAGAAGGTTAATGCAGACTGCCAAAATAAGGTTTTGTAAACTTCAGCAGGGAACATCTTGGTACAGAGTAGGCAACACACACAGCCATAGACACACACACAAAAGCACAGCAGAAGAGGAAAGGGGACAAAAATGAAACTAAACTCCAAAGACAGAAACCTCTGTGCATCTTAGAGAGTGGAATGATGCTAAAGGCTGCTCTGAAATCAATAAAATGGGGTAGTAAATGCGTTCATCAGTAGGAGGGAAGATGGCAGTAGCACAAAGCAGAGTGAATTCTTTTCTTGGACAGATTGAGCCATTATTGAAAATGGTCAAGGTTATTGCTAAGTAAAAGGTGTTAGAAGGGAGAGAGACAGATTTTGTGTTTCCCTTGTGTAAGAGGGCATAATATATGCCTCTACCATCTGCTCCGCCCCCGTTTGCAGCTGAGGTCTGTTTCTTATTCATTATCAACGTTGTAATCAATCATCAATCTGTTTTCAATCTCTTCTTGGGCAGAATAAAGAGAATACTCTTAGGCGTTATGTTAGTACTGCTTTTACTAGCAACTTACCTGCAACTATTGCAGATCTTAAAAATATTGGTTATTGTGAAACTGTTCCTAGAGGAGATTCTGTATCTCAGACCCAAGCTAATGGAGGGCAAACCCTCTGCAGGCAGCTGTTGCCCTAATGTCAAGGCTCAGGATATCCTGTGAAGTCACTGTATGATGCACAGGCACACCTCTGCATCTACTACTAATAATATTACACAGAGCATTTCAGTTACCAAGAGTTTTCAGCAGTCCAAGTTCACAGAAGCTACCAAGCATTTTAGAAACCTGCAACCAGGAAAGCCATTTGAATATGTAAAAAGAACATACAGAAGAAAGGAGAAAGAAGCAATGCACACCAGTGTAGTCCAAAAGTACTGTGTCAGTCACAAGAAACTAGAACAATGAGGCTGGACTAGAACGCACAGAGAAAAAGAACATAGATGCGATATGCCTGTGATACTGTCTTTTCTGTAGCAGCAAGAGAGATGGTAGAGAGGCAGGAACGGGAAGAGCCAGTAACATCCTATCCATGAGGCGTGGAAGACACTGGAGACAGAACTGAGAGATTTCGGCTCACTGTAAGAAATGAAGAGGGATCTACCTGTAAGATGGCATTCCTATAGATAATATTAACTGTGCTGTCATGTATGTTGTTGTTCTCTATTTTTATAACTCTATTTTTACAAAAGGACATTATTTTATCCTTTAACCTTGTCTAGTGGCAATGCTGCCTGTGAACGACACGGCACATAATAAGGCACACTCTGCATGTGCTGGCCAGGAGCACTGGCACATTTCTGCAGTTGTGCAGGTATATATTTTTATAAATACCACTAGAGATGGTATATATAAATATAATGATTAGGAATGTATAGTATCTAAGCTACTTAATGTTACAATGTTAGATTTATTTATTGTATCAACAACTTGTCAATGCATTTGAGCTGAATCAATATTACATTTCTTACATCATTACATTAAATTAAATACTGAATGTTTTTTGAACCTACAAATGAAAATCATGTATATGTACGTCTAAAACTACAAAACGAAAATTATACTATGCTGGGGACATTATAATATTTATACATAAAACATTACAATGCAATAAAAATGTATCAAAATGTTCGTTTTTGACTCAAGCATCGAATGTCTTATTTCAACATATAATTTGTTTTTGATAAACTTTCTGAAAATGTTCATTAAACATGCAAACTTATCTGCAACATAGTAAGTCTGTAATTTGGACAAATTCCATAAAACCTGCAGGGTGTTAGTCTTGATTTATGCAACACATAGAAAAGGACAGAAATTATTCAAATGCATTTTTAACTCACTTGCCAATGTTTCTGCCAAAGAATGGAAGTACTGAATTCCTGAAGATAATACCTGAAGAACAAAATTTCACTTGATTTTCTTTGTGTGTGAGATGAGGATTACTATAAATTGGAAAGCTGTGCATGCCAGTAATCATTTGCTTTTCTAACCCACATTTCATGTTAACATTCCTATGGATGCTGTTTCTCTTACACATATACTCATGGAAATAAGACAGCAGCTGCATTTCTTTTTAACTTCAGAATCAATTAAAACTGAAACACATTCAGCGTACCACACTTTGATATTCCATTGATCTATCATCATTGCACTATAATTGAAATTGTGACTGTTGAGCTGCTTTCTTTAATAAGGGGGATGCATACTAGAAGCTAAACCAGCCCCAAAACTCAGAATAGATAAACTGGGGGGATGGAAACAGAAAAACAAGAGAAACCACTATGAGATCCACGGAATGCATGATGAGTAAGAAGTAAAGATGAGAATAATTAACATGTAAATTAAACATAAAAAATAAACCCAAAACCTTATGTCCAAGATTTAGGACATAGAGAATTTGGGGGTGTGAAAGTAATTTCTTGTCATATTTTCTGCACTTAAGGTTCACGATTTTTCATCAGATTAAAAAGATGAAAATCTACATTTGGATAAAAAAGGATGAAAATGTTCAGTTTCCAGTTTACTCATCTGACAAGAGAACAAACTCATAATAAAAGGCTGACTTGCCACCTAAATTAAAAGCTATGCAAGCACCACAGAGCTGAAGTTCCACACAGGAGCACTTCATCCTTATTATGATCGTGAGTGAATGTCACACCAGAGAAAGATGAAACATCGTCACCTTATACCCTCCTGTATTTACAACCATCTCGGAACTCGTAAAATTGTTCACGAATGTTTTTGTTCCTTTCCCTTATTCTCACAAAAAATCTCTAAGATGGGACTTTTTAGGGATACAGTTATTATGGGGGTTAGAGAAAATTTCTTTTTGTCCAAGCTTCCATAATTTCCTGAAGAATCCACAGGCCAGGTATTCCCATGAAACTTAGAGTGCTCAATGAGCAAAATGTGTCAAGTCTGGACACAGGCAAGATTTCAAGCCTAGGTATACCTTTCAAAAGGAGTTTGCGTTTTTGCACTGGGAATTGAGGGTCTCCTGCTTTTCCCTGAAAATCACATATCTGTATATTCCCACGGTACAGATTAGGGGGGCCTTCTATAGGGTCAGATCTCTCCTGATTTAGAGCTCACAAACTCACAGAGGAATAAACATTATCCTGCTTGAGGAACATGAACAGAGGAGATGGGAAACAGTTGTGAAAGTGTATTACAGAGGCTGGTTATTTTACTGCTGAGTATACAGAAACCAGATGCATTTTGCACATTTCTGAGTGCCAGTTTAAGAACTTAATTGATAAATGATTCTGTCCCAGTTATACACTGGGATGTATAACCCTGCTGACACCACAACAGTGCAGCATTAAGCCAGTATTGCAGGGAACAGAAAAAAGGTGTGTGCTAATGAATCCTCCTTTTTGTGCTTCACAAGTCCCCAAACTGAAAATCAATAGCAAACAGCTTATGAATCAGACTTGAATATATAATTTTTTTGTGTTAAGGCAGGTAGGCATGTTCCAAGGAAATATGACGTTCTGTAAATGGACCGCTGAGAAAGTTGAAGGATTCCTTGTTGGATATTAGGATTTAAATGTAAAAACGTACAGTTTCTGAAGTTTTCAAGCTAGGATTAGAGGACAATGTAGGAGAAAGGCCGTATGTTATGTTTAGAGCGAAGAGAAATAATGTTTGCATCATAAAGCTTTAATATTCAGTTACCCAGTTACTTTTAAATTAAAAGCCCCCGACTAGTCCTCACTACTGTAATTTTTTCTTTTCCCACTTTTAAGTTCTCCATAGTGTTTTGCCTCATGCTATTATCTCCAAAGGACTTTGATGAGGTTATCAGAGCAGAGGGTGAACTGGAGTTGTGCAGACATGAACTACTGTAAAGCAGCAGTACAGAACCGTCACTAAGTCACAGGAATTTATAGCTCAGGGAGCCATAACTGTGCAAAGAGAAAGCATAAAATGCAGTTATGCTCAACCATCTGGGTATATTTTCCTACACAGTCAACTAAAATTTTAACAGAAAAGTGTATACAATTAAATTATGTCATTTAATAGTGTACAAGGCTTGGTTTGACAATTCAGGGAAGAGGAAGGTTTTACACAATGACTTGAATTTCTCTTCTATTAAATGAAAATGCCCTTTTTTTTCTGTCTCTGCATTGCTGTTTGTAATTTTTATTGTCTTACGGGGTGCTATTTTACTTTTACCAGACTAATTATTGAAAGCTTCTTTTAAGACAAGATAGAACACCCCTGTCCTCTCGTGTGTCAAAATGATAACAATACATACGCACATAGATTTCTTTGATTCCTGTAATTTGCTTGGGCAAACAATTTTGATTTCTTGCTATGTTTTCTCTTCCACATATTATTGCAACTGTCTTCTTATGCCCTTTTACTCCAAGCCAGGTCAGAAAGAAAAAGAAATGACACTAGAACAGCTCTTTAAAGGAACTACTTGCTATCGACAAGATTTACAGGGCAGCAGCTAGTAGCAAAATAGACATATTTTTGTCGTGGTTAGAGACCAGAGAGCAGAAAAACCTGATGGGATAGACTTCCATGACACTGTATCTGTGGTACAGCTTCAAATCTGACAGAAGCTCTTCTTCCAGATAGTGGATACTGAAAGCTCCTTTTGAAGGCTGGGAATAGAAATACCCAAGTGGTTGGCAGAGGGGAAGAAAAGCAAAACTAGTAATTTGAGAAGATTTTGCTTAAAGTACACACTCATTTGGACTGAATCACAGGCATTCAACAGCTGGAGATCAGCTAAACTATTAGATAGTTCTCTCTGTAAATTGTTTTAGGACCAGGACTACTGTTTTAGGACCAGGAGCTAAGCAGGGAATCACGCAGGAATCTCAAAAGTTAGTGCCTTATCATGTGAATTGAGATGCAAAAGACATGAAAAGAATGGGAAATTCTAGGTGACCACAACTGACCTGAGTGTTCCTACTGTCTGGTTACAAAACCAGCACTTCCTTCTGAGACTAAATATGGGCAAACTTATCATTTGGTTCTCCACCTCCTCTGAGGGTCCTTCTCTTTATTGGTAGAACAGCAAATTTATGTGTTATTTATTTCTACAATGAAATGAGATTGGTAACTTGCTTTTCACTAACAGGGGGATTATAAAAAGATGTAGATTTAACGCTGTTGCTTTGGAAAACAGAGAATTTATATAAAGACGGTTATATCAAATGTTGAAAGTTCTGGAGCATGTAATTCAATGCTGGTGGTTAAAGTCAAATGTTCAAGGTTTTAACCTGATTAGTGAATTCAGAACACACGTTAGCAAAGTATTTTCTTCTAAAAGGAAATTTCTTACAACATCATATTCTCAACACTCCTCCCCCACCCCAAAGAACCAAATCTGTCGCTGTAGGTCGGTACTTTTTGTACAGTAACTACAGTCATTGCTTAAGTTCTGCAGCTGTACTTGAATGCATGAACAGCTTCAAACTTGTTTAGCAGCCCATTCAACCTTTAAGAATGCAAAAAGCTCTTTCTGTTTCTCTCATACCTTCTAAATAGCACACCACAAATATCTTACCAACAGCATCACCACATGATAAAAATGGTAAAACATTTTGTATTATTTACACGAATTTCAAGTGAATGCTGAAGTTTCCATGGCAAAACACATTCATCTGGTATTTTTCACAACATTTATTAGTTTATTCAAAATCCCTATCTGAAATTCCATGCACATGAGCACAGAAAATTCTAACAGATCTAAATGTACTAAATTCCCATAAATACAATCTTACATCACTACCATCTTGACACACTCCTATGCTAAACTCATGGATAATTATCTCAACAGAAGAGCTTAAAAAGTGAATGACCCACTCTGCTTGTTCTAAGAAGCCAGCTGAACAGATTTGAATAATATTGATATAGCAGACACCAAACAAGCTCATTATTCAATATTCTCTCATTTATATTCCCAGAGTGGCTTTAGATTTTGGTCTACAAAGTTGTTTGGGGCAGGAAATTTCAGGTACTCTGAAGTTCCCCACTGCACAGGGCTGCAGCCAGTAGGACTGCAAACCTCCTGCTGGATCCGTGTCCCTGCGAACAGTGGGATTGAAGGGTTCCATACTGAAGAGCAGTTGAAATTACAGCTCACCACTGATGACACCAGCCAGCTCCGTCACAAGAAAGGATTAATTATTTGTTTGGAACAGATTATGCTGCTTTGTTGAAACCCTCTTCAAGGTGGGAGAATCAGGAGAAGGCCGCCCTGTTCTTTGAGTGCAGCGTGCTTAAGCAGATGGGACTATACATATGGATGAAATAATTAAGATTCGATGTGTAAATGCACTACGCATTCTGCCCTCCCTGCAATTAAGAGATTTTACTTTAGGCTACGGAAGCACACTCCTACAAAACCCAACCCAAAATAACTACAAAGAACTTTCTATATGTTAAGCTAAAACAGCACTCCAAAGAGGAAAGTAAGGCATGATATGCCATAACTATTTGTCAGCACAGTAATAGCAGAAACATAAAGGTGTTACTCCAAAACAGGATTTATGAATTAGTTTCACTCATGTTTATATATTGATCTGTATGTTTTGTAGCACTCTACCTTCAATAAAAATAACCATTTAAAATTTTCTTTGAAGAAAAATTATCTTATAAGACTAGATATTCAAGGAAACTGAAATAATAGAAATTAGAACACCAGCTGGGCTACACCACATTTTCGAAAGGAAAAGCATAATAGTGATCTTTAATATTTTCAACTGTGATAATGACAGTCAAGGGCTTGCTGACAAATGTTAAAGAGTGAATTTAACTTTTAACCCAAGTGTAGACATTAAAATCATATTCTGAAAACTTTCCTAGAGCAATACTCTGCTCCCTAATTATTCAGTAGCTATTCCAGATGATCTTCAATTTGAATCCCTTTATAATAAAGGCTAATCATATTTTATCTGCTACTTTACCTTAACTGAGATTTCCAATCAATTCTATTAGTTTGCCAGTAACTGCAGTATTTTCTCTGAACTACAGATTTGGGATTGGTATATTTAATTATGATATTTTTGACCACATATTCCCTTGAAACCTTTCAAAACCAGGATGAAAGCATATTTTTCATCATCTGCGATAGTGTTAAATGACCAATACACTTTGTTAAAGGTTCTCAATCCATGACAGAATCTCATGCAAAATCTGGGTTTCTTGCAGTCATAAAACCAAATGAAAATAGACAGAGGACACATTCTTGAAAAGTCAAGAGCACTTTTGTAGAAGTTTTCCAATTCACTATTGGATTTTTATAACTGACTGTGGTTTTGAAGAAAAAATATCATTAAATATGCAGTTTTATAAGCTTAAAATGTATCCTATTATATGGTAGTGTCTAATTACTTTAAATATAAGTATTTGTTTTGACTATAACAGGAAAACATCTGCTTTCACCTAGCACCAAATCAACAAATAACACTTAAGAACTGGTGCACCACTAGCTCTGATTCTGGTGAGAAGGAGGGATTTAATGTACCTGTTAAATGCAAATGAGATGTGAGTTTCTGAAGTTCAGTCTTATTCTAAAAGTGTTCCTTCTGCTCATAATGAGTCAGAAATTACAACTCTACTTACAGGAAATTACATCCATCATTTCAAGTTAATATACATTAAATGAATGATAAAGATTTAATCCAAACAAGATGTCTGAGATTCTGTTCCTGTTTCTCCTTCTGGATAACATATATTTGATTTGACTATGCATTTAAAAGTTGAGCTCTCGTCTGTCACTCATCCTGACAGCCCTTCAACTGATACTCTCTGTTCTGAGATTAATAAAACCTCTGAAGGCTCCTTAACCCCAGACTGAAGAGAGAAAGATGGAAATGGACTCAGCCAGCTGCCATCACAAAATTTTTGGATGTCCTTGCTAAAATGGGAACCAAAGATTCTCACATGAAGCACTCCAGAAAAGGTAACTGGCTTTGAATGACTTTCAAATCAGCAATTTCCAATTTTATAGTCTGTTGAAAAGGCTATATTCTCCGTTGTGGTATATGTGATGAACTGAGAAAGCACCTTCATATAATCAAAGAGGTTAAACTCTAATCAAATGAGAATATAGAAAATATGTTTACAAAGATGAGGATTTCAAAATCTGATCTCTCCCTTTCATACCACTAAAAACTCAGCAAACTCAAGGCAGTTACATCTTTTCTCCCTCTCTAGCCCAACAGATGCATATGTTGAAAGACGGAGAAGGTGACAATTAGGGCCAGAATATTTTATGGCCCTGTAATCTTGAGCAAACCTTTGGGTTGTGGGTAGAGCCAGTTCATGCACAGCCAATTGCTTCACTGGGAATTCTTGGAGATATCTTGCCTGGATTACTGTATATTATGGAAATTTGGACACTATTTTAGAATGTGAGAGAACCAGAAAGCCTCATGAAGCAAATGAGAGAGTTTGGCCTCATAGCAAATGAAAATATTCCAACCACTAACATATCTAATCTTCATCCTAAAATATATGGTTCTTTTTTTGGAAGGAAAGACTTTCTTCCCCTGAGTATTCTGTTCTATAAGAGGGTTCAGGGCTTTGAGTCAAGTCAGATGAGCTCATGAATTCTTTGGGAAAAAGAGCATGATACTAAACTCTTGGTTTGTGCACTGGCTAGTGTAAATGCCATTCATAAGGCTCTAGCATTTCTCCGTGTATTTTTAAAAACTTAGAACATATAGCTTTAGCAGGAACATCTCTGGTCTTATAAGTCCCCATTTCGAATTTTGTTTACCATGATCATTAGTCTGGGCTCTTCTTTTAGAAGACAACCCTTTTCTTCACATACTGCATAAATGCTAATAAAAATTACTTATTAAAATAGATGCTAAAATGACTGCCTTTAAGAGTTAGCCAAAGTGGTTTAACTAAAGATTTTTCAAGTGAGTAATGCTTTTTAAGCCAGACAGAAGAGAACCATTAAGCAATATCAATTTAACTGGTCCAGGGTGCACTCCCTTTTCAGTTGATACACAGAGGAGACCTAACTTGAAAATCTTTTCCAATCAATTAAATTTCAGGTACATGGAAACATTTAGAATGTTTTGTTTTCACTTTGTCATAGAAGGAAAAAGACCCAGAAAACTCAATGCTGCCACAAAAAAAATTGTTTCTGGACCATCTTCTGCAGTTACTAATCAATGCAGTGCTGTAATCTTCAACATTACTTTTGAAGATGCCAAAAGAGATGCTGACTGGGTCAGCTTTTAATGACAATATCATTATATGTGAAGCTGTACCGTATTTCATCTGTTTGTTGTGTGCTGACTGCCTTCAGGAAGTGTGGGAGGAGCAAGTGATTTAAGAATTATTACAATTGTTAAATATAGAAAGAATATTTTCCAAAGTCTCAGATGGGAGTTGGAGCTAAAATTCCTTTCAAACTCTCACCAGTAAGACTTCTGGGAAATTTACATATTTTAAAAAAAATCCCTAGGGCATTCTACCAACTGCTGCATTTGTGTTTGTTTGTATACCTGCTTACCCTATGAAGAGAGGGAAGAAGAAATTAACATCAAGAGCATGAAGAAACTTATTCAGCATGGAAATCTGAAACCTGCTGTGGCCCAGCTGACAACACTGCACAGGACAGAACCTGGATCACAGCAGACACCTCCAGCCAAATGCTGTAGTTTGAGTGATAATCTGTGTGTGCAAGGAGGAATAATACAAACCAAAAACCCCCAAGAAATTAGGAAAATAAGGGAATACATATGTTGCATAAATGGTTCCCAGTCTCCCGTGAGATTCATTCATTAAAACGTTGCAAACATTTAACATAATTGAGCATAGAGCCCTTTATGCTTTGGTTGCATACAAAACCAGAAATTCAGCAGGCTTGGTATAGCAGCAAGATTCAGATACTCAGAAAAATGAGCCATTAGAACTAATATAAAGTTACCTGCTTCATAGGAACAGTTTGTATAAAAACATTACAAATATGTGGGAGAGCGTGGATGTGAAAACAAACAATAAATCAGATTTTGAAGGTTAATGTGTCCTTTAAATAAATAGCAGAATTTGGGTGATCCCTTCTCTTCTGGTTTGCACTGGTGGTGATATCTCACAGTTATGATGATAGATAAGCATGCTAAGGGAGCAATCATCCATGTAAATTTGTCTGACACCAACAAGAATCAGAAGAGGGAGGCAAAGCAAGCTTCTACTTTCAATAGAGAATAAATGATGTTAGAGTAGAGCATTTGTCAATACCCAAGCACAAAGAACGTAACATTTAAAAACTCAAAGCGCTAAATGCAGCAGTCCTTCATCACACAGAAATCCTGCTGAGGACAATGCAAGTCTGGCTTGATGAAAGGCTGACAAATCTGTCCCAGAGACATGATAAAACAAATAGTGGTTATTTCTGCTTGTTTCATACTGTCACACTTAAACATAAATGGGTGAATTTCAAGCACAGCGGGAGAGCAATAGAAAAACCATAGCTTAAGCAAATTGCTAAGCAACATTTCAGTGCCTACAAGTCTCACAAACTTCTGCTAGACCAACAAATAGAGCAATACTGGAGGAGAATTTTTAAAAGCCACCAGAACTTAGGAAAGTTCATAAACCTTTAAGTCAGAATATAAGATAACAAGTTTATTGGCACCGCTAATTCGGGAACTTCTTTAAATAGCTCTCTCCATCTTGAGCCACTAAAAGAGCTGGAAGCTCTACTGCTTGCATTACAAGTAATAGAGTATTAATGATGTGAGCAATACCGTAAATATTATTTGTATTAATAATGCAGGTAACAGGAGAAGTATTGTCTCTCTAATTTACAATGCAAGGACTACCTGAGAATCTTCAGTTTAGCGTTAAGATGACAACAGCTGATTTTCACGGATTTTTTAATTCTAAACCAGAAGTACCGAGATTTGTTTCCTGAAATTAATCTGCTTTTAAAAATACCATGAAATTAACAGTTTTAGGACAAGGTGTTTTCCTGACTTCATTTTCTGTGGCCAAATCATGAATGCTTTCAGGCTTAAGATGAGGAATTTTTTAAAAATAAAAACTCTCTAAAGTAATTATTGAGTTAAATAATTTACACACAAAACTCAAATTTCAATAAGAATGTATTCATGTACCACTTCAGAATCACCTATCAACATTACATCTCTGTACCTTAAACAAGATTAATACACATTTTCTTAAACTACTATTTGAAATAGAAAAGCAACATTTTCAATTTCAGATGGAAAACTGCAGTAGTGGGAATCAAATGACTTGTCCAGGACTGCAGAGAAAATCTGTGGTGCAAGCAGGAAAGGCCTGACTCCTACTCTAGTGCCTTCACAGCAGCATCCTAATTCCTTCCAACTAAAACAAAAAAGAAATTTCCAGATCCATGTATGTGAACACAAATGTAGTCATGCAGTTGGTGCAGAGCTGGAAGTTTTGCTGACCTTTTTATACCCAAAAAATTGATGTTGTGTATCACATCAGAGGTGCTCTCTGTTACATTCAGATCTAGTGACAGTAACAAATCCCAATGATTCAGTGGTATGCTTTGAAATAATCACACGTGAATATCAAAATAATTCCAAAAGAGGTCAAAGTTTATCAGAAAAGCACATTTAATATTATGCAAATCCTACCACTACTGTCTTTCTGTGCCTTGTTCAAAAGCAAGAAAAGCAGGGACTAATGACAAGTCAAGATGCATGTGCTCCAAATATGTTCCTCTAGCTACAAAATAAAAGCTTCTTATGACTAGATTACATAATTCATCATCATAAATCCTCATAAACACTTCAGTCACCTTTTCTACAAATGGCTTTATTCCACTGGCTTGACTGCTTCTGCTCTTTTGCACAGTACGAACAAACCACAAGGTCAAAACTGTCTCCTGAGTAACTATATCAATTACTTTCCACATGCTAAAGGTGGTTATCTGAGTGATCCTGAAAGTTTACAAAAAATCCTCTTAGGACACTGAAGGATACAAATCTCACCATGTTTCATCCCAGAACCCCTTCACTTTGCTACTAACTAGGTACCAAACAGAAGCGAGGAGAGTTCAGGTTGGATGTGACCTCAGTGGGTCCTGGAGTGTTTGTTCCTGCTGAGAGCAGGGCCAGCTGTGAGGAACTCAGCAGTTACAGGGTGCCACAGCCTTCTCTTGCTCTCACAGGTACCATGAACAGACAGCACAGTTGGAAACCTCATAGGTGAACTTAACTCCTTTTCTAGCATCAACACCACATCTTTTTGCAAACATACATTATGTATCTTTCTGTTTAAACTTTGAATAAACTCAGGCTAAGTAGGGATGCAACTAGAAGGTTTTAACATTAGTGTCTTCTGACTTTTCAGTTATGCATTTATTCAACTTTGATACCAGTTTGTATGTTCTTTTATTCTGTAGCAGAAATGCAAATACACAGTGAAGTACAGACAAGGTTCCAACTATTCATATGCTGGTTACATTACAAAAAAATCCCTGATATTTTCTGAGAGGACGGTTCTGAGTGTGGATACTGTAAACATATTGAAAAAAAAAAGCACAATTACTACACAAATAATTTTAAATATTATTATAAACCTATAAGTGCAATTTTGAGAAACACTGCTTCCTTTTAGATTAATGGTGCATTTGTATAATATCTGGAATTCATGAATCATATACGATAATGGGAAAGGATTATTTGACTTCTCTGGTATGTATTTCTGTTTAGTCAGCAAGAAATGATTCAGATGTTAAATGATGAATGATTGCTCTATCTACAGTCTCATGTTCAGTTACAGACTCCGTCAGCAGCTAATATTTCTCAAATTCCTAAAACACTTCTAAGACAGTTTTTTATTGCTGGTAGGTGTTGGAGCGTATTTTCCACCTGGAATCATCTTTCATTTGGTAACATTGTTTTCTTTTTCAACCCAGTTTGAATGGAGGTAAGAAGTATGCTCTCTATACAGCACTAACCACTTCACCTTTGTGGTCAGAAAGACAACCGTGCTTATCATATTTAAAGTTCTCTGAAAAACTGTCATGTAGCTTTATATACCTTAATATCGATTAAGCAGACTAGGGGGGATTAGCTAATTCTGACCTCCAAGGACCAGTTAACTGTTGCAGTAAGTAAAATTATAGTTTAGACTCCCCAGGAAAAGCTAGCATCATCTGCAGTGACTCTTGTTTAAGATACCAAACATGGAACACATCTCATGCTGGGCTTCCCTACATCAGACTGGTAACTTACATCTGAAATTGTTCAAGTTAACTACGGATTTTTTTAACATTTACCAACTGCGATACTTTGTCAAACTGACCAAGTCAAACTTGACATAGTTTAAAAGATCATTCTGTATTGAAAGTTACTGACTGGTAACTACTGTGAAGCACTGTTTTAATTTGATAGCATAACATGCTGGAAAATGGTGGCTCTCAGAAAAAGAACAGTTTGAAGGCTAAGAGCTCTCATCCTCTTCCTATATTGGCAGAAAATTATTATATTTTATTTTATTTATATTTTATATTATTTTATAATTATTATATTATATTTTATTATATTATTATTTTTACTGAAAATGAAAAAAAAAAATTGTGAATTCCAAATCACAAGAATGTTGTATGCCTTTTTTTAAATAAAAACAGCTTCTCATTTCAGTATGGAATTGTTTCTGCTGGCTAAGCATTTACTGTTGGAAAGCAGGCACAGCTCTTACCTTTTAATTCACCACTATTCATACCTAAAAGATGATGCATGACATCCATAGCACTGACAGGATTTGAACTATGGGAAACTTTAGCCAGTTATGTTGACATTAATCAGCTAAATCTGGCTTTGGACATGCCCTAAAGAAGCACAGTAGGAGTGGAATGAGAGCTGGCATGGGTCTGACCTAAACAGAGGCCACAGCCTGTGGAGGGCGTTTGTCACTGTCACTGTCCTGTGAGGGTGCTTCTTGTGATTTGCTTTAGAGCAGTTGTTTTCCTCTCCAGGAAAAGATGCCCCGTACACAAAGAATTTCATATCTCTGTAAAACGCCAGATAGGACTTCTCATTCCAGCTCCTGTGCAAAGCAGCTCTGAATTTTGTTTACATATATTACTGCCTGCAGGCACCACAGGACCCCAAGACAGTAATAGGATACACACAGAGGATATAGGAAAGTCCATATTCTGTTTATAATCCAATTTAAAAGGAGGTAAAGTGAGATGAAGAAGAAGAATCAGTTGACACTTTTTTAATACATGGATGACATGATTACCTCTAAAGAGTGATGTGATAAGTCTGGAGCCATTACGTAAGAGTAGAGATTTGAATTTATAGGGAGATTTGAATATTAGCTTAAGAAAAAAAACCCCAAACAAATTCCCAGACTTTATGCAAATTAAACAAATTTCATATATTATAATAACTTAACAAAGTGTTCCATGTAGCAATCATCTGGTCTTCAGGACTAATGCACAGAGAATTAAAACAGACAGGTGAAGCACAGCACACGGCTAAATGATAACATTCAACTAGGAAAAAAAAGCAGTATTATAACTGCAAAATTAGTTATCTATTCACTGCACAGAAAAACTGCTTTTTGTCCACTGAGTGTATTTTACCTCGTAAGTCCTAAGACAGAAGAGAATCACAGAGCTTACAGCATTTGTTTCACAATCATACTTTTAATTTGGCATACAAGCAGCTGAAATATACCTAAAAAATTATTCAATCTGTTTAAAGTGCAGGAAAAATCACGCCATCATGCTAAGAACTAGCAAGCTACAAAGGAAAAGATACACAGTAATAACAGAAAGTGACCATAATAGTCTCTGTAATAATGTTTTGTGCTGAGTGGCCATTTGATTGGACTTAAGCCAAATTGGAAGGCATCTTCATATATAAAGTTTATAATTCCCAGAACATATTTAGATAACTTTATATTGATTTAAAGTAAAATAATTTTCATTTTAGTATGCTGAATTTAAAAATCCTGAAAGTACTTTTGGTTTCAGTGCTATGTTCCTATCTTACCTTTAATTTATCTGCAGGTAGAAAACACAAATGAAGCTTGAATGAATTAGGCGCTAATTCCCTAGACATGAATGTTCAAAGCTGACAATTTTGGTTATATTTACACTCTCACCCTGCTGTTGGACAACAGGGGTTCTGTGCTCCTATCTTGTTAGACCTCAGATTGCTCCTTAGAATCACAAAATCATTTAAGTTGGAAAAGACTTCTAAGATCATCGAGTCCAAAACTTTCAAGTCCACCACTAAACCATGTCCCTAAGACCTACAAGTCTTCAAATACCTCCAGGGATGGCATATATCAAAATTACATCTGAATATAAATAACTTGGCTGTTGTGAGTAATACCATCATGTCAACTTGAAGGCTATAAATTATATTTTTGAGAACAGGAGAATGTTTCCCACTGTGGGCCCCCTGACAAGAGAGGTCAGCACAGCAGAGAGAGAAGGAACCACTGCTTAGCCATTAGGGAGACTAATGGGGTAGATATAATCTGATAAATGTACAAACAGCACACATTAATTGCTGCATTCATGTATGCATAAACTATAGTGCATGATGCAAGCTGAAGAAAACATGCTTAGAAATTAAAAATACTTTTTGCTGAGAAGAACCTGAAGGCATATTAGAGAGAATATGATGAGAGAAAAAAGAAAATTACTGAGAGCTAAATAACCTACTGATTACTACACTTTTAGTCATATTCAGCTCGATTTATTTAAGGACAGGTTCAGTAGCATGATGCCCAGGTTCATGGTGTGAGAGCTAGAATAACCTGGTTTTACGTTATGAATATTTGGCTCAGTAAAATATTCGTTATGCTGGTTTGTTTGATTTTTAACAATCTTATCTGGCACAGCCAGGAGATGAATTTGAAGGGAATGACTGCTACCAGCAAGCCCAGCTCCAGGCTCTCTCACACTGGTTCCATTCTGTGTATGCTGCTGGAGCTACACTGGTTTGCTTGGGTTTACTCTCAACTCTGACAACACAACCAGGCAGACTTAGGCTTTGTGCTTTCAAAAGTGTGAAAATTGCTCCCAAACTTTTCAGGGCATATGTTATTTTCTGCAGGAAAACAGAAAAGGAGGAAAACCTCCAATGTTTGCTTATTCAATGTAAAGCTCTGCCCTTGTCTGCAGAATTAGGCTCCCATATGTTTTCCTTTCTGAAGTATTTTTTCTTTATGGCAATAATACCAGAAACAAAATAAGAGTTAAAGTTAAAAATGTTGTCACTATCCAAACGAATATGAAATTTCATAAATATTATGGCTTGTGCTATAGCACTTCAAAAATACTTCAAACAGATGGGCTAGTGAGACTGCCATTCATGTTTTAGCAGTCAAGAGGCATGTTTAAACTGCTGGTTTTAAACACACAATATAAAGCACATTCCACACATAGTGTCAGAAAAAAAGGCTTGTTTGCTAAGAAATCACACATTAAAAAAAAACCTAACTGAATGGCATAATATTTTAAACGACTGTGATTTCTTTGTAAGAGAGCAGTGGTCAGGAAAAAAAACACTGCTATACTGTAGAGATTAAAGAAGCAAAAAAGAAAAGAATCTTGTTTCACTGAATAAAGTATCACAGTATTTTCCAAACAACTATCTGGAAGAAAAGCTGAAAGCTGAAAGTTTTGTACACTCCTCTGCACCAGAGAAGCACAATAACACCATAGAAACTGGCTAGGGGAAAAATATTTTTTTCAGGTGACAGCAGTTTAATGGAGATAAAGCATGAAGATAAGAATTTTAATCCGTATTTTAATGAAGATAAAGGTGACAGATAAAGGAGGAGGAGAAGGAGGAATGTGTTCTGTATCTTTCCCTATGATTTGAAATAGTCTCTTACGGGAAGGACATTAGTTAACCTGAATGGTCACACTCCAGAATTTCACTGTATAACAAATTCCCCAAAGTAACCCGCTCTATATCATCCTCTTTTAAGTGCCTAAAAATTAATCATTTAAAAATATCCTATAGGTCACTTTGATTTTCTAGTGAAGATTTCTGTTCATTTATAAGCTCCACACTGATGAAATACAAAGGTAACAAAATATGGGCAAAAACATTGACTGTAGCCTTATATCATGATACAGAATTCAGTTTTACTTTTAACTTCCAAGTCTAAAGGAATTCATTTGCATAGAGCACAGAAGTATCCTAGTACAGGTTAGGGAAGGGAACAGAGGAGGCAGAGCTGCCTCAGAGAAGGAAAAACTACTGTTGGAGCTACTTTCTGCATTTAGAAAACCCAAACATAATGTCAGTTCTTCCACTCCCAGTAGGTGAAACAGAGAAAGCCAAGCTCGTATGTTGTTCCTTGAAGCCCCTTAAGAGATAAGGAGTCACAAAGCTGCAGCCTTACACTTCACCTATCTACAGAAGGGTGTAAACTGAGCTTAGATAACGTCTCCCACAGGACTTGGTAATCATTCCTGCTTGGGTCCCTTATCTGAGCAGGAAAACACATCTCTTCAGTCTTAATAATGAACAATAGCTTAAAGTCAGATTCTAATCTTACAGGTTGGCAGTTCACAAGTGTTAACAGATGATTCTAGCACACAAATATATTCATTGGCTATGCAACTCACTTTTTTGTTGAGTCTAAACAAGTTGAAAAGAATACGTCTCTCCCAGCTGCATCTGGAAACACTGTTAGCAGCTTGGAGCACTTGGATTCCTTTGCCTTCTCCTTTCCATATCTGATCCTTATTCTGTAAGGAGCGATAAAAGAAATAAAAAGTAGAGAATTTGCATCACTTATTCGAAAGGGATCTCTGCTCAACTTAGTTAATTAATTTAAGACAGTCAACACCAATTATTCTAGAAACAAAACTAATGCATAGAAAATACCAGTGACTTGTCAGTGTGCCAGGTATGAGAGGCCACTCAGCGTTACTCACCATCCCTCACTTAAGTTCCTTCCCTCATTTGTAGGACATTATTTAATCAAATTTTTGCAGGACATATTGCTTGCTTTTATATGCTTTGAGTAAACTAATTTTTGGAATTTTTCCAAGCATTTTTAGGCAACAAACGTGTAAGAGCAGTACTTTACTTGAACTCCAATGTAGCAATGAGGTATTGGATATCCTGTCATTTATTCTCAGACCTGCTGCTCATACTGTGCTGTGCTGCCCATACGAACAAGATCAAATGAGGGTATGAGAGAAAAAATGTGTGAAAATAGCTGCGAAATAGATGGATCAGAAGTAGGTTTAGGGTTATTTTTCATTTTAAACCACACTTCTTTTGTCACAGATTCAGACACAGGGAATTCTTCCCCTTCTCCCCAAGCCCAATAAGCTGGGATCTCTACAAGAATCACTAAAGTGCAGCTGTTATTTTTCCCACTAATGGCTATGCTGGACTATATCAGAAGGAGAAAAACTCTATAAAACACCATTTCAGGAAGAAATTTAAAAATAGAAATTCTAACTCCCAGATACTATGACTGACAGAGAGCAGAGATGGATGATGTAGGCAGAGGGAATAGCAGCAGCCATAACTCTAACTTTGCTGCCATTAATATTTATGTTGCGTTTGAAGTGGTTTACCAACACGCTGATGGACTGGCATAATGTGCAAGCATACAATTTATTCCTTTGTGCAGCAGCTATGGGAGAACACAACCACAAATGCAAGTTTCAGTAGAGACAGTTTCAAAATAGAGAGATTTATCTTGACAAGTAGAGAACTACAATAAAAGATGTATTATTCGGTGGAATAATTGGTGAATGCATTATCCTGTCAACATTTAACTGTTATAATCAACTTAAATAATCGAAGCTACCCTAGAGTTTTTATTGTTTTACATTAATATTGAGAATAATTTATAATTTTACTCACACTTGCATTAATGCAAATGGAACTATGTAAGTTAAATCTCAAAGTTATGTGAAACAAGAGACATAGCATATTTTAACATTCACAAGCCTCCTCTGCAGGCCTTACATTCTCATACAGGCTGCACTTCAAACCAGCAGATGACACCAAAATGCCTGGGTGTGCTACCTATGCTGTATGGGCTATCCATGCTCGCAATGACTCTGTGATAATGACTTTGCTAATTAGGGAGTGCTTGTAGTAATCTTTGGTCCTTCTCTCACCTGAAGTCACTCTAGAAAGTGGCTTGCTGTGACTGGCGCACTCACCTCTTTGCAGACGTATTGTTAACACTGCTTTGTGACCTATGCAGCTCTGTATGCTTCATTAGTCTGTTTGCTCCACTCAGGCATAAACTGCTGATTTTTGGATTAGCTGCTTTTGTCTGTTAATCTGCCCTTGACTCATAGGCTGAAATGTTTCAGCAGCGGAATTTTGAAGCATTTCAACACTTGTTTCTGAACCACTTAGTGAGTGCCTTTAGAAAAAACCTGCGTGTTTTGCCGAGACCTGGGGGCATTTGTGGACTCTGTATGTACACCAAGTAGTACATAATGTGTATAAATGCAATGCTTAGACAGAGGCAAATTCAGCCACACGTGGTGCTATCGGGTAATTATGTAGGTCTCAGATTGAAAGGAATAGCATGAGATCTTTTGACTCTTTACAGAACTGAGTAAAGCTCTGGCTGCAGATATCAAAATTCCCTGCATGGGAAAACCCCATACCAAGTCAGTGATTTGGTGGTACAAGCTCTGTTTCCAGCAACAAGTTCTGGCTTGTAGGGGATTGTCTTGCTTCTCCTTTGTCTAACGGGGCCATACAACAGCCTCAAAGAAACGAGGAAAATAAGGTTTAGCTACAACATTTATTGCAGAAAGATGGGGAAATCAGCATGTAGAATGGTGAAGACAAGCGGTGCTACCTACACTATAATTTTGATGCCAGTCAAGCTGGTGGCATCTGCATCATTATTGAGAAGAAGAGAGGGGGAGAGAACAAGAATCCATGTAAGCTTTGAGGCTCCCTGGGGGGCATATACATCCAGCTGTATGTGTAATGTGTGTTCAGCGCAGCTACCAGGACAGCAGCGTGTGGCTCAATAAATGCTGGCACACAAATGTGGCACGTCCTCAATGACAGATCAGGCAAATTAGGAAAAACACCAAGAGTTTGACTGGATACCATCAATAGTTTGATTGATTCCATGTTTTGTGTCAGAAAGCAGGAGAGAAAAATATGCATTTAAATATATTGCTGATGGTTTAATTGCTGAAACTTGCTACTCCATCCCTGCTCAATTGTAATAATGATCAGGGCATGGAGCATTACTTGAAGAATTAATGACCACCTGAGGTTAACAGCCCACACCTAAACCTTGAGCCTTCAGCTTTCTCAGATAGTCATTAATTCCCAGGAATTGTCCTGTGACTCCATCATTATTTCTAATTTAAAAAGTGTATTTTCTCCTTTTAATTTTCTTTTCACAAAATGAAAGTACTCAATTAGACTTTGTCATTAAATCACATCTGCATTGATTACCTAGGATAAAATAACGAGAGCAAAATTAAATTTGCCTATTTAATCATTGAATACTGATTAAATATTTGTTATAAACATTTCTTTGCAATTAAGGTTGCATAAAAAATGCACATTAGGCAAAGAATGGTACACAATTCAAAGCTGTAACATGTCCAGACTCACTGCTTCTATTTACTTCCTTTATTCTTTGCTGAACAAAGTACTACATTTGTGAGAAACTTCACAAATTATTTTCAACATCACAGGACTATTAATACATAACAGTAGCTAGGGAACTTCACAAATATTTCAATGATATGATAGTGAAATCAATTTAAATCACAGTGATAAAGATATTCCTGAAAGAACCACTTTATCACATAATTACTTTCTTTTTTATAGGTTAAATAAAGAATGAAAGAAAATGCCTAGGTAAGATTTCAGACAGTGATCCAAATTCTCCAAATTTCTCTCAAGAAGTTTGTGGTCATCACCAAAAAACCCATTTTTTTCATGGCACTGCTCTCTGGTGGGATTCCATAGGATTCCATATGCATCTAGAGATGCATGGTGCTATGATTAAAGAGTCTATGGCTCAGTCCCTTCGCAGCCACAGAGAGAACACTGTTCCTCACAGAGCTGTGTGCAGAAACACCAGCTGAATTAAATTCAAATTAGTCCACTGAAATTGCGATTTCATGCTGAACTTCAGCAGGAAGTCCAAAGCTAGTTTACAGGGTATTTGTCAGCTCAGCTCTGTGCTGTTGAAAGGCACCTGCCATGCCGACACACACTAACAGAGGAAAAACCTTCTTCAAAGTTCTGACTAATCACAGTGTATGAGTTCTGACCACCCTTCCTCTTCACATACAGCTTTGTGCTTGTGCCACCACACCCAGGTGTGGACGACCCGGCAGTGCCCACTCAGAGCTGGAGAACTGAGCCTGCAAACCACACTGGGACCCACAGAGGGCTTTGGGTCAATGTCTGCTGTAGGTCATGTATAAGCAACCTAATTTTCTGTGAGAGAGTTTCACTTCTCCCTCCACTATACGCCAAATACTTTCCCATGTCCACTTCCCTCCGTCACAATATTCTCAATTTCCTCCAAGTCCCACCTTCCCTACTGGATTAAGTGAACAGCTCTGTGCATTGGACCTGAAGTGGAGATCTTTATAAGATTCCCACCCTCTGTATAGGAAATTATCTATGTTGGGGTTTTTTTACTACACAAATGGCCATAGAAATTAGTATACAAATATATTTGAACACACTAATTGAAAATATCAATAAACGTTTAAAGGTTTTTTTTCCTCCCTGTCTCATTTCAGTTTCTCTAATATGACAGCAGATGGAGCAGCATAAAACCAACATCTGATCCTAAAATATACATAAAAATTTTCAGGTTTTCTGAATGTTTCATTGCTCCTTCCAAGTCTTTTTCCAAAATCTCTCTGCTTACTTTTAGAGTGTCTATATTTAGACTGTAGAAATCATACCAAAGTACTCATCTTTTTAGCACCTTTTATTTAATCACAACAATAACATGAATTATTTCAGTAAGAAGGCTGACATATTTGGTCACTTCCATGATTGTGCTATTAAATTAAGTATCTCAGAATAATTTTAGCAGGAACATTCTTAATGAAATTGCATGCATTCTTTATGCTGTCGATAAACTGACGAGGAAAAATATTTCAGCCACGAGACACTGGATGGTGTTAGTGAAGTAACAGGGAGGTTATCTGCAGGTATAACCAGCTTGCAGCTGCCAGATGGTGCTGAACAGAACAAACTGCTATGCAGAGCAGCTGAATTTCTACCAGGTAAGTGCCCCATTACACACAGTGGTTCTGTGTATTCAGATGGCATAGGGGAATGATATATGCATATATGAGCCAATAAAAAAACAAAAAAGAAAATATTGAATAATCAGCATGTTCTTTGTGTTGTCTTTCAGATGTTAAATTATAAATTATATACATAGAAACATCTTTCTAGCAAGAAATCCCCATGCAATAAAAGAAAACCCTACTTAACAAAAACCTAACAAAAATATCTTTGCAGGGCCCAACATAACAAAGACTGTTGTAATGCCTACATGAATTTAAGAATATTAATAATAAAAGACATCAACATTTGCAGTTCTCAAATAAATATAATATTTTGTAGACTGAGTGATGGATTCCAGTTTCATTTTCCAGCACTGCCAACCTATTAAGGATACAATTCAACAGACATCACTTGAAAAAAACCACTAATCAAGACTTTGGGTTTGTTCATTTTTTCAAAAAAAGGAACGGCTACCATAATTAAAATTACGGGATTCATTTTTAGATGCAGTAGGCGGAGTGAAGTGAACCAAGGCAAAACAAAAATCCAAACCTCCGAATCTTACTCTTGAAGAGAGAACGGGGGAAACTTTCATGGGCACATATGGTCTCATCTGAAAGAGCACTTCCCACACTAACTTCCCACTAGTACTTTATGAAACGTTGGTTCAAAACTGATTCAAAAGAAGGATGACCTAGTGAGTCACCAGTATCATTTAAGGAAACCTAAGAAATACCTTCAAGACCTCTTGCCCTACTGTTTGATCTTATCCCATTTATAAGACCACAGTCCAAGACTGCATATATTTATTCAAATACATGATTAGATTTAAAAAGAAAATTCTTCATGGAAAGAACTCTTCCCACATTTATTATGAAAGCAGCTGAGAGCTCTTATTCTCCAGTCTTTGCAAGTAAAACCATAGTAATAATTTCTAGGCTTATCACTGCCACCTTCTGAAACACTGAAATGCTAGGGTTTCATTATAATTACCAAAGCCTATTTACACATTACTAACACAGCAAACGTGTACTCTAAATAGAGTTCCTCCTTGTTAAAACTATGTTTACCAAAGCATGCATGTTTTTAGCTTTTGCCACAGAGCGGGGTTAGAGGGAGGGTCTTGCTATTTAGCATGATCAGCCATTTGTGAAGGGTACATATTTCTTAAACTTCACCATTAATCAATTATTCTGTAAATAGATGAGGCCCTATGCATGTTTAAAATGAAATTCACACATTAAACCACTCAAGATGATCTTTCATTTCTTTAATAAATTAATTCAGTGCTAATGAAGGGTGAAAGACTGACTGAGTCAGTCATTAATTTAACCTTTCCCTCTTGATAAGATCAGCGAGCTACCACTTCTCACAAGGGTATGTCAGGGGAACAAGTCATTTTATAACAACTCAGTGAAATGTATAAACATGGTAGCTTTTAGAAAATGCATTAGCAAGAATTTTACTGAGCCACCTTCAGGTTATTAGAATAACTAATTAATTAGCCTTCCTAATACCATATGGGCATCATCCACAAGCATTTTAGAGACTTAAATTTAAAATTATTTTAACAATTGTCATTTCTAAAATGATTACAAGTAGATTATGCTTTCCAAAAGGAAATTCAAGAGCTCCAAGCAGGATTAACCTATGTAAATAAAGCAATATGTATATACGTTTCTTTAGAAGATTTTGGAAAAAAGAAGAAAAAAAACCAAACAGAAACCTCCGAGTAACATAATGATCAATATAATACCAGCTTGATCAAAAAGAAAGAAAACAAGCAGCAGTAGGAGAGCAAGTCCAGTTGGAGAAACCTTCACTTACATTGTAAATTCAGATTCAATTCCAGTCCAACCTTGCCTTTTTTCTTTTAATTCTCTTATGTTGTAGACTTTGATTTTTACTAGCAACCTGTAAAAAGCCGTTCTGGAGAATACACAGAGCACTTCAAACATTTAGCTGTATTTTCTAGAACAGACTGGATTACTGAATGTTCGGGTGTTGCAAGGCACTGAAGACTATTTTTTTGTCTTCTGTGATGGTTTTCCAGACCACACTGGAAGGTAACCTTATTGAACACTTTACCATATTTCGAGGTCCCAGTAGCACAGTACTTGCAGGAAAACTATTATTTGTTCAGATAATTCAGTGTGTGCAACCACAAGAAGGTAAAAACTCCTTAAAAATCAATAGCATCCCAGGCTAAAGCAAAAGCAACGTGTACCTAAACCAAGGAATCAAGCAATAGTCATAACCCTCCTGCTGAACAGTATTTCAATGTTTCTGTGGTAATGGCCTACACATGTGCTTAAATTCTATTTTCGCAGAGGAAACATCTGAAATACATTCTTTTCAAAGAGACTCCATACTTTTGATTTTCAGTAATGAAAGATATGTTTGGTTTGATTTCTGATTTTTTTTTTCTTCAACTCCCCTTTTGTCCCTTTAGGTAAGAAATGTAAAGGCAAACATCTATTAAAAAAACCTGCACAGGATACAACAGCATTTGCTGTTCACCAGCAAGTACTAAATGATTCTTTATAACCACTAGAAATAAAGTTCAGTCATGTTCCTCACATAAAACATCTTGCTATTATCTAATAGTAATGTTACATCAAAGCAGGGACAGAAAGGCCCAGATATCTGCAGAGACATAAATGAATTTCAGTTGTTTAAAAAAGCCCTGAAACACTAATTTTGTTCATATTGGTCCCAAAAGAAGACGACTGAAAAGAATGGCACCCAGGCTCATTTTCATGATGGAGCCAAAATTTATTGGACATTTTTATTGGAAATCTAAATGCACTCAGATTTATGTAGAGCAGTCATGCAGCCAGTTGCAGTTTATTTTAAATGGAGATACATCTGCACTATACAGCTAAGATCAAACAGCCCCTCAGAAGTGCAAATATAAGATATTACAGCCAGTTTAGTCAGAATGACTTTCTCAACCCACTGTAGAGCCAGAAAAGAAACATAAAGGAATCAAGAGCGGAGACAGGCAGATTCTGTAAGAGGGTCTACCTTAAGATTATGTTAACACCAGATTAAAAATTATGTATTTCTTCTTATTAAGAACTGAAATTCAGTGACAATTTTAATATGTTTCATTGGAAAACTAGAGATTACCACCTGAAGAAAACAACTTTGAAATCATAAATTATGTTCCTCAATCTTCTGGTGTATACAGAAAAAACCAGATACCTATTAATTTTAAGCTGTCCGGTTCAACTGTTAATAAATTTATGATTACTTGTGTATGTCATTTATAATATATACACATTATTTCAGAATCATATAAAGTCTACATTTGGTGTAATATAAGATAAAACAGTTCACTGTTAGTTACTGCCAAAGAGCTCATTATTTCAATCCTTAGATGGGTTCTGGATCTCTATTCCTTCCTTAGTGGCTTCATGAATATCAGGGTGAAGGGGTGTTTGTCTTTTTCTTAGAGGCAAAAATTAACCCTATTAATCTCAATACTTTAAGATCAGCAACTGTTCAAGTGCTCCGCTCCTAGGACTTAAGTGAAGAAAAAGCAATCTCAGTTTACTTCCTGCTGGAGTGCATATAAACAACATTTATCACAATAAGCACTATCTTGCCCACGTACTCGGCCGGATATCTCAGCTCATCTCCTTCAGACTCCCACTGAAAAATCCTTTCATACTCTGATTTCATTGAAATAAGATTTATTTTCCTCTCAGTCTTCCATACTCATTTTTTTCTAACATATTTACATGTCTTGCTTGCTTTTTCTCTGGTGAGCTTTGGCATATTTTTGAGTAAGACTTAGTTGCACCAGTCCAGCGTGTTGACGGAGGAAAATGGAAATGAAATGTATGCAAGCAACTACAGATGAATAAAACAGTGAGAGTTACTGGTTACCTGATTCTGCCTTGACTGAAAAATCCCAGTTCCACACAAAATTTGATTGCTGATGAGAGACCTGAGTTTGCATTATGTGAGGGGCTGATGGGGCCCTGGTGACTTTGCACAGCTTTAGGGGAAGTTGATGGAAATTGCTGGGTATTCGGCACTTCGGGAGGAAAAGCAACAATTTGCAGGCTGCCTAAATATAGATTTAAGAGTCTGACATCCTAAAACCAGGATAGAGGCCAATTTTGGTCATTTTTTAATAGTGTGTCTTTCCACGGTGATCAGTAGTAGATATACTGAAAAAAATCTGTTTTCCTCCTTTCATCTCTCTCTTTTACAACATGTTTTTTTCATAAGAACTGCAAGCAGGATTATTAATATTCAAAACTGGTTCACTGAGCACTGTGTGAGAGCTTCCTACAACAGCATTGTAACTCGTTATTTAGTAACCTCAGCTCTCATGATAACTGAGATGTCTGTGGTTGCAGATGAGATGTCTACAGTTCTGTCTACCCACGTAACTTTCCAGCTACATGCAAGTGCAAAGTAAATGTGGTGAGTTTTCAGTGCAATTTGGCTAAAGCATTACACAGCCACAAGTCCCAGTCCTCCCAGCCTTACCCTAAGGTGAGTTAACTTTCCACCACAGCCAGGACTGATTTGCTGGAAAAAACAGCCCACAGCAACCAGCAATCCTGTTGCTCCAATTGGTATCAAATTTATATATATATATTTTTTTTTAATTGTGCCTTGCAAATAAGTGTATCCAAAAGTAAACCAAGACTCGGGAATTTTTTTTTTACTTCTGGCATGATATACCAAGAAAATTTAGTGCAATAAGACAGCCATTTCTATTTTGTGTTCTAGGCAATGTGAATTTACAGTGGGTTGCAGAATCCCTCTCTGAAACGCTTGTGTGGTGCTGTGCATCACACCCACCACAGGGCACATCACAGCAGAGTGGGTGTGCAGGAAGGGACTCTCTTGCTCCACTCAGACTGAGCCTGCTGAGGAGTTTGCACAGTTCCTAAGATATATTTTCTAACAGTTCCTTTAACATTAAATTTTGAGTAATAAACCAACAAATTATCAGGAAACCGTATGTGTAATCTAAAAATATTTGAAAAAGCTCAAAGAATATAATCATATTATAAAATTGAATGTCCCACTCAGTAACAGACACAGCAGAAGTAACACTGTGGTCGTTAAGGAGTTCCTGAGAGCAGCCACCTAAATAATGTTTTTGTTGCAAATTGCCAAGGCACAGGTACTTTCCTACTCAATAACAAATTCTGTTCCACAAACAAGTTCTCTTAGCAAAGCCATGTCCTAATCATCTACACAAACAACCCAGTAGGAGGAGCGACTCAGTTCCCCACACTGCCTCAAATAAAGCTGTTTATTGTACTTGAAATGTTCCTGACAGGTAAGACAGGGCTGCAGCTCATTTTCCTGCTAGTGAGCCTTTGTTTGGACACAACAGGATCCAGCCCTGTGCACAAACCTTCTCCAGCTGGGTCAGTTCATTCCTGAGGATCGCTGGATACGGAATTCTGAATGGAGCATTAGCAATTTCAAGGGGAAACAAATGGCAAAAAATACTTGGACAGTCTTCCAAAATACTGAAGTCTATAGGCTCAGAAATAGTTAGGACACTACTTACCACCTACTTGAAGATAACACCCATAACCTGGGTATGGAATTATGTCTCTACTGCAGTGTATTCAGCATCAGCTTCACAGAGTGCCCTGTACCTCACATAAAAAGGAATGTTCTTCAGCTTTTCAGTAGCAGGCTGCCATTATTGTAACTGCAATCCTGTCTACAATACATGAAATCTACAAAGGGGGTAAAGAACAGAAATTACTTGGCCACACCGTTTCATTGTTCCACTCTTGCTTTTGGTACAATTCAGAGTGCAAACACTTTCTTATAGAAACCTTATTGAAATGACTCTGCAGGTCACCTGAAAAGTACATCTAGCCTCTGAGAGATTCCAGCCTGGTAAAAGTCAGCATATCACAATCGTAACTTAAGGTATCCTAGTCACCCAAAGGTATTTGTCACCTGATCGATTTCATAGGCATGATATCACAGATAGGATTAATTCTAAAAAGGTCAGGTTTGCTGAAAGAAACAGAAATAAACTTCTGGTAGGGAAGAAGTGGCAAAGCAATGATCTATGTAACACAGAAAATACTGCCTGTAGAAGAAGTCAATATCACAACAGTCATCTAGAACTCCAGTATGGACAATAGAAGAGCGGACACAGCAAATTATTAGTGTTATCTTGCAGGAGCAGAAAATCTGGACTTTGAATTAATGAAAATTATTCCACCTTCTCTTTACTGTTTTAGCATTCTCCAAGGCATGCATAATCCTAACATGAAAATAAGCAGATGTCAGAAGTAGAAATTATGAAGGGATGTGTGGCAGCCAACACATCCCTATCCTAACAACATGGGATAGAGCTGGATCATTATAACAGGGAACAGGTACCTGCCGTGTGGAATTACCAAAAATCTGCTATGACAGCAGACCTTGTGGGCTGTATAATTCCCAAATGATGACAAATCAACTATGATAAAGAGGGAATAGTGACCACAATTGATAACACACAGATCATTGATCACTCTTGGCAGGACAGTCTCTGCACTATGGACTTACAGTAAACCAGATCACAGCAGATCCAAAAAACTTCCAGCCTGGAAAATAAAGAGCCTCTGGCTTCTCAGCTTCATCCTGTGCAAGCAAACACGAGCAGTAACTGCTATTGATGTGAACGATGGGACCATGAGTGAAAGGTCGTTCCCAAAGCTGGTCTGAACACAGCTGATACTGGACAAACTCAGTTTTCCCCTCACCAAAAGAGGCTGTCTGGTTTATTTCCTAAATTTTTTCCTTTTTTTAATATTTTAAATTATTCCTTCCTCCAGTCACCTTCACAGCAATTTCTGCGAGCTTTCCTTACAATCCCGTTTCTTACAGCTGCAGTCGTTTTCATTCTTTTGCTCACTACTTCTGCAACTGCTTAACTTTGTGATGAATGTAAACTCATGACAATTTTCCAACTGAGAATTTACAAGGGTTAAACAGCTGTATTATTTACCAGTTTTACCAGTTATAATCTTGTTTATGCATCTCAGAATCATTTTGGTCATCTTTTCCTCAGAAAGAAATTGTGGCTGACGTCTTATCAGACCTTTGTCTTTCAAAAAATTACCCAGGAATTTATATCCAATTTTACATTTGTGCAGTTCATTATTGCTGTCTGTAACTTCATATTCATCTGTCACAAAATTGCCTAAATTAAAAAAAAAAAAAACCCAAATAAAAACAATGAACCAACATTTCTTTACATTATCAAGCCTTGGGCATTGTTTGTAGTTCTAAAAGTCCTTCCCTGCTTTATGATTAAAGAAACTTTTGGATCCTAGTCAGATTTCTGCTGAATGTCTCTCAGTATGCTCTTGAAATGTGATAGAAAGCGAGTGATAGCAATTCTGATTTGTCAGTCTTCCAAACATTCTCATCATAGCAATATACCCTATATCCTTAACTGATATATTGATTTGTTTCAACTGAAATGTGGCTTTTTGGCTTGGGAAGTTCTACTTAATTTCCCATCACACAGGTGCCATTCCATAGACTTGACAGCCCTTGTCATCTTTATTTACTCCTCTCTCCAGGCTTTTATACATATTTATTGTGAGTTGAGAACAGTAACTCTATGAAGCATACAGGACATGATCACACCATGAATTTACTAAGTAAAACAATAATGAGATCTATTTTATTTCCTATAGGAAATCTAACAGATATTGGAAATTTCTGAGACTTAACCACAACCAAGACCTGAGTTGTCTTGAAAAACTTAGGCTCTCATATCTAATTTTAATAGTCATCTCAGTCATCCTTTTATATGCAAAGTTAGTGTTAATTTTTCCCCATGTGCATTGTATACAGAGAACATCAGCTGAATGATCTCAGAATTGGGAGATTTTCTGTTGACTTTTATGGTGTCAGCCATCCACAGCTGCTCTTGTGCTGGTTAACAGTGGCACAACACAAAAAATGTAGTGCACAATAAGCGCCTATTACAGATGGCTGAAAAGCCTTTAAGAGCCACAGTCCAAATACAACAATGAACCACGCTCCACCTTGATCTCATCCATTTCTAGACTTCTCTGAACATAAATGTTTCCATTCCAAAAGGGGCAAGATGCAGAAGAAATACACCAAAGAAAAGATAAATGTAAGTTTTCAAATGTAATTAGGAACCTGAACATACAGATTGATAAAGAATAGATTTTCCATAACAGTTGAGGGTGATTTTGAAAACTCTGTCAAGATATCTTCAAGCCTTTTAAAACCTGATCCTATCTGAGGATACAGTGAAAACACAACAATAACTGAACTTCCCTCCAATCTTAGTGTCATACTCTGAATAATGCTTCTTCCTGAGTATATGACTAGCAGAAGCTCTTCTGCCTTTAAGGACAACAGATTGGATTTCTGTACATTGTTCAGCACATTGAGATGAGAAGTAAAAAAAATTACAGCCAAATTAGGTTGGAAAATCCAGAACATCACGCACAAAACTTTTCATCAGAACTTAGCATATGTCAGCATGAAAAGTCATATATGATTAATTTATTTTTGTGAATCTATATAATCCTGTAAACTGCACAGCTTGCCTGCTTCAGCATATAAAGGCCTCAGGGAGGTAAAACGCAGTAGTCATCCTTCACAATCAAAGTGTGCTTAACAAGATTGTTAAGGGAATTCTCTTAACATCCCCTCAGTAGCTGCATGGGCAACTGGTCAACTAGCGAGCCATGGTCATGTTTTTACAGTGCCTGCCCCAGTCATCACCATCCTGCCCAACATCTGCACTTCACACTTGACATGCTTCCCCTTTCAGTGGCACAGGAGCAGATTGCCCATCAGCCCTGCCCTGGAAACCTCTGCACCCAGCCCTGTATCATCTGGTTTCACTGAGGTGTAAGTGAGACCAAAACTGGTATGTTTTGCCTCATAGAAGCAGAAAAAAGAATTGGGAGAAAAATAAAATGTGATCCTTTAAAATGCTTGTTCAATACTTCAGTTGATTAGCTAACATTGCAGAAATGTCTTAAAATATACATTAAAAAACCCCAAACACCAAAACCCTTCCCGAATGACAAAATCCTTGGAAGATTGTCCTTGCAGCACAATCCACTCTGTGATTTTAAGTCAAGGAAAATTGCAGAATGTGGAAAGGAAAGAATATGTCAGGTTGGGTTTTGAGCTGACATCCCTTCCTAGCTCATCCTCACTGTTACCTTGAAGATAATTTCTTTCCCCTTTCCCTGCATGGAATCTGATATTCTCAAGAAGGAAGTTCAGAATAGATGATGAAGTGTTAAAAGATTAAGGCATCATGTGTGAGTACAATACAATAGGAGAATAAAATTTAATGATAAAATAGGGGTGTTATATAAAACAGACAGAAAAAATTAGACATCTACCTTAAAGTAAAAAGAATAGTGCAGCTACTGCATGAAACACTTATCACTACTTCCAGAACATTTTAAACTGGTGTTCTGTAGGTGTTAAGGAGTGTGGTGAGAGACACGGGGCAGTGCTCGCCTACCTGGAATTTGCACTGGCTGCCATAGGGCGCTGCAGTGAAATCAGGGCTGTGCCGAGCCCTTGCTCACAGTGTTCCGGAGGCATTTGCTGTGTCTGCTGGTGCCACCTACAGTGAGCTGCTCGCAGCTCTACCGCCTCTCATCCCCGCTCCAGTACAGCAGCAGGCATTTGAACGAGCAAGCGGGAATAGCGACTCGAAATGCATCAAAAATGCATTTAAAAGAGCAAAACGGGTCTTTCAGGATACAGAAAAATTGGCTTAGCAAATGGAAACAACACTATTTAGAAAAAGAAGCAGGCAGGCAAGCAAGCAGGTAAAAAACAGAGGGAAAAAAATCAATGAGTACTCAGAGACTAGCCTAGTAAGCAAAATGCAAGCCAAATCATCTGGCTTTTGCTAACAGATATGCAAATAAAAAAATGATTATTCAGCTTGTCGAGAGAGACAGCACAGATGGATAAGATGAACATGTATTTGTGATTTTGAAATGAGACTTTATCTCCCCATATCTTTTTTCCATTTTCCAATGCAATAACATTATATCTTTTGTTATTCTGTTACCCCTTTCTGCATGTGTTTGATAGATGGCAAATAGTATCATCAGCAGAAAAATGCAAAATGGAAACTCAGCAGCAAGAGTATCAAACAGATGTTTGGCCATGAAGAAGACATTGAGGAATCTGAGGACTCATTTCTTTGTCATAGACGTATTTACACATTTCTGAGCACATCTAAGCAGCTCATCACAGAGCAGTGCAGAGTCTTAAACTAGAATGTCCACATCAAGTGTGCAGTAAATTCCAGTTCCTGTACCAACACAGAAAATCTGTTTTACAGCATCTCTCTGGGCAGAACCAATGAGTTAACCCATGTCAGAGTTACAGGGCTCAGTCAGTGGCGGTTTAAAGCCATCCGAGCTACTCTCAGAGCTGAGGTGAAGTACTGTCTACACCAGTACCTTAGATCTCTTCGTGTTTCTCTTCCCACTCACAAAGCAAGATAACATTTCTTCTTTCACCTCATTGCTTATGTTTTCTATTCAGTCTGCTTAATCTCTGGGGTGCAAAGGATACCTTTTTGGAAGGCTGTCTTGTCCAGAACCTATGAGGCAGTGACATGATTGCAGTTGGGTTCAGCTGGGGCTTTTAAATTGTGGCTTTAAAAAAAGGCAACAGAAAGAAAATGATGTAAATATTTCAAAGGTAGGTGAAGGTGGCTCCCTTTGCTTAGATTTGCTAGCAAGATGCCCTCTGTTAAAGTTATCATTTACACGGATTTATAACATAGATATAAGGTAGTAAAAGTTGGAGTTAGTGGCATCATAGGTAATTAGTTTGGAAAGTGAGGATGTAAAGGTAAGTTTCATCACGGTAGTATAATCCTAACACTGGCAGTTGTGTGGCGGTTACGGCACTTATAAGCAAGTTACATTACTTCTCTCTAAAAATTCTGATTTTATTTTCAGTAAATACTGTGGAATTGGTGAATAACAAGGATACATGAAGCAATGTTAGCAGTCGCACTTCAGAGAATCACGGACTCATAGAACGGTTAAGATTGGAAAAGACCTCTGTGATTATTGAGTCCAAATATTTTGCTTAACAAGAAATCCCTGATGAAGATAAGTTAATTGGATATTGCTGAAAGAGAAGTGAGAAGTGAACCTACTCTTCATTTCACTACTTACACCCCAGAGGCTCCAGCCAAAACCCACCTCACATGGCTTGGAAACCAGAAAGAAGACAAGGTCCCAACTTCCTGTTTTATAAAGTTTTGTACATGAGCTTTTTCCATCACACAAATCCTTTTGATTTCAGTCCACCTGAGCTTTCTGCACAGCTTTTCTCCCACATTAATTCTTATATTTCTTATACTTTCCTGAAACTTTTTATTATCTTCAAATATTTTGCCTAAGTTTTGTCAGATTATCTGCCCATAGTTGGAATGCCTTCGTTGTCTTCATCCGCCAAGAATTCTTTCCAATCCATTAGAGCCAGGGCTCTTCTTCACTTCAGTGCTTCTTAAATTATCCTAAAACACCCTTAGCATTTTCCAAATACTTCTCCCGGGCCTCAGCCTTTGTCTTGCCTAATGCAGATCCCAATTGTCTTGAGGCAGAGGACGTGTTTTACCCACCTAAAAAGCCTTGGAGGTTTGCAGCTTATGCAAATGCTTGCTCATAATAATAGCTGTGCTATACACTATGTAATATACAGCTGCATTAAAGATCAGCTGGCCAAACAAATCACAAGTCACAAGATAACAATCACTAATCACTAACTGCATATTTTGGCCTGTGCAAAACGGAATAAAAAGATTCAATGACTTGGGACATGAAGGAACAGATTTCAGTAGGAGAAAAAAAAAGCCCAGCCAAGCTAGAATGATGCTAAACTGAGGGGTGGCAAAATTTATTCAAATATCAGGATTTGGAAAAACCAGTGGAACAGGACCAACAACACTGCATATAAGTACAGTAGCTGTCTTTTGAATTTTATTTTACTTAATGTTACCTACCAGAAAATGGTATTTCCCAAGGTGATCTAGAATTATTTAAAGCTACAACAATTATATTTGTTAGTGTTTGACCCTTACCTGTGACGTTCCACCTAAGCTTCTCTATGATTTCAAAGACAAAAACAATTTCCTAAGACATGTACCTTGGGTTTGAGCTACATCAGTATGGAGGAGGGGAAGGAGCAGACATACTAACACTTCAGAAATATTTTAGGATTCTCACTAAAACCCACTGAACTAGCATAAGAGAAAATCCAGGAAGTTACTTGCAGAGACTTATATCTGTGTACTGCAGTATGGTCTCATGCCTTAGATAAAATTGCTACCATTATTCATATGATATTTGCTAAATTAGGTGTGCATTTCTATAAGCATTGTTTTTTCCCGGGATGCTCCATCTACATCCCTGACTGCCAGTTACAGGCCCTCTTGAGAGAGATGAAGCTATGAGTAATAGAGATAAACAGGGTGGAAAGTGGAATAAAATGAAAATAAACATTAATAGTTTTTAACCTCACACAGTTTCATGGACTCACACAAATCAGCACTCTGGGATTTGGTCCCTGTTACAGAGAGGGAACTCAGGGTATTAAGTCTTTAATCATAAAGGCACTTAAGTACTGTCTTTAGCACTGGCGTTAGAGTAAGGCCATGGCAGTGAGCTGCCAACTCATGCACCAAACCATCATCCTGCACCCGAGGCTGGGCATTTGGGGTGGGTCACTGTGTGGTGCTGTCACGTTGCTCATTTCCATCTCTTATATTTAAAGGTTTTGGGAAGGTTGAGAGGGAAGTCTCCAGTACACACAGAAACCTTCCACTTAGCCGAGAAGGGGAAGAGTAGAAGCTGAGAAAAGACCAGAAAGGCACCACTTTCTTGGTGTTATCCAGCTGAGGGGGCAAATAGAGCTGAGAGCAGGGAGCTGAGTGCAGAGACTGCAGCCCCTATCAGCCATCTGGAAAAATATCATGAGAAGAGGATACACCTCTTAATCTGTTCCTAACAGTAAAGTCTGGAACTGTTTAATGGTGAGTACTGGATCCAGTTATTTTCATATCCTGCAGCTCTCCCACTACTGAAAAGAGCTCTGACATCTTCCAGACCTAAGAGACAATAAGGGTTTGCCACTGCTTTGCTCTTTTTATTGCTGTATAATTTACACATTTATCAAAATATTATAAACTGCCCATCTACCCGTGTTCAATTCTGTCTATTCATCCATGACAGGTTTTTTGATTGTTTTTGAAAACACAAACATGGGGTTTTTTTCTTCTTTGTAGTTATCAAAATTTTAATGAAAGTCAAAAAAAGACGTAACCTTTATTTCCAAACAGCCAATACCTTTATCGGTGTGTTTTAACACCATTTTTACTGTGGTTTACCCCTCTGGCTTTAATATTGTTCATGAGCATCAACACTGTAGGAAAATATTTTTCTCACTGTTATCTTTTAGAGGCCTCCTACTCTTCATAGAAGATTTTCTATGGTGCTGTTGAGTCAAATCTAAATTTGAGATTTTTCAGGGAAAAATAAAGATTCAACACTTCAGTGATCACACACTTAGAAGGACTCAGTCTTCAGACAGTACGATGCCAATGAAGGGAACAGCAACATCTGCTCAGAGACCTCAGTACTGCTGAGTAGAACTCATAGGATGACAGCAGAGAGCTACTAATACTTTACAAACATTGTTTTGTATTCCTGGAGTTAGAAGATGAAATAAGTCTAAAAATTATAAGCAGGAGAATGAATACAACAAATTAAATAGGTTGTAATTTAGGTGTTAATTTATTTCCTACACCATGCTTAAACTGAGCTTTGAGGAACACGAAATTGATATTGAATTGAATAGCTTCTTCAAAAATGAGTAAGTAAACAATGTGTATGGCTAGAAAACAATTACTTCAGTTCCTTGCAAAAAGCTTTTTTTTTTAAAAAAATATAATATTCTTCTAAATTTTGAGTTGATTATTGGACTATTACAGTAATCCCAATCTTAAAAGACTACTAGTATGCCAGGTCAGGTACATAGTCATATTTTAGGCTGAATACAGTGTGAAATCCTGACACTGGATAGCAGAATGGATTTATCTGTGTGTTAGAAAACATCTGGAAAACAGTTTAAAAGTTCTGCATTTCAAGTCCAGCCTCTGAATGCAAAAAGAGCTGTGGCAACAGTGGCTTTCTGGAGAATTTTCTTCTTCATAGTGCTAATATGAAATTCCAGCTAGGACCAGCTGCCCTAATTTCAAACCAGCAATTTCTATATTTTAATTTAAAATTAGTTCATTAAGAAGAGAGTGAAGCAGTTTCAGTCCCTTTCCAAAGCTCAGTCGGCCCATGTCAGTGTTTGGTAACTCCTGCCTGTGGTTATTATACTCTGGTTAGAGACTCCTGCTCATGCTACGTGTACTGTTTGGAACTGACCATTTTCTGTATCATCCCAAGACAATTTATCTGCAATACAACATTAACACACCAATCCTTGGAAAATTCCTCCAAAGACATTCCCCCTCTCCCCACAGCACCAGGAACATTTTTAGTCCATTCGTTTAATCTATAGACATTTTTGGCTAAAGGTAGATAAATATGATTTAGACATTCTAATCCTTCCATATCAGAGTAACACTCTAGGGCTTATGTTCTTAAACTCAGGCTGGGGAGGGAGGCAGCTAGAGGGAGGTATGAGGAAAAAAACCCACAAATATTTCTTTCTGCTGTTTTGTGATTAATTTCAAATTAAGCCTCCCTCCAATTTTCCAAAACTGCCTCCCTATATAGTATGAACCGTATAAATATATAAAAATGTAAAATATGTAATAATGCATATTTAGTAAACACCCACTGCTGAAACTTAACCTTTGAGGCTCTTCTATCCATTTATAATTAACTTAGGAGCTGCTCCTTGTGTACTTCCACTATACAGTTAATCTGCTGTGACCACAGAGATTAGTGTCATGATCATCGCAGTAAAAGTAATTTTTTAACAGTCCTTTATTTTTACCATCATTTTACCTATCATTGAAATGCACGTGATTCTAAAAAGGGTGACATAACAGCTGATATGTAGTTATTATGAATTTTACTTCATCCTAAATAACTGGAAACGTGGCCTGTAACAACTAGGAAGGTCTGAATGGGTAAGAATCGCAGCTGCTCTATGAAACAAATATCACCAAAGCCATATTTTTAAAACCTACAATTTCTTTGTTTTTGTAAGGGAGACATTGCAGCCAAAGATTGATTAGAAATTTACTCAATCCCGAGAGGAATTCAGTCATGAATAGCCACATTCTCCCTGACATAGGGTGTGATCCTCTTGTTACTCAGGAAAGTAGAAAACAAAAAAAAACCTCCTTTTGAGCACTTTTATATAAATATAGAGGAACAGAACAACATATGACACCAATTTAGGTAAACAAAGGCCACAAAACTCCTGTAAAATTTTATTGCAGGATTGATTTTGTTTGTATATCTATTAATATGCTAAATGTATCACAGCATTTGGCTTCAATATAGACTGAAAAAATATGGAAGGCAAACAAGACAGAGGACAGCTTAGCATCAGAATTGCTATGAAAAAAAAAGGGAAGAGGCAAACAAGCCAAATTAGAGTATTCTGAACACCTTTTGAAAGGTTATTCCTTCCAATTAGATTTTTTCCAGACAAAATATACTAGGGACTGTGACCAAGAAATCCTAAAAGTCCTAGGGAATAAAGGTAAGCTAAATTTAAAAAGTTTGTGATCTGCGTAAATTTTTAAATATAAATACAGGAAGAAAACCTACCCTTGAAGAAGAATTATGAAAATGAAATTTAAAAAACTGCAATTAACGTTTAATGTAGTCACAAGGTCTGATCCGAAGAAGAATGCCCTTAGTCAGACCCTGTGTGTATTTCTGGAGAATAATGACAAGGGCTTGAAAACCCCTTAGGCCACAACTGCAGCTTTTATCCAGCCCCCTTTACCCATCGGGGCAGCAGCACAGCTTTGTGCCATTGTGTTTTTGCTGAAGGTTGCCTGGACCTGCCCCAGCCCTTGGGGCAGAGCTGGTGACAGCTCTTCATGCAGTGCTGGGCTCTCTGAGGGAAACACAATTTAAAAGGGACACCTTTTTCTTTGTAGTAACCACCATCTACACTACTGGGGATTTTATCTTCTGTTCATGTTTTATATCTGCTGTGTTGAACTCAATAGACCATCACAAGGTTCAGCTCAGGGTTTTTGGCAGGAGGTCCTGTATTTTTAACTGTCAGTGCTGACAGACATCTGTGTCTCCTCTAGTTCGCCTCCTTTCCTGCTACATTCATTTTATTTAACATAACATTCATTAGAATAACCACTAATTGACAGCTGAGCAGGACTTGCCTGGATACCCCAACCATAACTTGCATAAAGCAGCTGTTAAGCACCATTAAGAAAAAGAAAAAAAATGGAAGTTACTCTCAAACTCTCTCTACCCTCAGAAATTCCAGGAGAGGGAATGGGCTTCACTGGGAAGCCCATTTCTGGAAAGCTGTTGCAGGTCCAGATTTCATGACTTTGGTTCTTGAATTCATTCCAGGTGATGAAAGATTTCCTATTCCACAGCCAGTTAAATTATTTTAATGCTTAGCTAATGGTTTATTAAAAATAACACAATAACTATACTAATGCTATTACTTAGGAATATTCGTTGCACAGAAAATTTCTAATTAGAGTGAATTGTATGATAAATCAGATAGAAATCTAGGCAAACTTTAATGAACTTCTGGGTAAAATTAAGGATTCTGTTTAAGCCTGACTATTTTTTTATCGTAAGGGGAAAAACTGAAGGGGGAACGACAGAGTGTTTTTTGAAATTTCCATTTAACTGGCAGTCCAAAAGGAATTCCTGGGCAAAGCAAGTTTGACATCAAGGTCACCCTTCCCCTGAGGCATTTTGAGCCTTTCTCTCTCTGACACTCTCCAGTCAGAAACTGAGCAAGAAAAAAGATTTATTCCCTAAGACATTCACTTTCAACACAGGATACAAAACTTCCAGATCTTCTGGGACACGGTCATTACTTCCAAAAGCAGGCAGAGAATCCACACAAGACTGACAAAGAGCAGCTGAAACATTAGCAATGAGCAAGACACTATTTTGAGCAGTGAGAACTGAACCAGAGTGCTGCGTTTTGTATGTGCAAACGATATTACTTAGAGTATGTAAAATGTGAACACTACTCCTAGTCTTCCTCGTGCAGCAGGTTTTTGTGTAACATTTATTTTGCTTTTCTTTTGAGTACAAGACAAAATATTCCCCATTGTTTGTGGTTTTGTTTTGTTTTTCTTTTAAAGCAGAAGGATCAATTCAACTCCAAAATTACTGTTTTGACATCAAGTACATGAGCTTTTTCCCTATTTGGAAATGATATTTATATTATTATAGGTACTATTAGTCTGCCCAACTGATTGTCAGTTATTTGCATAGCCTTATTTGCAGGTTTGTCACCAGCCTGGAGAGAGTTTGTATTTGTTGTCCCAGAAATGAGCTGTGTAAATGCTAAGAAAGCAGAGAAGGCCATCTGCTGAAGCACACATGATGGCTGCAGAATAGTTACACCAAAGCGTGCAAAAATACCCCAGAGCTGCAAAAAGGCAATTTCACTGCTGCTTCAGAGGTGTTTAAGCCTTCTGCTTCACAGGAAGATCAGCATTTCCTGGGTTTACACATAAGCCTTGTTTTACCTTTCTCTTTATGCAGTTTATATTGAGCCTCAATCTTGAGACAATAGCACCTTTTAAAGGCGTAATTTTAAAGAGTCAAAGAAAATGAAAAGAAACCCAATTGAGAAAAAATTAGTCTTGTTGCTGTGTTTTGTAGTTTAGTTGCTGAAATCAGTGTTGATTAACAAGTTAATGAAAAGTCCAACAACAATAATAACATTGAGTCCTTGGGAGGATTATGAACAACCAATGCTAATTTTGCACCCATTCTATGTCACCTAGTATTTAAAAATATTTTGACTTCACAAACTCCTTTAACAAGATTAATAGATTGATTTTTTGCATATCCTTAATCTGTTCCGCATTTAATTGGTTCACAGGCCAATACATTCCTTTTCTATGCTATTTTCCTTAAATCACTTTTGCCATGAGACCACAAGTTTGACTCTTTTGTAAATAAATTCCATTTCCATACCAGAAACTTGAAAAAGGACAAATGAGAAGAAAGCTTTTCTCTTTTTCTTAAAAGACAGATTTTAATATATTAGGAAAATCAGAATTACCATCTGAATAATGACAATAACTGATCTGCATTTCATGTTAAATGGAAATTCATTGTTGCAAGAGATATTATAAAGAAAGGGAAAAGGACATTAATGGCTTAGAGTGTGGTTGGCTTTACTCATTCCTCTGCTGCACTGGTATCTCAGGATAAGCCATTTTACTCTTTTAGGATAACAAGAAGAATGCAGAGTACATAAGATGGACGTATCAGCAGTGACGGACGTAATTTTAATAAGAAAAATTCACTAAGCATCACTAGTTTGTACAGATAAGAAAATAATCTATTTGGGAAGGGTATAGTTTTAGAGAAATTAATCCCATAAAAGGTATTGATGACGGAAGATATTACACAAGAATAGAAAAAAAAGATGCATCAGGAATGAGAAACTTGGGAATTTTCTTCTCACAGTTCAATTCTCAACTAAGGTCACACAGGATATGCTCATTCACTTGCATGGTTTCATTCAGTAACGTGTTATTTAATTTTGCAAGCAGATAAACTGAGTTATTTTGTCTCCTAGAGGCATGCAGAAGTGGATAAATTTGATACTGCTCCACGTAAAAGTAGATAAACTTATACTCTTGCCCACAATGCTGTATTTACTGACTCAAGTGACTTAGAGTTTGCAGGCTGGTTTGCTCAGTCCGAGACTGACAGTGCTGAACTCCAGAACTTTCTTAGCACTGCAATCCTGTTTACTTATATAAGTTTCTAGGAATTTACTTGCAGTAGTCAGAAAAGCTGTGATACTAGTCCTATAATAGATATTTTGCATAATAGATAGTTTTACACCTTCATAAATCTGAAAATAATACATAGTGCAAGAGCAGTTATAGTAGAACCCATCTCTAATAGATCCAATCCCCAGCTAGTTTAGTAACACTTTTGAAACACCTGGATGTCCAACATTTTAGCTACCTGCTTCAGCCTCTGACTAAATTCAGTTTCATGTCATTTAGGTTTCTCATCAGCAGTTCATCTTTTTAACTGTCAATGGCTGCCTGCTAAAGGTTCTTTATCAGTGCACAAGCTGTTAGGCTCTAAAGCATCGCTGCAACACGTATCTTCCTAAACCTAAAAATACTTGGTGATGGAAGAATTCATTTGGTTTCTTTTAAGCAATGCAGGATTTGCTGCGGTAAAATGCTATCCCGGAGCTTTAAAAAAAGCTTAATAATTTTCCATCAAGTTTGATGTGTATTTAATTAGAAAATAATTGTTTCCTTACACAAATTTCGACTCAAAACGGAAGCTAGGTTATTTGCAGACAAATAAAGATACAATGCCACAGAAAAATCCTAGAGCATGCAGAGAAAACAAACTCAGGCAAGCATATGGGTCCTGACATGGGTGCAGAGGGGAAACATATGGCTACGCTCACAGAAGATATTCACTGCGTCCTGACATGTTTCAAGTAGAAAAAGAAAAGCAGTTTGAAAACAAGCTGTGCATTTTGTTGCACACAGTCACAGAGGCATCCTTCTCTACAATACTTCGTATTAAATCATATTACTTCAAATTAAGTGTCAATGACAAGGAAAATTCTAGAAACAGAGCACTATGCACTTCTGTCATCTACGTACAGAACACACTAGGCCAGATGTCCACTGGCACTGATTGACCAACTCCAGGGAAAGCAGCAGAAAATTTCTGGATGGAAAACAGAAGACATTTCTCCCCTCAATTTGACAGAAGCCACTGTGATGGAAGGAGCACTGTTTCAACGCTGCCAGAATCCCCAGCTTGCTCCCTGGACAGCTGCAGTGATTGGAAACACTGATATACATGGAATATACTCCGAGAATTTTTAACTTTTAATGAGATTTATATCATGTGCTGCTGTTTCAATGGCTATCCTTTTCTGAATAAACTACTACTTCTCTTCAAAACAGTATTTGTGCAAGTCTTACATCCTCTGGGGACTCTATTACCCAAGGTGTTATTGCAGTACCTAGGGCAAATGAAATACCATGAATAAATAAAATGTAGTTTTACTAATATTTCAAATTGCATCTCTTTGACATCTGTTTAAATCAATTAATATTCAAGTTAGGATTTACAGGTATTTCTGTACCATCTTATTGCTTTAATTCTAAACATTTCAGATAAATTAGTTAATGGGAATTCCCCAATAATCTCTCCTAGATACATTATTTTCATTTTGAAGACGTTATATTAGGGCACCAAGACTAAGAAATATGACTAAAGCCTAGTAAAATCCACTGTAGAGGAAAGATAATAATCCGTATCTCCCATAGTTCAGGCTAAATGTTCAGTTGAATACAGTTTTCTATTTGGTTTTGCATCTTTCTGAATATAGGGTAGAAGATCCTTAATTAAATGCTTAAAACTCAAACTGTTTGGGTGTCAGACAGTTTCTCTTGCAGCATACATTACTTGTAATATCTTTATACTCCCTGGAAAAGACAAAGTCTGTTTGTACAAATATTTATCAGGTTACATCATGTACAAATGCAGCAATTAGAAAAATTGCAAGCTGCTTTATTTAAATATTTTAACCTCATAATAATTCATTTATATAATTAATATTAAAAAATCAGAGCAATAGATTATACTAGTGTTACTATCACTGTTTTTACTACTTCATTTTGGAGAATTAATTATACCTTTAATTTAGAGCACACAAACAATTGCGCAAACCATTTTGTACCTAAACTAGTAGTGATTCTGAGATATATGACTTTATTTGGAATTTAACCTACTTGTAACAAGAGAATTTGGTCTTCTATATGGGTGAAATTTTGTTTGAGATCACTGTCCATGTGATCCACTATACCATTAGCCCTCCAGGGAAGAATTTAACTGTGTGGATTAGAGAGAAACACGAAGCTAGTTTTATTTTTCAATTCAAATCAATGAAACTCCAGATACAAATTTAGTTTGCAAAGAAATTGGACACCATTTATGTTCTAAGACCCCACCTTGGTGTTTTTCATTAGACCCTGTGCTGGTGTTTTTCATTAGAGTAGTATAAATGTAGAGTTGTTGCACTTTACCCAGATTTATGAGAATGTCACAGAGCTCAACTTATTACAATTAACATCCCAATTACATTTCTAGAAGTATTTTAGAAAGGCCATTCAGAATGCTTTGACAGGAATTTGATGCACAGTTCACTACCACAGCAAATCACACTTGGAAAGAGAGCTGGAAATTGTACATGCTTTGAATCTTGCATACTGATTTTGGCTGAGCAGTCACAATGGTTACCCTCCAGAAAATTCAAGAACAAATTGTCAATATATGTTCCACCAGCTTTCCCTCTCTCTAAGTGGAAAATACAACTCAGCAGACAGAAAGTGGCATGTATGTAATTGTACTCACATGCACTTCAACCACACAGCAATCTCCACTGATGTACTCTCCTTACACAGCTCATTTGCAGCCTTGATTGAAAATAATGAAGAACTAACATACACAAAATGCTTTAGAATGCTCTACACCTTATCCTTTATGCTGGGCACTTAAATTTGATTTATTAGCTATTATCCCTAATTATGTCTCCTGAGTTCAAGAGAGAGTGACACACCCTGAAGGCACCACTGAATCACACTGAGCTCTGTCTTTAGCTCAGCACTGGTGCCAAGCCCCAGGACCCGGGCCCGTGGCTCCAGCTGGAGAAAGTGGCCTGATAATTGGGGCAGGCAATGGAGGGACGGTGGGAGCTGTGGCCCAAGGCCCAGGTGGAAGGGCTGCCTCTTGCCTTGGGCTGGGGACTGACAGGGGCCTCACCTGTGGGGAGGGGGCTGCAATTGAGTTACAAACATAGAATCACAGAATTCTCAAGATGGAGAAGACCTTTAAGACTGAGTCCAACTGCTAACTCAGCACTTTGGTTTTGAACACTCGCATGTTTTTCAAGAACTTGAGGCAAAAGAGTTTTGGCAGAAAGTGAGCAGATTATAGCCCCAGGAAGGACGAGTGAAAAAACAACATGGGTTTAGACCTTGCAAGAAACCAGTGACGCAAGGAGGGAAGAGCAGTTGGAAACTGCACTTGAAAAAAGAGGGGGGGACAGCTCCCAAAACAGGAAGGCTGGAACTTGTGACTTCTAGTAGCAGGAGAAATTCTCCCACTCTTCCCTCATATCTGAATGTACAGGATCAGTTCAGTTCTTGACAGTTAAGCCAAGGAAAAGAAAGAGAACATATTTCATGAAAGAAGGCTTAAAAGATATCTCAGTTTGTAATGACCACCAAGAACCCTCTCTTCTCAGCTATCACTTGAGCTTCCAGCTCCAGCATTTTGCATTCTGCCAGCTGCCCCCTTTACTGAGCTGTCAGTACTGAATTTCCTTTCAGTTAGGAACCAAATTCTAAGAAACCCTGTGTAATTTTAGGCAGTCTAATAGCATTATGATATTGTACATAGAACACTTGGAAAATCCTTCATGCACCCAGCTACTTCCCAGTCTGAACATTTAAAGGATATCTTAGCTCATCCATGACTTCCCTTCTGGGTGCTGATGGTAACTACTGTCTGCAAAATTCAGTGTACTTGTTACCTCCTTCTTATTTTCACATGTACCTTTGATTATTACCTTCATTACAGTTCTAGTTTTGTCTTTCTTGTTTTTCACTAGGTGTGATTTTAACAAAATCTTCAAATTAATGTGAAAGGATTTTAGCAAGTTTCCAGATTTTGTCTCAAAGCCAACACTTAATTGGAGTCATACCAAATTACATTAGATCTGATACATAGCATGTGCCTGACATGCATGGATCCTTTCCTCCTTTGGAGTTAACTCTTGGCTGGCATAGGTTAGTGCCACTGAAGATAACAGCATTACCCCAATTTCCAATTCTTTAATGGTGCATAAGTTAAAAATAATACAGTCACCCATGTAGAGCAATACAAAAACTGCATGGTTGTCCAGACTGAGAATATTTTGTCTTATTCCATTCTGATCTGGGATTCACACACCCTTTATGTACCAGGTTCTTGGAACTCAAGTGGTTTACCTCCCCTCACCTCATCACATTATGGATCCAAGGAAGCATCTATTCTTATGCATTAATGAAAAGTCTGAATGGATGTAAATATTACGTGATACAACTCTGAAATCAGGATGTATTTCAGGGGAAATGCCATTCACAGAGACTCTCTAATTGCCTTAGAGATTTAAAAGATTACCCTGTGGATTTCCCCACTCAAAACCTTTGAGCATTTCCTATGATCTGCTGTTTCATTTATTCATGAAAAACTTAGGATACCAAGAAAGATCACTATCAAAATTAGTTTTAAATTAGACAACAGCATAACAAGACAGAGTTATTGGCTGTATTTAACCTCAACCCATGAGTTTTACTGCATGGGTAAGAAAGGCATCTCTGTGATGTTGGAAGTGATTGTTTCTGAAGCACTCCATTGCGTCCTCTAGCTTTTGTGCCGTGCTAGGATGAAACTTGGACCTTTCCCATGACTTTTGTCCAACTTTCATCTTTTTAAAGACATAAACAATAGCGAAGCTTTATTCCTAGCCACTCTTATCATACTGTGAAGTAACACCTTCAGCATGCTATTCCCCCCATCCTTTTGTGGCCTTATTCCCCCAGCCATTTCAGCAACTGCTGCTGCAGGTCCCGTGCCCTGGCTCTGCTCTAGGAGTTGGCAAAAGGCCCTACTGAAATCAATGGCAAAATTATTCCTTCATCCAAATGTCCATATGGCCATATCCAACTGATGGCCAAAAAGAGAAATTATTCAGAGCTATTAACAACCTTTTCTCACACTAATTTTTTTCAGTTGAAATACCTTGTCTTTTTTTTTCCTTTTAGCTACTTATAAAACCATAATGATACCAAAGTTGTAGTCAAAATCCATAAAGATGTAACATCACACAGGTAATTATACTTTCCTTAGAAACTAAGATTCACAAATAAACATAATTTGAATGAAGCACTGAGAAATCAAGGTCTCTTTGATTAATCTATTTATATTACAAGTCTATGACTGATGTGTTATTTTTTGAATGTCAAAACTTTTTTTATATTAAGGTGAAAATACACGCATATACAAGCAGCATTCATTATCTCTACATAATCAGCACAGGAAGAGACCCTGAATGTCAAATTCACCTGTGAAATTAAGAGAGAAAGTTCCAAAGAGAGAGCAAAACAAATTGGATATGACAGACCATGACTGACACCTGATCATGCACTGATGGCTGTATATCTCAGGAGCACATGAAAATATAATAAAAGTGCAGCACAATGTGGAGAGAAATAGAAAGACTTTATGTGTTGTGCTAATGAGAACAAATCTTTCAAATACAGAACCCAGAGAGAAATGGGTTGAGCCATCCATTATTCAAACAACAGCCAGCCCAGGCTTCTTAGGAATGGCTTTATGAATACACCAATGTCCGGATTGCTCCTGCTTTTCTTGAAATGCAATGTGCCATAAGTCTAGTACTTACTAGGAATGTTATGAGCCCCAATTTGAATTCTATTTCTCATAACAATGACTTAGGAGATTTAGTGGAAATGCTTAGGAAAAATCTCATAGAAACTGAAGTCCATTGGAAAAGATGTCAGGAAGTTATAATCACTTTTAAAATATGCTAAGGCTGTTATTTCTGTAGTTTAAGCCATGTATTTCTATAGGTTTGTATTTTAATCTGAATAATAATCATCATCAAGCTTATGGCAATATTAACATTTGTACACTATTTCTAAAAGAATGCACTCTTGTAATTAATAAAATTCTATTTGATTACAGATTTAATAATGAAGTAACAAAGTTTTTATCTTCATTCACTGAAATTAATTACTGTGAATGTATATTTCACAGTCCTTAAATAAGTATTGAAGAATAAAATTACTACGTGATTGGCATTCAGTCTGTGATATTAGGGTTTTGGGGTTCTGAGTGATAGAATTTGTTTTTCACAAAGCTCTACAAAGCCGTAGTGCAACAGCAAGCTTGTAGCTTAGAAAAGAAACACAGAGAGGTATAAATAAGTTTTTCCCTATGAAAAAAAGCTTTATGGAGAATCTGAGAAATGCCTGTAAATGCTGTGCCACGTAACTGCAAATCTCCCAGAAGTTATAAGCTAAATCAATGTTTATTTGCACATGTCATCTATATTGCTGGCACTGCAGTAAATAACCTTATAACAAATAATCTTACATGACCCTCTTTTTCATGTCTACAACACAGGGAAATGAAGACTCAAGAAAGAAAATCTACTAATCCTTTCATATTGTGACATGCACACTACAATAACCATAGGCAGAATAAAATCCAAACCCATAATGCATGCTCACATCACAGTAGAACAGGGACAAAATCCAGCAGCATAAATTAACTTCCTACATGACTCTGCTTCATTATGCACTAACAAATAAAATTTTAAAAGCCATAAAACAGAACAATAGTTTACCCTGTTAAAAATATAAAAACAAACCACCAAACATAAAAAAGCTGATATTTTTGTATTGTGGCTCTTCTTTTTTAATGCTATACTAAAAACTATAGGAAGAGATATTTTAAAACAAGTCCTCCTCATAGACAGTGGAAAAGAAACACTTGAATGAATGGGGGGGGGGGGGGGGGGGGAGAAAANCATTAAAAAAGGGGGGGGGGGGGGGAGCAGGGAGAAGAAAGGGAAATGAATCCCAGTGGATGACTCCATTACAAAACCTTGGATAAGCATGAAGCCTCATGGATGACAAGATAAATAAAGCTTAAATCAACCACTCTGTAACCGTTGAACATCCTCCTAAATTGAAAAGCTATGTTTGGTTTCGAACCCATCATTTTGGAGGGAATTCAACAATACAAAGACACAAACAAAATAATATTCAGCAATGAGAACCTTCAGAACATGCAGCTGTAACAAGTGATGCAATTTGACTTGCATAAGCCTAAAGACGCTGTTGAAATATAGTAGTGAAGATTTTTATACCAGAAAGATATCAAAGAAAGGCATAGTGCTTTTCTGCAGATTGCCAGCTATAGATCATTTCACCTTGAAATGCAAATGTAACATAACTCTATATCCTTTCCATTTATCCTCATACTTACCAAGAAATTCTTATGCTTCTCTGTATATTCTTTTTCTCTTATGTATAATTGCAGCAATTTAAACAAAAAAAAAAAAAACAGGCAAACACCAAACCAAACAAATAAAAAACCCCAGCAACAACTTTGAAATAAATTTCTAGAGCGTAGAGATTTGCCATGACATAGAAACAGAGGATTTCCTCTTTTCTACTTTAAATTTGATGCTATGGGATCTTGCTGTAGATTCACCTTCTATGTTTATAAGTACTTTAAAATGAAATTTGTTTTTGATCCATAAATGTGCATTTCTAGACCATGAGCAAAATACGCACCAGTGCTATCAATTCCTTGAGTCTCACCACAACAGATAATTATATGTCTTCATCAAGGAACTTTTTCCTAATATTTGCCATGTTATCAATGAAGAGAACTATAAACTTCATTCCAGTAACAAACTCATCTGTGCTCTATACAGAGTATTGTTTATATTCCATTGTCCATTCTTTCCACACCAAAGTCTCCTTTTTACCTCTTCTCTCAGTCCTAAAATATTAGGCATTCTTTTGGCAAAGGAATGTTTTTCAGCTGCTTTTTCCCAAAGGGCGTTCCTCATGTAAGTGTGGCCTACATTTCTCTCTTAGATGTACGCGCTTACATTTCTCAGTAGCAAGGTGTAGTTAATTCTTTAATTAAATAATTCTTTCCCAGATGGCTGAAGTCATATCTAGGGGATAGTTACAGCCCAAGACAGAGCAGCAGCTCTTCTCCAGCAGAGGAAAAATTCTCACGTGAAAAAAATTCCCCCCTGAATATAACAGGAGCACAAAGAGCTGTTCCAAATTCCACTGATTTCAGCATGAAATGGATTCAGCTCAGGAGACCTAAAGAGAACAACACAATTTCAATTCTCTGGGTATCATAAGGGAAGGGGGGGGGAGGGAAAGTACCGCTAATGTCAGTGTGGGAGTAGAGCAATTGTTTCCACAACTCTCAAATCAAAACGCACTAAATTACATTTCAGACTGGGAAAAGCCAAAAACTGTAATACAGAAAAGTGAGGTTTAATTTTATGTATCCAGGTCTTCTCAAAACAACAGGAAGAAATTCTAAACATGAAAACTCCAGCTACACTTTGGGCCCAAAATTCCCTTGACAAAATCTAACTGATGGTTTTCATGGGGGAAACGATCTTTTGAGTTTATTGGTATAGTGCTATGAGGTTCTGGCTATGACGTACACAATCTGTGTTTCTTTGTGTGAAGCCTGACAAATCCTCTAGGTTACCTGCATGCAGGTTAATACACTGGTTAGTTTAGAACCTGCATATTCCTTTTCCCCACAAGTCTTTGACAGACACCCCTTTGTTTTGTTTGATTCCTTATATAATAATCTACGCTTACAGGAAGGCACAAATGGTAGAATATCAGGTTTAATCAGACCTGCTGTTTCCAAACCTTCTTGGCTGAATGCCTTGGTCTGGTGCAACCTTCCTGCTTTGCCCCTTCCTTTTCCACTCTGCAGTCCGAGAAACTGTAAAAGCATCCAAGAAATGATAATACACAGCCATGCTGTTTGCCAACGTTTCTTTTAGAGATGAAGTAGCAATTTAAAACAATATCTGGAATTATACTGCAGCAAAATGTAATTAGCCACAGTTACAGAAAGAACACAACCCCTAAAATTGTTACAGACACAGGAATATCGTGATTTGGGTGTAATGGGGCATGGCTGAGGCAGATCTATACATCTCTAAAACTGATTTATAACATAGTAAAAGAGATTCCAGCTCTATTTCCCCCAAAACTCTAAAAAAACCCTCCACAAATCACTTCCTAGTGTTTGTACTGTACAAGTATGGGTGCCACATGTACTATCCTATTTGATTACTTTAAAAACCAAACAAGAAAAATAATTCATATATTCTTTTCCTCCCTCAATTAAAAAAAAAAAATCTCCAGCGGTTTGGCTCAGAGTACATCCACCCCCGACTAAATCAAACACATCTTAAAGGGCAAACAACTGCACCCTACCCACCCCCACTACAAGCTTCCCCTTTTAATAATTATTCATCCCATGATAGGTTAACAGTGCTTGTAGATTATTTTCCTGTGCTTTAGGGCTTTCATTTTGTTCACAGTTGAAACAACATCCACAGTAACCCCACTGACTGAGCAAAGGACAGATCCTACTGGTGCTTGTTCTCCAGTCCTCTTCTATGACCAGCTCTGTTAAATGTGGGAGATTCTAACAGGCTCTTGAAATTTCCGTGAAAGACAGTGTTTTTTCCTCAGGGCTCCTATATCAGTAGGTATGAAAGAACTAAATGCCAATTTGCCACATAATGAGAGAAGGACATTTTCAGAAGAGGCAAAGAAGCCACACATTCCTCCACTCCCCTTCTGGCCAAATACCATTTCCCCAGCATTAGCAAATCAGCCCTCGTGCACCAGCCTATCTGTGAAACAGAGAAAAACCTATTAATTAGACATAGATATTCAAAGAAAAACAGATGCTGAACTTAATTCATTCCTTGTGGAACTCCACTGAGTTCTAGGATGAGATGTGGCCAACCGCTTGCTGATCATGACTGAAAATGAAAAGGGCTGCCATGCTTAAGCCCTATTCCCCAAACTGACAGCAATTCTCACTTATTCTGAACAATTCCTGGTAGACAGAGGTATCTTAGAAATAGCTATGAGCACTATGTGGAAAACAAGGAAGTCCTTGTTAGGGCTATTCTTAGAGGTAAAGGTGAAGTAGTTAAAATATATAACCATCCATTCATAACAAAAAATATTTTCTCCCTCAGTGAGGATGAAAATTGGATTCAATAGCAAAGCAATTTAAAGTGAATTTCCCACTCTGCAAAGTTTATATGCCATGCAACAGATTATCTTCTGTCTGCAGGTACAACAATTAAATCCACTGAATAAAATTAAACTACCCAGGGTATGCAGATGAGTTCTGCTCCTATTTCTCCACCAATATACTTAATGAGGAATTGTGTCCAGTGTTGTGAGAACTAAGGAAATTTTTGCATTAATTCTTGTCAGCCTCTTTTCTTCATAGAATGATAAACTTTTCTTCATCACTCTGGGGATTTATAGGATTTATTATAATGAATAAAAGAACTCAGTTATTAAGTCTGATATTCAAACCACAGGAGTGACCACTAAAGAAATTATTTGCTCTGTAATATCAAGGAAATTATTTATTTCGTGAAGTATAAATATATTTTTTTGTACATTTAAATATAATTTTTCCATGCAATTATCAATTACTAAGGGAGCTAGAATTTAAGAGTAAAAAATATTTTGAGAGAGTATTTAGATAGACATGGAAATAAGAGGACTTTGCACTCTTCACACTGAAAATTAAAAATGGAAGAAAACCTCAAAAGACAGTTTAAAAACTCCAGTTAAGAAATAATCTACAAGAACTTTCTTTTTCAGAATTTTCTTTTCTTTTAAGAGAACTAACTTATGGAACTAGGCATTAGGATATGTTAAGCCCCCAAAATCCACGGGAAAAAAATCAGCTAAAATATACTATCAAGGACTGCAGTCCTACAACTTGTTTTGATTAGATTTCTAATTTTGATAGTGGGCTATGCTGTGTCAGTGGGGTGAAAGAGTATTCTGGCATTCCACAGGACCTAAACACTGTGTTTCAAATTAAAATTATATGTGAAACGAGCTGCTGTATATCCCTCTTTTCTCCTCCTGATAGTCGATCTACCTGTCTCATCTGATTTAGGTCCTCTTCTGCAAATCCCCCTCCGATTTGAATCTAAAATAGGACACTCAAGGAGAGGACAAAAACAACAGCACAATACCATGAGACTTCATTCAACATCTTCATTGAAAAAATTATTTCTGCAAACAGAAGCATTTGAATTTAAGATTTCACTAAAAAGGTGATATCTTGAATTTTAATAAAACAACACAGAACAATTTGCTTTTAATACATGCCTTACATATAAATTCAGAAATACTGACAGGCTACTCTGAAAGTCTGGGGATCACAGTATAGGGGTTTTTTTAGTTCTAGCCTTTTTCATCACAAAATTCCTAGACAGGATGATTGCAAGATGCAAATAACTGCCTGTTCTCTATTCTCTTGGAATAAATTAAAGCAAATGATTCAGTAACAAAAGAAAGGAGAAACGTGTCATTCTTGCTATTATGAAACATACAACTATTCATTCCTTTTGCATAGGCACACAGGGCCCTGTTTGAGGTGATGCATTTTGGCTCCGCTTGTGGCAAGCTGCAGGAGATGTGGCTGGGTACAACTGTGCAACACCTGGAGCTTCAGTGTGGGGATGGTTAGGGACAAAGTGCTTCTAGGAAGCAGCAAAGAGCCAGTTTAGTGGGTGGGGATAACAGCACAGGGATTATTCAGCCAAGGCCAGAGACAAGCAAACGATGCTGAAGGCAGCAGGACACACACACACACACATAGAGAACATCATCTACAATTCCTTCTGTATAGAACCATGCTATGAGACCTTTTAATGCTCATCATCTTCATCAAATATATTCATGTTTCTTGCTAAATACAGTAGGAAAACTCCCTCTTGGGAAGACCATGAAGACTGCTTCAGAAACCTAACCAGAAACACAGGAAGTATTTTGCTCTACAGTTGCTTGGGCACAAAGCTGACAACTGAAGTATAGCTGATACAAAGTTCCATTTTGAAGAATGACATAAAATTGTTTTCTTTGCCCAAGAAACATCAGCCTTTCAGCTCTGTTCTCACAGGAGGGTCTCAGGGGATTCCTTTATAGTTCTCCTTTTTTTGAGGGACACCCTTTCCTACTCTGTAGCCCAGGTGAAGTGGGTGATGACATCAAACAAGCACAACAGAGAAGTTTTTACCCGGAATGTTTTTATACTCTATAAAAACTCTTGGCAGGCAATCCCTGAATCAGGCACTAATGTGCAAAAGAGAAAGGGGTAAAGTATTTGCTAAATAAGTGTTTGACAATGACTGAAGAAGACAGTATGCCTGGAATGAGTTAATATGATGGATTCTGGTATCCAGGGAGCAATGACGTCTGCTAACAATATTTAACATTTTTCTCAAAATTTTAAAACTTTTTTTTTTTCAAAAACTGTATTTATGAACAATTCACAGATAAATTTGACTCAGCCACACAAAACTCACAGGAACATATTAAAAGGTAATTTGACTGAAATCAATTAAATTCCTACAATTTAATGTCAATAGCTACCATGCATCCAATGTCAGCTAATATGGTGATCTGTAGGGGATCTTTGTTTCCCCAGTGAATAGGCACTAATTAAATTACTTCAACTATGTTCACACTGTAAATACTCAACTTTAAGAGCTACAGCCAGTTCTCTCAGGATTAGTTGGGTAGACTCCCCCTGGAAAAACCTGAACTCTCACAGTAATTATGCAGTCTCCTTTCTTCAGCTTGCATTAAAAAATGCTATCAGACTTAAAAGTTCATGTGCCACTTCATCGCATTTTTAGCTGGTGCAAAGGTCCATCATTAAAGAATGACAGAGAAACTCCTAAGGTATTCTAATCTGTTTCCAGGGTTATATCTGCTCATGGATTGCCTCACTTTGCAGCATAACACTTTTCCTTTCTTACTTTGCCCTTGGTTGAGCTGAATACAAATTCAATGTTATTTCCTTCTCATTCTTCTTGCAGATGGACAGAAATATCAATGGATTTCAGCTGTCTTTTGAATTTACATTGATGAATAAAATAGAATTTAAAAAAAAACCCAATAAAACAACAAAAAACCCAACCCCAAAGTGAACAAAAGTGAAATATGAAGGCTGCCAGTCTTTATTTGGAATTTTGAAGCACTTTGCTATGAAAATTGCAAATTGCACCCTTTGTGCATCTGGTCCAGAGTTCTCTTTTAGTTCTCTCTCTAGTTATAGATAAGGAAATAATGCAAAGGCCTGGAAAGAGTGAAGGCTTAAAGGACATTGCACAGGAATTTGTAAAGATTCCTTTACAACTGACTTTTGTATACCCTTTGAGCTGGCAAAATAGGTTCAGCAAATGGCAAAGCTACAGTTTGGAAAGCACTTAGTGGAGAAAACTCTTGGACTATTACATTGTGATTTCAACTCTAATTTAGTAAGCAATGCACCTATGAAGTTTCATATATCTGTTAATAAGTACAGACTTGAGGGAGAAAAGATAAACTGTCCAGTGTCTAAAAAATCCCCCCATGAATTCTGCCTGGCTAAGCAAAAATCACCTGCAAATTTTTTAAAATGCAAATGCTATTCATATGATTCAAAAATGCTTTTTAAGTAAAGTAAGCTTAATCTGAATAAAAAGTAAGCCAAACTGCTACACTGAACGCAATGTTTCAAAGAAACTCATTGCCAATATACTCTTCCCAATCACATTTTAAATTTTTTACAAAAGTGTTGTCAGATTAAAGATCTTTCTCTTTTTAAAAATTTTTATTATAGATTTTAACATGACATTTTAAATGCTGAATAAATATTTTGTAGGTTCAACAGTGTCAGTGATATTTGTACATAATTGCATAAAAAAATAATTTCTTTGGGACAGTATATAATTTTCAGTATGTCAGAGACTGCAGAGAAAATGTAGCAGACTTATTTAATTAGTTGCATTCAAATAAAACTTTGCAGAACAAACATGAAAATATGGAACTTCTCAGACCTTCTTTACTTTCTAGAGGAACTGCAACAGATATAGAGTATCATTTTCTACCTACTATGAAAAGTAGAAAACTAAACACTACCAAGACCTTTGCAATACAGATGGCAATACAAAACCTTTTACCATATATCCATAAAATTTAGCAGCAGACAGAAGAAAAAGTTATTACTTTGCTCATGTACTCCCAGCACTAGACTAGACTCAACTATTATTTTGTACTTATTTTTAATATTATGCTTGGTTAACCAATGGTCATCCTTCTAGCATTTATTTAACCCTAATTCTGGTATATTTTTAATAAATTGGTGTAATAAATATCCCCAGTTTGACAATACTGCTGCCTATAGGAGCCAAATGTAGCACTGAAGTTACTTAGGAATATACTGCCTGATCCTGCAGCGACTGAAGTTAATAGCAGGGTTCCCACTGGATTTTCACAGAGACAGGATTTTACTCCAGAGTTCCTGGCAGGTCACCAAACTGCTTGAATTAACTCATAGGGAAACTCGCTGGGGGTTTGGAGCTCATTTTGTGAGCTGCATGTATACAATTGCTCTTTGGGTAATGTAAGCTGGCCATGCAAACTCCATGAGCAAACTTACTTGAACAGAGTGCAATTCCACCTGCACCCAAAAATAGCTTCTGTCATCACATACGCACAAATGCTCAGTGTTGTAATACTGTGATGATTATTTGTAACCAGTGTGGAAAATTACTCCATCTAAATGCAGAAAATATTAAACACAAATTCATGTCTCTCAAAAGTTGGGCTTATTCACTTGTTTTCAAAAAATTCCAATATATTCATCCTCTCTGATCAGTACAGTGTTTTTCAGTGCAATTCCTAACACTAAATAGCTCTTTTTTCAAGAGTTTTCAAGGATATACTCATCTCAACATAAGTCCTGTACATCACCACTATATCACATCACTGCATATACACGCACAACACTGGGGTGCTAACAGAAAAGCCACTGCCTTTGTCCTCTCTTTCCCCACGACATCCACAGTGGAATTCATAAGCCAGTTTTTACCACACATATAAATTATTTCACTTTCAAAGCAGTACAGCCTATTGGTGGCAACACATCTCTTCCACAGATTTCACTTCTGTGGATATTTGCAGAAAAACAACTATTTTTTTCAACTTTTGAGGTGGAACACCAATGTTAGAGAAAGGCACAAAAATAAATAGAAGACATACAAGGCTACCAGTGCTTCGGTAGTGTTTATGAGGGTCATTGTATGCTCCCCCTCGTTACTACCTGCTGGACATGCTTGTAGAAGGGTTGCTGGCACAGCTGAAGAGAAGCGGGATTATTCTTGTTATTAAGATTTGTACAGTTTAACCAACAACGTTTCTTGTGTGAGAACTGGAGAAGGTGAAAAGGTTTCAGTCTAATTCTCGTTCTGCCAAAAGAAGGTCCTAACACGAGGAGTGTGACCTTTATTAAATTATAGCTGCTATACGCTAAATATTTGCACAATACACTAAAACGCCGAACACCACAGTCACCCACTTAGTACAGATGCTCCTGCAAAGACTAGCAGGCTACTGTGCCCCATTCCTCATGTCACTATGGAAGAAAATAGCTAAAAAAAGTCAAAAGTATTACAGGATTTTGTAGTAAAATTTTTATATATTTTTTCCATTAATAAATCTTAAGAGCATAATATTTTAAAAGGTGTGTCACCCTGTACTTCCAGGTGGGTTAGAGCAAAATTATCGTTCCTTGATCAGCAGAGTCTCTGCTCTTTAGCCTAATTTGTAAAAGATCTTTTTCAGTAGATGTCAAAGGATTTTAAAGCAGTAAAATTTTGCTTTAAAATACAACAGAAAAAATCAACTTTATAATTGCAGCCTCAACAAGGGTAACTTCCTCTTTCCACAGTAAGAGGATTCCTCTTTCTCAGGAATACTGTGGTTAGTACCACTCATACTACCTACAGCTGGTATAATTTCAGCTAAGTCATTTCGCTTATAAACTTTACCGAGCTGTTCCACAGCCAAGACTTGGTTTAAGGTCAGATCTTGAAATGAAGGTAGTTTACATCTGCTTACCCAGGCTCCTGAGGAAAAGAAACTGACTTTACTTCATCTATGGTCGTTATTAGAAATACCTCATTGCTTGAACTAAGAGAACAACTGAACTAATATTTTTTGGCCCCACTTCCTCCCAGCTTTGCCTGCCTCTTTTTTTTTTTCCCCTTGCAGAACTGACTTGCTGGTGCTCCTTTGCCTGCTGCATGCCCACACACACGATAATTCCAGTATTTGTGCCATATGCAGCTTTAGCACTCTCTGTACAAAATCAAGCCCATGAGGCCTAAAAAAGTTCCTCCTTTGCTATTCATCACATCTGACATTGGAAAAAGACCCAGACTTTGTTTTGGATGGAAGACAAGGATCTGAGTTTACAGAGTGTGGAAGACAACTGTTGCCAGTGCATATGCTGAAAAGTCAGAGCAGTTCCTACTGCAGCGAGGTGCTGGGTGACAGCAAACATTTCTGCCGATGCAGGGCAGAGCCCGGGGGAGACAGGACAGACTGAGACACCACGTTTACTGCGCTGCCTCTGCTAAAGAACATTAATTCAAAGTTTATTGGAAAGTGGCAAGTACCAACGCCAAGTACACACACACTTTGAGCATAACTCCAACGTTAATTTAGTGTTTCTCAGCATGCCAATAAATCATCTTTAAGGTAGATGTAAACACTGCAAATCAGAGATGTGGCTAAGTATTATGTAAACGTAGCTGAATGATCTCTAACTTGCTTTAGTTCTTGAATTAAACAATGCAGGTGTTTAAAATCAAAGCTCTGAAGGCAAAAATAAAGTAAGCTCATTTGTGATGCCACAATTATCTGTACACAGCTTAGTTTAAAGCTTGTTTAATTCTATCTACTTCAGATTCTATCTACTTCAGTAGATTCGAGCTCAGCTTCTTCTGGGCAGATTGCAACAACCACCCCCCACCCCAAAGGAGGTATGTATGTAAATCCACTGACTTCTCACCCACCAGGAAACGTTTATGAAATAAAGGTTTTTATCTCATAAAGAAAAAGGCACATTTATTAAATAATCTGTTGGAATAGCTGTGTTTAAGAACAATAAGAAATAAGAACTATAAGAAACAGATACAGGCATTATGGATGAAAACCATTATTCCTGTGGACAATATGGGGAAAAATGCAACAAATGCTGTGTGAGGTGTAATTAATAGACATAACATTCTCTCTTTCAGAAGGTAACCGATTATCAGGCAGACTTTATGAATCTGCGTTTTAGTAATGACTTTTATATGCTTGCACACAAGTATTAGTTATGGCAGAGGAGGAGTAGCTCTAAAGAGCTATAGATAGTGTTATTTAATGAAAATATTAAATGAAAATGGGTAGGGCTAAAAAAAAATCAGACCGCAAGGAGGTTATCAGTTCTTGAAGTATTGATATGAAGATTGATATTTCACATTTATATTGACTAACATGAAGCAGTGCATTAATGACAGCCATTGCTGACATGAGATGTGGCATTTTAAAAACAAATATGGATTATGATTTTACAAAGATAGTCTGATTGGCCTGCGGAAGAGAAAAAACAAAAACGGGATTAATATGAAGGGACTAATTTCTGTTATTAAGTGGGAAGCTTATCATTTGGGGATGATGGGGGAGGAAAAGCTCACATCTGCTAATTGATAAAGAGTCAAATACAAGTTTGAAAAAAGAGGACATTAAGAAATTGAGAAAATCTACAGCATCAAAGTGCACCTGCAATACTGCATAATGTGTATGTTCAAGAGACATGAATTCACATCAGAGAACAGAAGAGCTTAACCTACTTTGTGTAGTAAACATAAAATGTAAGAGGAGATGGAATTTCTGCCTGTAAATAAATCAGATGGGCAAACTGGGGGAGGCAGAACTGGGGAGAGCACTATTTTATGGTTATTGCCAAACTAATGCAGAAACAAATGAGGTGGTAAAAACATCATAATGTTCAGTTCAGTGTTTAAGAAAGGGATATAATCAAACAGCCATGAAAGGCTCTCCAGTGTCTCCAGATGCATCAAGCAAGGGAAAAACCTAAAATTTAATTAAGTATCATTAATTAGTGGAGCCTGCATGTACAACTTAGCTATCACTCTTCAAAGATAATCTAGTAAATATTAATCCTCCCATAAAGCTGCCCATCCTAAAACTCTTTTGTAGAAAAGCTATATGGGACATTTCCAGCTTTGAGAAGTTATGAGAAGAGGGTTTGTGCACAATAATGTTCTGAGTACCAGCTAAATTTACTTTCAGGTTATTGAAGTTAGAGCCCAGAAAAGCCACAACAATGCCATCTAAGTATAAATCACAGTTTCTTGTTACATACACCAGGAAGTTTTACTGCTCTTTGTCACAAATAAAGCACTCAGGCAATACAAATTTCAACAGGAAAGAAAACTTAATAAACATGTTCTTTTCTTATTTTCTTGTCAAAACAAAGAGGCAATTAAAAAGCATGTTCATAATGTTTCAAATACTCTAGTTGCCTCTGAATTGATTCATCTGGTGTTTATGCAACAAGAACTAGAAAAAAAAATCTGATATAACCCAAATCCAAATAATCATCCTTCTCAACTATACCCAAATGTTTTAGTTCTAGGCATATATTGATAACACTTATCCAATCACTTTTTGGAGATGACGAAAATCATGTTGACACCAGGGGAAGGTGCAGCTTTTTTAAAGGAATAGACACTTATAGATGATGAAGTTCCTCAAGAGATTAAAGATTATTCTGCTATATGATACTGTTTTGATGGAAGCTGAGTCACTAGTTAATTGCTATCTATAAAGAGATCAAAAAAATGGTTCTATGCAAGCCATGCAGATAATCCCAAAATTTCAGTGATGGTTAAAGGTAGTTGTATACAGTTTATCCATAATTAATCAAAATAGCTAAAGGATGAACAAAGATAATTAATTCTATTAAGCTGTATTAAATTCAAAGTCTGAGGGAAGATGTAAACAAGCTGCTCCAAATTATTGGTTTTTAAATTGCTATCTATGTTTATCCACCCTACAGCTATACAAAAGTATAGTTTTATTTCATCTTACATATAGAATTTAAATCATTATGATCTCATATAAAAAGTAGTCAAAACCCTCAACATCTGTAGTAATATAGAGGGAAAACAGAAAAATTCAGATCCTTTCAACAAAAATCTTTGACCTCTACACTGTCTCATGAAAGGGCTGATTTAGAGACTGACAATTTGAAAAGAAAATCACATTTAAATGCTAGCATGTTGTTCTTTCAAGAACTGGTGTTGACCTACTACTACTTACATTTAGCCATTGGTGGCATTTTGTTGCAGGGCAATATATAAGCAAACTGCAAGTTGGATTCAATTTGTTAACCTATAATAACCAACACAAGGGCTGCCTGATCTGAAAAAATCAGAAATTGTGTGTAAGATCAGTGATGGAAGACAGAAGTAGTTATGTTTTGATTTTTTTTCTTCCCACCTCTAACAAGAACTCCCTCTGTTCTTTCCTGCCAAAGGGCAAACCAGGAAATATTTCAGAACTACAAGATGTTACAGGATCACAATGTTCTTCCTGCTACATATTGGAGATAAACTTATCTTGATTGAAGAAAGCTACCAGGCCTTCAGCCTCAAAAGAAATTAGATCTGACCATAATATTTAACCATCAGATATTTATTAAGATACTCAGTTATGGGACTAAAGAGAATTTATTCTGAGACCAGTTCACTACTACTTCTTGTCTTTCCTGGCATGCTGAGCCTCTGAAAAACCAGCAACTGCCTCAAAGCTCGCTCGCCAGGGCACACTGGACCTGGGCGGGTGTTCTTGCCCCCTGTGCTGCTGCTCTCAGGGTCGGAGCTTGGTTGTGGCAGATGCACATGCCGTGGAAAGAGAGGAAAGGGGTCTGCGACGCAGGGAGAGCGCGATGCGGACAGAGAAATGTGGGCAGTTTGCCTTTGGGGCAAAGCTGTATCTCAGTGCCTCTGACAGTCCCTGCTGACTTCCCTTTCCAGCACTGCTCAGGCTGGTGGTGGGACATGACCCGGGTTCTCAGGTTTTACCCTACAACAGAGCTAATCCAGCTCACCTCTCCCGAAAAACCAGTGCAGCTACTGCGGAAACATTTGTGGCTCCGACCTTCCCAGCCTGTCCTGACAAAACATGTATTTTCAGAACCTGACTGCTAGGTTAGTTAACATAGTTAAATTTATACCCCCGCATTTCAAAAGTATTTATATTTTTAGTATATTGGCATTTTTTAATCTCTGCTAGTGGGTTTTGAAACATAATGTCTCATTTGAATACATTAGCATATCAGTACCACAAGGTCATTTCAGAATGCAGGAGAAGAAAGCAGTTTTACATGCTGTTATTTTCCAAGAAAACTAGGAGACGCAAGAGAGTAAATAGGCTACTATTTTGTTAAAAAGACCCCAAACACAAAAGCCACAAAAAAACCCCAAAAAACCCCAAATAAACAAGACCAGAAACAATTCAAACAATTAATTCAACAGTCATTTGATACATCTGTGTCATAGATAGCTCTGGTCTAAACTGTTCTGGATCCTTTTGCCTTTATGGATATTAAAAACAACCAATTTTTTTTTCGCATGCAAACATCAAAAAAAGTTCTATGATGACAAATACAACAAAATTAAAAAGATTCACAGTATTTTGCTCATTGTTGCTAAGCAACTCTACATTTGTAGACCATTCCATTTCTGGTCAGTGAGAGTAGTAGAGCAATCAAAAAACCCCAAAACAAAAGGACCTGTTCAATTCCTCTGCTTAGCTGAGAATGCACCATGGTTACTGGACTGGGCTTGGGCTTGCTTTGATAATCATTACACTCAGGAAAATCTTTTAACCAACAGTGGTAACAGGACAGAGTTAATTACAGCCTCCTGTCTTTGTAAATTTATAAACAGTCTACCAGACATGAGCAATCCAAGAAAGATGATTTTTTCATTAAAAGATCCAATTAAATATTTATCTGCTGTAAATCTCCAGATCTGAAAATTTCAAAAATTATACAGTGCATATAATCATACTGTAATCCAAAAGAGAAACTCATGATGGTATTTTATATTACAGCTATCCAATAGATCCTAGAAATTCAGCTGAAGGCTAACAATTAGAGGCATCACGGCATTAATTCTGAATATGTTTTACTCATCAGGGAAACACTAAATTTCAGAATTTGCCAAGAAATTTGGTTTTGAACTTGCTTGCTCTCATTGTGCATCTAGATCCATGGCTATCGTTTGGATCCGTCCATCCAAAGTAGAAAATAGACCAGTAGAAAACAGAAGGGTCATCAAATTATAATTCTTTTTGATGTTATCAAATTCCTTCATCTTTCATTTGCTTTCATTATTCTTCAAAGAGACTTAAAAAATTACTCCTCCCTTTTTGATCAGTCTAGCAATCACAAAGTCCACAAGTTAATATCTTCCACTAATACATTGAGAAATTAAGGTAAAAATCAATTTAGGAAGCATAAGGGTTTTCTTAAATTATAGGATATTTCAGAGGGTATTTATACTGCTTCTTGAACTTCTGAATTTTCAGAGTGATAGACTGAGAAAAAAGCTTCTATTCGCACTTTATAAGGCATTCATGTATCAAATTAAGATGTACTAAAGGCTAAAGAAGTTTGTGAAAGCATCAGAGGAAATGATTGGAGGATTCAAATGAAGTTTTCTTTCACTTTTTGGTTGTGATGGAAAAATAACACACTTACTAGTACGGCTCTTTAGGGAAATAGAAACACCTGCGTATGCTTTGACCATTTAAAGCACAAAACCTAACATTTCAATTTTTTTAAAACTGTTTCTTATTCCTCCGTATCTCCAGATGTACTCTACTCCTTTTGACAAAGACAAGAGTTGCTTTCCCGAATTCTGTCCGCACAGATATCCTCTAAAGTGTGCTAGGTGGAGGGGATTGTTCCCTTTCCTTGCTCTACTGGTCTTGCTCCTGTTCACACAGCCCAGGTGGCCGCTGGCCAACTTTGCTGTCAGGGCACTTTCCTTGCCCAAATCCCACTTGCTGCCCAGCAGGAGGGGCATGGCCTCTCCCACAGAATTGCTCCCTGGACAGTGCCTAGCCTGCTCTGCTGGCAGGGGCTCTTCCTTCCTGGGGCAGGACTTTGCCCATGTCCCTGCTGAGTTTCACGCGGTTCCCCATCAGACCATTCCTCCAACCTGTCTGGGTGTGAAGAGCAGCCCTGCTCTCAAGCAGAGGAGCTGCTCCCCGCATTTGTGCATCATCTGCAAACCTGCTGGGGCAGCTCTCCATCGCCTCATCTGCACCTCTGGTTAAAAACTTTCACAGGATGGGGCCCAGGACAGACCTCTGTGCTACTGCATGTCTTACTGGCACCCAGGCAGAGTACAACCCCCTCCTCTGGGTTTGAGCATACAAACCTTTTCCTGACTCATCTGCTTGTCCACCCATCCAGACTGCAACATTCCAGCTGGGAGAGAAGGATGCTGTGTGTGACTGAATGCAAAATCCCAGCACTTTTTTCAAGCTCGTGACTTTGCCATCTGAGCACTGAGAAACACTACAGGTTCACAATTATTATTTTTTTTCTGTTCAAGTTCTTTTACTTCTACCTGCTCTAAATAATGTTATGCTCATGTATACAGCAATTATTTTTCTCTCGCAAGGAAGAAAAATTAACATCTAAATTACATCAAAAAGCTAATAACTAGTAAAGCTGTTTGAGCCACTATGACTGCAGGAAATTAGTAGAAACAAAACACCATAAGATATGAATTGGACTTGTTTTTAAAGAAGAGTAGTTATTTGAACCAGGTTGAATTTATGAAGACTACATTTGATCTGACAGTGTGCATGACTCCATTCATATTTAGAAAAAACCTTCTCTTGTTACTATTTTTGTAATGAAGGGAATTATCTCAGCCAAGTATAGCCAGTTATCATTTTATACTCCAAACCCACAAAGAAGTTACTTACAAAACCTTTAATTAAGAAAAAGAAGGCAATCCAAGAAGATTTTAATGGTCATTTTCATATCAGCAACTTTCAGTTAGCAAAAGAGAATTTTTTTTTTCAAAAGCTAACAAAATCCACAAGTCCAGAAGCAAAGTGTTGGCAGCAATTATTTCAGCAGGGAATTACTGACAGTGTTACATAAAATTTTCTCAAGGGAAATGCAAACTCATTCTACATGATTTTAAAGGAAGTCTTAATGTCTTTCTTAGAACTAGGATTTAGAAGTTTAAGTATGGAACATTTGCATCATTACCAACATATGCAGTTGTTACTATAACTATTTACAAAGAACAAAAGCATACAGGGTGTTGTGAAGGATGTAACATTTTAGCAAGATTTTCAATGACACCCAGCTGTGTGGTGCAGCTGATACACTGGAGAGAGGGGATGCCATCCTCAGGGACCGTGACAGGCTTGAGAGGTGGGCCCAGGCAAACCTTATGAAGTTCAACAAGGCCAAGACAAGGTCCTGCACCTGGGTCGGGCCAATCCCAACACAAATACAGGCTGGGTTGGGTTGCAAAAGAGAGAATGAATTGACAGCAGCCCTTGGGAGAATGACTTGATGGTGTTGGTTGACAAAAAGTTCAACATGACCTGGCAGTGTGTGCTTGCAACGCACAAAACCAGTTGTGTCCTGAGCTGCATCCAAAGCAGTGTGGTATTTAATAATTTAACATCCAAAACAATGTAGCATTTAATAATTTATTTTTTTTTTTTGAAAGTAAAAGTATATAATCAGAACTTTGGAAAATGCGAACAGAAATTTAAATGTTTTAGCAAACAAATCTTTTTGTGAGCACAGCCTTAATACCAAAAAGTTTCAAGTTATCTGGAAATGCACAGTTGAAATTATAAAATCGACCTCTGTTCTCATACATCTATATATGTATAATGATTCCATCTACACTGTTATCTATTATTAATTCCTCTGGCATGATTCACCACAACATCTCAAAGTGTTTTATAAGCATCATTGGACAGATGGGGAAGCTGAGACACAGAATCATGAAGCAGCTTTCACAAGGTCATGCAGCAAGACTCCAGTAAAACCAAGAACAAATGTCATGGTCTTACCATCTATCTATGAGACACATAGACATACAAATATTACATCCATCATTCCTCCTACCATAGGTTTAAAAGCAAAGATTCTTATAGAAATTCGTATATTCACTATATATATAATCCTTTATATAATAAAGATCTTAAGTATATCCTACCGTTTGGTTTTGTTCTGAAATAAATATTACAGAGAATATTGCCCATTTTATTCTTATAGCTTGGAAAATTAGCTCTGGGAAGAGAGACTGAAACCTACAAACTGATGGAAAACACAAATTCTTATGACAGATCACAGGCAGTCACAGGAGATTATTCAGCAGCCTAACACATCCAGCTGGAAGAACATTGGATCAAAGACAGACAAAGAACAGTATCTAACCGTGAGATAGCAGTGTTGTTTTGCAGGAGGTGTTTTCAGGTGTCTGACTGCCTCTAACCCTGCTCGCACAAGGATGCATGGGGAGTGTACAGAAAAAAATGCAGCGTGCCCGTGTATTTTATGGCCTCTGGTTCCTGTTTACTGTCTCTTCCTGCATTTGTTTGAGGCCCATGATAACCACATCTCTAAGGAAAGCAAGGACAGGTGTCTGGAATTTCTTCATACAAGCACTTCACGGACCTCTGTAGTTTTACCACTGAGCTCCCTTAGGTTGACGTAATCCTCAAGCACAAACCCCACCAGCAAACATCACTTGTGTATGGACCTTTTTAGCTTTTCCTGGGGAATTTATCCTGTCACTGAACTTTCAACATTTAAAATAGCTTCTCTAAAATTCACAGCAGTAGCTATTTCAAGTAATTTTATCAGTATCTCTACTGCCTCTTAAGATGTATTCATCTTTCTTGCAAGCATGCTTTCCCTGTGGCTTCTAGATAGTAGGGCAGACTTCCTGCTTTTCCAATAACTCTGTATAGGGGTGAGAGACATGGTAATAAGTTGATTAATATTAATCTGGTATACTCCTGAGGAAAATGAGGAAATTGGGAGTTTTAGAAACTTCTTTCTAATTAAGGTTTACCTCTTATGGGCCACTAATTACCAATTATTTCTGTAGTTTCACCTCTTTGTATGCATTCTTTTGAAAGCAAGTTGTAAAAGTCTGTCATATAACCCAGAGTTAGTAGCCAGTCCATGACAAATACTTTTGGTATCTTTCATGAAGGTCAGTTCAGCAAATGTCTCTCTGCTTGATGCCCCAGCTATCCAATCTCCAATATATATGAGTGTATTCAATCAAGCCTGATTAGCTTCTTCCCTTTGGTTCAAGTTTCTTAACTGCAGTGCCCATAAATTCTGTTGATATAGACAGGCTCAAATTCTAGTAAGATAAATTCAATTTCCCTTCATCTAGAATACAGTGAACAAAGAAGTGAGAGGAATATGGGGAAATAAAACTAAAAATACAGCTCTCCATGAATCTGAAATTAAATTAAATTTGCAGGGACAAATTGGGACTTGCCTTATGGTTAAGCACAAAGCAGATCAAGGTTACAGAAGCCATTAGTCTCCCACAGAGACCTCCTCTTTTCTTTATTCCAGTGAGACCTTTACTATGTGATATCTCAAAGACACAGCATGAAAACTTGAACTAAAGATTAGTTTTCTCATTCGGCCACAAGTGCATATTTATATATTCCAAAGTGGGCAAGTACCTCAGTGCCTCTGAGCAGTCTTGTGAGCCACAGACACATCCTGCTTAGAACCAAGCTGACTGCCTTTATGCAGGGAAAAAGTTTTCAATATATTTAAGATAAAGAATAACATTAATGGCTGGCTGCATATCTGGGAGTTTTAAAGTATAACATTGCTTACGTGTTTAATTCTTGCTCTGTAAATATTCTTCTACAGTACAATAAACAATTTCCAATTGCACTGGACCCTAAAGTGATTGAAATATTTATACAGTGACAGAGTTAGATGAATTATTCTGTAGTGAAAGATTTAATTATCTTGAGAAAGGTTCCCAAAATTGAATGTTTTGAAAAATTACCTTTTTAAATGCATTTTAGTGATACTATTAAAATCTTGATTAAAGAAAAGACAAAGATTATTATGACAAGGTAAAGTCCCCACCAAGACATGGATTTGTTTAGCTACAAATATTGTGCAATGAGTAATCGCAAAGCTAAGACAAATTATACTTCCTTCTTCATAGAAGATTCTAGTGCATGAGCAGATTGAACGTATTTGCATGTTTAATATCATCTCCTCTGCTCCTCACTTCAATGCATTCTGATATGGCCATTATTATTTACTATCTCCACAAACTACATTTAACCTCCCCCAGCTCAGAAAAGTCATGAAAAGACTATAATCTTTTGGAGCTCTAAATTCCTACATATTCATTTTACCTTCCTGACATCTCCCACATATATGAATTATTTTAATTTTTCTAAACAATTTTTTGCAGAATGATGAAAAGAAATATGAGAGAAAAGAATTTTAGTCCCAAAGACTGTTAAGTATTTATAGAAATGCAGTGAACTACAGTCACATATATTCTTTCCTTGCTTATTGTCAATCAAGAAAACAGATGTACAGTGTGTACACCAAATTATGCTTAAGTGCCTAAAGCACCGTTCAGAATAAGCTGAATTTCCTTGAAAATAAGTGTAGAAGCTAAAGTTTCCTTTTTAGTTAAGACATAGATTCAAATCAGATACAAGCTGGTTTGATAACATTTTAATGGCTTTCATAGAGATTCTTATTACCTGGTTGGTCACCACTGGATATGTACCAGTATTACAAGAAAACTCACACAGTATTCTGAGGGGCAATGCTGTCCCAGTTTTAAACTGGATTTTTCAGCAATGGCACAGATGGGAGACTATTTTCTGAGACAAAATGATCAAAGAGAGCTGCCACGGTAGAAACAGAAAAAAAGAAGTTGTTTTGAATAGAAACAAAAATGCTGTGAGTGGCATTTACCCTAATATGCATGATAGTATGCACAGCTTATCCTCACTTTTACAGTAAAGATAGCATCACTTAGAATTTGGTACCTTAATAATACATAATGGTACCTTAATTTGTATACACAAATTACAGTAAGATATCTAAAATCTACCGTGCATAGGTAGGTAAAGAAAAAGTATCTCAAATACAAATAAGCACAACTTCAGTTCTGGAAAACAAAAAAAGCAGCAAAATACAAATTAGACTGTGGGATCGTGCTCTGTCTGCACCATTTTTGCCCAGAGAGTTTTGATGTTAAGCAGGTTTCACACACATCCACTTGTCAGAGAGTCACTGTGGACAGATGTTCCCTGTTGTGCTGGTTTACACGAGGTATTAAGATCAAAGACTGCCAACAGGAATGGTCTTTCCCACCAGATCCTCTCTACAAACATGAAGGAAGCAGATAAGAGCCATCTGTTATTTTGCCAGTACAGATGTTAGTTTGTTTTGTAAGACCTTTGCTGCATATCCCACTTCAACTGGGATAATCTTCACTTGGTTTACACTGGGAACAAGGAGCAGTGTGTACATTCCGAAAGGCAGCTAACAGCCCTTTAATGGAACTACAACTGTTTACAGTGAGACAGAATGGCAGGAAGTACAATTCCTAAAACAATACTGAAAATAAGAACCAATCAAAAAATGAATGTTGGCAAAAGCTTGTGTCACTTTTGCCAAGAATTTGATTAAATGTTTGCTTGAAAACTTGGTTTGTTAAATTTTGAAAATAGCCTGATTAGCAAGAATACTCAGGGGATCTCACAGCTGCGTGGATATTCCTTTTATTTCTGTTTTCCCTTGTTTCTCTTTCCATTACCTTTTCTTAAAATTATTTTTACTATAGAAGTCTTACAGCTCCTCTGTTCCTTGTTATATACTGACCCAATCATCCTCCTTATTTTAACCAAGGTTTCTGCTTCGAGTCTTGGTTTTTTGTTATGAATTCTATCCCATTTTAATGTCACATGTTTTTATCTCCCCAGTCAGAACTGGGGAGATAAAAACCCCAAAGGAGAACAACTAACACCAAGTCCCACCTATAGAAGCAGAACAATCTGTTCATCCTTAATATCTCAAACTGATGTTTTGATTTGGTCTCATTAGTAAAATTGGAATAAATGCTAATATTCTAATAAGAGCTTAAAATAGGTATATGCATATTTGCATGCAAAATATACAAACATGTTTTTGCCCGTAGCCTAAGACAACTAACACGATTTTAAGAATACTTTCTTAATACCAGCCTAATAATTTTCAATTGTTTTGTTTTCATACTACTAGAATAATGCAAGTTCTTCTAAAAACAATACTACGGAGTACAACAAAAACATTTAGCCTCATATTGGCAAAAACTTACCAACAGGCACATTCCTTATTAAAGCCCCACTAGCCATTTGAAGAACAGACAGGAAGATCAGAAGCACCACATCGCACCATCAAGATGCATGTCTCTCTAGGAAGAGTTTGTCTCTAGGAGGCACATGTCAATTCTGAGCCTCAAGTCTGCTCCTCTTTACTCCCCTGAAACATGGCTGCAGTTTTACTTTGCTCTCAGGGGCTGCGTACACACGTTGCATGGCAAATAAAGTGCGCATATAATGCTACTTTGAGATTCAGAGACTAAAGTTTCATTTCTGCCTTGATTTTCAAAGCAGAAAAATAGTGGTTTTTTCCCCTCACCTAAAATTCAAATTGCTGTGCTCCTTCTATCTCCTTTCTTGCATAGTTTCATAGCCCACTAGTCAGAAACTCTCATGCTGATTGATTGTGAGACTAATCAGCATTCCAGCTCGGTTTACCTGCCAGGTACATATAGATCCTTTATCTGAGCCAAAACTTGTATATTATTTCTTTCTTTGTGGTGTCTTTACTGCACCATAGATCAATCTCACAGATTCAGAAATCTTCAGGAGACTCTGATTTCACACAGTATGAGGCCTTTCCTTTCAAATTGCTTTTAGTGCTGTATCAAAGCACCTGTCTTTTCTGACAACAACCTTAACTCTTACAGAAACCTTGGCAGAACACACATTTTTGTTATATCAACAATATAGAGACAATTACTGCACATACCTGAGACCATTACATGCTATACCACCTTTCCTTAGGTCTAACCAACCGAAGGATCAATATCTAACCACAAAACACCAAAGCCAGCACATCAGTAATCTAAAAGACCCTTCACTAAGTGTCAGATTTTCACTTTCCAGTTGAGCAGATCAAGACACAGCAAGTTTTTCACTCAGTAGAAGATCTGCTCTCTTTTAGCTATGGATCCTGCTCTCTATTAGATACCACCACATGGTGCAAAGCCTCTTCTATTCCAGTTGTAGGAGCACAAGATTAACTTTTGATGAAAACTAAATAACAAAATGGGAATCATGCATATCCCAATCATTGCATCATTTTCATTTTCCTGCAGTATTTACATTGAAAGTAATTTTGAAAGTTGCATGAAGGAGCAGTTGTCACATTAATATACACTTGTGCCTTGGTAGCTTTTGAAAAATGCATCTCTTCTGCCTGTTGTCAAAGTGCTGAAAATAATTAGCTGATAATGACTAGATATGGCAACTTCAGGACTTCAGACATACAGTACTTCCATTTAACCATCTATAAATACAGTCATTAAAAGTAAGTACTTCTGAGTGATTGTCACTTAGCACATGTGAGTCAGACTTCAGAAATACAGAAAGATCTTGTTTCTACAAATGCCTGGTCCAAAAACATTTTAAGTCTTCTCCAACAAAATTCAAGTACAAAGACAAGGATATTTGTTATTCCAGTTGATATATCTGGTGGCTAGTAAAGTAAACGATAAGCCAGTAAGCGCATCAGTTGCAAAATATTCCTTTCTGAAAGAGAAGAAAAACAATAGAAAAAGAGAGGAAGCTGGGAAAGCTTCCAGATGTTGTTTGTATTTCTCTGTGCAATCACAGCTCTCCAACAACTCTGTCCATACTCCCAGTCCTTTGGGGATTGCATTTATTGAACTGTGATCTGCCCTGCTGCTGGCCTGCTGAGAAATTCTCACAGAGAATTCATTGATTAATTTTGCTGTCTTGCAGAGATTATCTGGTACATATCTAAGATATGTACCAGAAAAAGGGGAAAAGAATGACAAGTTGAGCACCACCATCATCAACCTGATATTTAGGTTAAAGGGAAGTCCTTGAATTAAAGAATTTAGTCCAATACTATAAAGAAATATAGGTAAGTGCAAATAAAAGCCATCAATGTTACGAAGGTCTTTGTTATTAAGGATGCCTCATCTTAAAAATGGAAGAACTTCTGCTCCCCTTTTCACTTCCTCTCAAGTTTTTCTCATCCCAGATACACCACTGAATACCCCTTCACTAAAGAAACAGTAGACACAGGGGTAGACTGGCTAAATGACTCTTAGGCAGTAACAAACTCCTTCCTACACATCAGCATGGACTTGCTGTAGTAATGATCAGTGAGGTTCAGCAGCCAAGAGAACATACCTGAAAATTATAAAAAACTAAGTTCTACACTTCCTCAGTTTCTCCTTTTTGGGTAATACCTGCACTTAGGCTTTCATTTCTAAGTAGGAGAGAAAGTAGCTTTCTGCCTTCAGAAACTCCCGTACATGTACAATGGAAGATGGTGTCCTTCCCAGTTACATTTGCTAACTGAGAATGTTTTTGTGGTGATAGACCCTCCTTTTCTTCCTTTCACTAAAGAGAAAAGATTATTTGCTGAAGTTGAGAGAGGGCTTTAGTGGTGGGCTCAAGAAACAGAACACTGAGTCATTTCAGAAACAAAGAATGATGACTTTTCATACAAAAAAAATTAAATTTTTTTGGGTTTTTTTTCCAGTTCTAATTTTTGATGGAAAATTAAGCAAGCATTTCCATGTTTGCTTGCCATGAAGAAAGATGACAGTGGTAGATATGATGGGCAAGGACTAAGGATTTAATAGCTCAAAATAAATCTGGACTATGATCCAAGTCCTTGCCATTCTCCAGCATTAAATATTTAAGGTGTTGTATTCACTCATTCACGCAACTGTTATTTTCTTTTCCAGATATAGGAAAATGAAATTGTGCTGCTCTAATATTTGAGTAGATTCTAAAAATTTCTTGCTGTTAATCCATCCAAGGTTTATGAATTAGAATTTATGCAGTTATATAACATTATTTCATGCTATGAGTATCCTGAGATGTGGAATTGTATGTGCTGAAAGGACTAGGTAAACTGAGATGATCAGACAATGTATCCTCACTTAGGTTTGAGTGTCTGCTGCAAGTTCTTCTGTGTGCTTACTTGATAATTCATGGGCCACCTCTGGGGATAAAGTATCTCATTTCCTCAGCAGGACTGGCAGCTGTACAACTGGTGTTACAAACAACACTTAGAAAAACAATTCTCCAGAAGTGATTAGACTCAAGCACAGACATGCCTTACAGTAATTCTGCATTTTTTGTTTCATCCTCTAACACTAGAAGAAAATCTTAAATCAGGTGACAAACCTAAAGAGTCAGAAAACAGATGATATGTGACCCCTGATTAGTGTTTAGTGGGCACATGAGAATCCTATAAAAAGCTTATGCCAGCATTACTGAAAAGCTTCCTGAGAGGGGAAAAAAGAAATTGTAGCTAAGATCTATGGTATTTCCAGTGACATCTGAACATGCACAAAACAGAGCATGACCAATTTATGTTCATCACCAGAAACCACAAAAGAAATAAAGCACCCTGAACAATTTTTTCTACAAGCAAAATGCTTGATGTAGTTTTTTTAAAATTATGTATGAAAAAGATTGCTGAGTATTTATCTTTTATAGATGTTCAGACAGCTATATAACATATAAATTATATGCCTTATAAAATATACATGAAATATGAGTCTATGAGTACACAACAAATTCTGAACAAAAAAGTGTAAACAGTTCACAGAATGTAAGTCCTGATTTCTCTATATTTTTCTTCAGGGATATGCTGCAAAACCTTCCCTCTTCATATTTACCAGGAAATCTCTAGCCATTCCTACGAATATTCAAAACCCACTCAAACATCAAGGGCTAAATGCTTCCACTATTTATAGACTGCATTTCAAGAATACATTCAGTGAAACAATTTGTGACCTACTTGGGTGAATAACTACTGTTTGTCTATCTGCCCTTTTTTCCTTTGTCTTTTTTTTTGTTTGTTTGTTAGCTGGTCTTGAACTTCCACCAGTTTGAAGAAGAACTGAGAAGGTGCTAAGGACAAGCAGAAACTGACCTCAGGAAGAGCAAGCACAAAATGTAAACGCACTTAATAAAACTAACGCCATTTGAAAATCTCATCCAATATGTGATGCCTTCAAGTAACCATGGTTTGTTTGAATGGTTTTTGATGAGTGAAAGATTAAAAATTGCTTACTTTTTTCATCACAGAATATGCTAGATTCAATCCTCTCTTATTCTTACATGGAAAAAAGCCCCAAAAGACCAAACAGTCTTCCAGCAAGGTCATCTCTCTCAATGCTGCCTAGCCTGATATAAAGAAAAAGTGAAAAAATGAAGCTGCTTTCCAGCTCTAATATTGATCTGCTGCATATCGGCAAGAAGTGAATTCATCACATTACTGCATCTTTTTACCTCTTTGACTTTATACAGATTGCAAATTCCTTTGAGTGGACATTGTTTCTTCCTATACCTAACACACTGGTTTGGATGAAGATTTCCTGCACTTCTGCAGTGTAAGAAATAAACATAACAAATAATAAATTTAGTGAGCATACTCACATTTAATTTTAAACTGAGGGCCCCTAGGTACTTATGTCATACAAAGGTACAGCCATCAGGATGACTTTTAAAACCAGGTTGGGTCTACTTACAAGCACCAATACTTTGCATCATAAGGATATCTATTAAAGTTAATGGAATTTCTGACAGGAAAACCCAATGGTCATATGAAAATTAGAACCTTGTCCTGTAAGATTATCAGCAGAACCAGGATTCTAAACTCTTTATGCATTTAGGGGATTTTTCTTTTTTTTATTTCTTCCCAGGATGAATTAATTATGAATGATGAATCTCTATGAATACGCTGTTCTAGGTCAACCTAATAAGATATGTCAAAATGGCTTGTTAAATATTAAAAAAGCACTCAAAGCTCTATTCATTTCAGGGCTATACATATACAGACTTTCTGGTTTTGTTGTTATTTCTATGTTTAAGAGCCGTTAGTGCCCTTCTCCAGTTACTCTAGCAAGATATTTATATATCATATGAAATATCTGGAAACTAGAACTACAATCTCAAGTATCCTGAAACAGAAATAAAGACTGGAGAAAAAAGACAAATGTTATTGGAGCCAAATGTACATCGTTTTCTATTATAAACAGAGAGGAAAATAAGACTACCACTTGGTTTCCCAGTGGTCAGGTCTGGAGAATGTTTAAGCTTGCTAAGGACTCAATTTTCAAATATTTTTTTGACAAGTGACACTCAACAGCTGTGGCATGTCACCTTCTCTACCCCCACACGTACACACCTGTTGTTCACCCAACTCCAAAGAAATGGGTCCCTGTATCACACAAACCATTCCTCTACTCAGAATCTTCACAGACTTCTGTGTTACCTCTGCACTGGGGAACTAAAAATTCTAGATAGAGATTATTTTCAGTTTCAATCAAATGGTGCTGAATCACTGGCTTCCCTCAGAACTCTGAATAGAAGGGAACACAGAATACCATCTTCCCTAAGGAGAGAAGGATCACAACACTGACACATCTTTTTGTACAGTTTAGCAGCCAGCAAAGACTTTTCTGGCATGGTATCAGAATTAAAGGAATGATCTTACACTGTTTTCAAGAATGCAATACAAAATGTTAATCATTGTCAGTTCCTAGAAGATGCTGTTATGGAACACAGATACAATATCTGCCAAAGTTAATAAAATGGGTGAATATCCTGTCAAATTCTGAAGTATGCGAAGCACAGAATGCCTGGGGTAGGAAGACAGATCATCTAGTTCCAGCACAGTAGTTGCGTTCACATTAGAATGATTTCTCTGTGGCTTGTCCTACTGCTAGAATTCTGGAAAAGTTACAAATTATGGCCAATTATTATTCTATTGTTCTTCCAAATTCATGTACTTTAAACAGTATAGAGATGGCTTAACACTAAAGCAAACTTACAGCAGATGACTCTTCTTTCTGTGTCCCAGCATATCGTGAATAAGGAAAAATAAAAAAATCTTTAAGTGTTGGATAAAATTTCCTCTGGAAGTCAGAGCCCAAGATAAAGACATTTTTCTATATTCTGCCTAAGCCCTGAGATCAGACTTGATGCTCAGAGCTTCCTTATGCATAGAACTTCTCCTGCTCACCTTTTTTACACAGGGTAAATCTTCACAAATATTTGCAAGGCAGGCATTAGAAAAGGAAGAAAAAGGTGAAACAAGTCCTATAGTTTATATGAATTTATATGATTTAACTCTGCTTCCCTTACCTGCCTTTTTCCCTCTTGCCCCCAAAACATGGGAGGGAGGAGGAAAGTCTTTCCCATAAGTCTTGAAAACATGACATTTTTTCAACTGTTCATTCCAAGTAAGATTTTAAACCAGAACTTTTGAAAGCTCCAGCCAATGAAAAAAACTAAAAAGCCATTTTTTATGAAGATCAAGTTTCTATTCAAAAGTCTGCAATAAACTCCAGTAAGGAGAGCTATAGTGAGGTTGCCAGGCTGACAGATGAAAGTCAATTCCATCTGACAATTTGTCCTGGCCATGAGAGACAGCTCGGTGCTTCTCAAGCTTGGTGTTTAAAAACTCAGTAATCTCCTGCCAAAGCCAGAGAGGAGTTGGAGTTTCAATTTATACCAAAGCTGTGGAAATAATGCTGGAAGTTTTAGCTTCAGTGGCAGGGAAAATCTGTGGCACAGGTCAAAAAAATCACCCACCCCCTCTCAGTTTCTGGCTAACCCTGTACCTGCTTCTTAGGATTACTGCCTCCGTTATTGCATCACCTGCTTCCTTTTGTCCCACTCAACAGGTCCCCAGTTTCCTTTCCATATCCAGCAGGTACCATTTTTCAGTACCACTACACAGGACCTTACCTATAACGTCCTAAGCACTTTTCAAAAGGAAACCAGACAAAAACATTTTCCCGGGGGGGGAGGAGGGAAGTGCCTTCTCTTAATTCCGTTATATAGAGTTCCGATTTTGCAGAAATCATCTTCGCTTCTAGATACCACAGAATCTAATCCTAGGAAAACCAACACACAAGGATAGAAAAAACTCCCTATTTGAAACGCTGCAGCATGTTGAGAACGCATTTTGAAGACAGCACTTGGACCACGTATGTACTGAGCTTCTACACTAATATTTGTAGAACTCCTCTTTCCCTTTTCAATTTAATTTGTGTTCTTCAGAAGAAACAGGTAACAGAATAAAAGGCTCCACTGAATAAAATTACACACTGGAACATTAGAACATTTGATTTCATGTTACCAACATGTTATCTGAGTGATGAATGGAATGGAATGTCAACACACCTTAAAGGCCTGTAAGTGTGCTTGGAGAGTCACTCATCTGAATCCTTTCCCTAGGGGAGAAATATTTACTGACTTGTAATTGCAACATTTGAAAGAAATTTTAAAAATTAACCTTGGGAGTGTATTTTTGGTCTTTTTCTTATTTACATTCCACTTTTCTTTTTTTTCTATTCCTTTTCAACAACTGTTACTTTTTCTCCAATCCTATCTATGTTTTTCACTCTTTCCCTCACATTTACATCATCATCTACTCTAACAAAACATACACATTTTCTTCTTACCAAAATTGTTAGATCTGAATTCATAAAATGTTTAAAAATATATAGGATTGCTTTTGGTGGTTAGGGACATATAACACCAGCCATAAAGCATATCTAAATCAATACACTTCCACATATCAGAACAGCATGTGGCAGTACAGCATTATGAAATTTATAATTGCATCAGATCCATGATTTCCCAATAGCTCTGTCTCTATAATAACTAATTTTAAGCTAGGAGTCCCACTGGTGACCTACAAAAGAAAGAGAGAAAATGGGACATTTCACTGAGGAATGCTAAGCTGATGCTGCAAGGACTATGCTCCACGTTGTAGTGTGATTTACTGTACATTTTTGTTACAAAAAAAGAAATTAATGACTTAATAAGCATTTATAATCTGACCTTTGCAGATAATTTTAAGGGTTTTATTGTCTTTTTTGTTTCCTATCATTTACAAAAATAACCCTAGTCTGATACACAGAACAAGGAACAAAAGATAGCAAAGTATTATAAATATAAGAAAATAATAATAAATTTAAAAAATAAATAAATAAATAAATAATGTATATTTAAAGATAAATAATTCTATGACAGCATGGGACCTCTAAATATGAACCTAAGACTTAAGCACAGCATGCTTTAGTTTTTAAGGTTACTTCAGAATTTAGCCTGAAATGCACACAGAGAACAAAAGGATCCATAATGGATTCCTCCTGTAAATAAGCACCACGTCTCCTTTCCTCAAGAGGAAAAGGTACAGTCATTCAAGAGGTAAACGTGCAGTCATAAAGAGGAAGTTGAGATAATTTCTGGTGGCTATAAGAATGAAAAAAATGCACTGTTAAACATTCCATTCTGTATTCTGAATCACAACATTAAATTAGTTAAAGGAAAAACCTTTCAGCGTTATTTGGTTATAGAAAAATTGTTCATAGTGGTATTGTATCCTGTCACACCTGCCTGCCTAGTATAAAACACACGAAATATATTCCATTGCAATTGTATACCTGCTCATATTTTGTGACTATATATTAAAATAATAATAATAATAATCACATGTGACCATCCTTCAGGAAAAAATAAATTAAAAAAAAAAATCACAGCACGTGGCTGGTGTCCCCCTGCCCTGTGGTAGCAAAGCCACCTTGCCACAGCCGGCGCAGCACACTGGCAGCCAGGGAAGGTCTGTGACTGCCTGGGGATCCCCTGTGCCTCCCCATCCCGAGGAGCCTGCAGAGTTATCTGCTGTCCTCATTTGGTTTATCAGGATGTGGGTATTGAAAGGCACATCAGTCCAAGGTCCCCAGCTGGGAAGAGGCACGGACCCACAACCCAGCTTTGCTTGGTTTGAGTAACTCACGCATTACCAGGGAAGCTGGAGCACACCAGCTGCTGTCCTGAGGGTGGCACCTCTTACTCACAGGGTAGACTTCACTCTCTCAAACTCCAGGAAAACTGGTAGTCAGAAATTTTGGCAGAAAGCCTGTGGGCCTCAGGAGCTGATGTTCCTAAGTTCATTCACTCTATGGAGTGTTTCAGTACAAAGTGAAACATAAAAGCCCCTGGGCTAGTTTTGGCTGGGGCACAGTTAATTTTATTCACAGTGGCAGATGTGGAGCTGAGTTTTGGATCTGGGCTGAACACAGTGATGATAATACAGACATGTCTTTGTTGTTGCTGAGCAGGTCTTGCACAGAGCCGAGGCCTTTCTGCTTTTCATACTGACACACTGTGAGGAGACTGGGGGGTGCACGGGAGGCTGGGAGGAGACACAGCCACCACAGGTGACCCCAACTGACCAAAGGGATATTACAGACAGTGTGACATCATGCTCTGTAGTTAAGTTGGGGGAAAGAAGGAGGAAGGAGGGGACATTTTAAGTGATGGCATTTGTCTTCCCAAGCACCTGTTCTGTGTGATGGGGTCCTGCTCCCCTGGAGATAGCTGAACCTGCCTGCCCATGGGAGGCAGTGAATTAATTCCTTGTTGTGCTTTCCTTGTGTGTGCAGCTTTTGTTTTCTCTATTAAACTGTCTTTATGTCAACCCATGAGTTTTCTGCCTCTTACGCTTCTGATTCTCTCCCTGATGCTGAGCAAGTGGCTGCATGGGCGTGGCTGCTGGCTGGGATTACACCACAACACCTCCACGGGCAGGTGTGGAAAAGTTTCTCGATTCACACTCCACCAGCAAGCCCCAAGGACTGACCTCTGCTGAGTTCCAAAGCACATGCCAGAACTCAGCATGGGCCACTAATGTCCTTGCCATGGGACCATTAACGGTCTTCCTAAAAGCAGACAGCTTTTTCCCCCTTCCAAATGTTACTACACTACTTTTAAAGTACAAGTCCCTGTATAACCTGTTTTGTTAAAGGCCCAAGGGTGCACTTATCATCTAGAGCACAACTATCACATTAAACAAGGGAAACCAAAGAAACACAATTCTATAGACTGAGGAGAAAGAAATTAAACCAGCTACAGAGATAACCCCAGGTTAAATTGTTATAGGAGATTATGAAGTTACTCATACACTCCCGTTACTGAGGAATCGGGTTTTCTTTCATATCAAAACATTATATAAAAATCTCCTGTTCTTGTAATATTTCCCTCCCATATATTTACGTATCTGTTAAAAGCATCACTAATTATTTGCTATTAAGAATGAGCTAATTAGATCTTGCACTGTGTGAAAGAGATACAAAGTATGTAACTTGTGTTCCGTTAAAATAGCTGCAAACAAACGAAAACACAGAGTTCCAAGAAAAATGAAAGCTCTGACAAACCAACTATGCTTTGCTTACTTTGGATGACAAGCTGAATTACAAGCTTACACAAAATATAAATTTCAACAAGAAAGTTAAAACAACCCAAATCTATCATATTTTACTTTCGTAAATGTAGCAGCTGAACAACCTGCAGGGAAATACCTCAATTACATAACATTTATTTAACAAATACCTTGCTTTACCTCCCTTGTGGCTGTATTTAAATCAAGGGGTTATAATTACACAATTTATAAAAAATAATAATCTACCAGTTACTGTTGGTTTACTTTGTTAAAATTTATAATCAAGGTTTAAAAGGCTAAAATTATTTGAATAGAATAAGAGTTTCTGAGGTAAAATATTTTTAATTGATAAATAAAGCGTTTTGAAACAAACCACACTGTGTTTGTGGGGTTTCACAAATCAAATTTCACCAGGCTTGGATGAATAATATCTTGGGAAAGATATTATGTAGGCATGGAAGCCACAAGTGGATTTTTTTGTTGTTTGTTTTAGTTTTGATAAGCATAATCCTCTTCCCCAGTTCCATGTTTAAGAATAGTAACTTATACAAGGACTTGAGTCTTGTAGTAGTCTCTTTTGAGTCACCTTGTGTCTTAGCCAGAATTCATATTCTGTTAGAAATCATCTTTGCACGGTTTTGGAGGACGAGAGAAATTTTTAAAGCTCACAGTGTTCTGCTTTGACTACAATATACGCTTCAGATTGGTACGGGTTCCAAAAAAGCATCTTTGATTTGGTCTCCATTTGGTGATGAGTTATTTATCCGTCACATGCAAAAATTTGCAGCTAATAAGGAATCTGCGAGCGGAAACAGATCAATGGTCTGAGACGTATTACCTTGCCTTTTGGCTTAAGGCCAAAACAGAAGCACAGTTCAGGCTCCAGTCCTTCGGATATCTAACAAAAACATACCTTTTTAGGAACTCCATCTAACAATTCTTACCTGGTCAACATTTTCTTACAAGTGGATTTTAATTAATTATTTACTTTTAATGCACTCTTAATGTCTGAACACTCATGGATGTAAGTAGCACTTCTATAAGGAAAATAAATCTCAATATATAAATGAAATAATAGAAAACCACTGCCTTCCCTATGTACAGAAGCTGAGCTGTTAATGCTTTCACACTCTGATCCCTGAGCATATAGTGGGTTGCATGACTTAGATTTTTCCAAACTTAAAGCCTAAACATGCCAAGATTTCAATAAGGCAGCTGTGTATTAAAAAAAGTCTTATCTGAAAAGATACATTTATTTCTCATATTCTGTAACTTATGTAACAACTGGATATTGAACATGTAATTTAATAGAGGATAACTTAGAGACGTAATTATGGATATTCCAAAGCACGTAGCCCTGTAAAGCAACAGCTTAGCTCAAACACCTAAAGGCAAAACAAAGTACTAACACCCAGTCAAACAGGAGTCATGCAGGAGTATGCAGAAGTTCTCACATGTCAGGAATAAAGGTATAACAGCCGAGTTCTGTAATCAATTCTATACATGCTTGCACATATGGATGTATTTATTAGGTTTTCTTCCTGACATCAGTAAAAACATATGCCTCTACTTCAAAGAGCTTCTGATGGAAATAGCATTGTTTTTGTGCTAAGAGTATAGAAAAGGAATGCAACAATAAATAAAAACCGTAACATGAAATGAACACTGTGTGTCCTTTCAAAACTAATGAAGAGTGCTTGCAGTCAGGGAGAAACCTCCAAAATACTGTTCTTCTAACCTCAGAAAATTATGAAGGTTATAAACATGAGCTCCACAGAAGTTTTTTTTTTTTAAATTATCATTAATTTACTCTTCAAATTAGAACAGTACTTTAAAGGTCAATCATCTGTTAAGATGCTAGCAGAAAAAGCCCAGATAAGGTGTAAAGTGGTACCAAGACAGAAGGACGCAAAGCCAACATTTTTCTGATGAAATTTATAAATTCGTGCATTGAATATCTACGAAGTTACCCTCACCAGAAGGTGAGGGAAGATGTTCAGAATTAGATCTATTCTGATGTTTAGCTAACCAAAGATGGATTAATATGATATTGATTACCAGTCTGATCAGAGGAAATCCTGTGTTTCCCCTCGTATAAGGTTTCTCAGTAATAACCATGCCAAGGTTTTGATTTTACAATGACAAAACACATGAACTAAGTTTAATAGTACTTATTTTACTGTGGTTGGTAATATACTTGTTTATTTTTGTTAGTGATTGTGCTGAAAATAATCACACCAAGTGTCAAGCCAAGCTATGAATTAATTAAGGTTTTTGGTACAGAATACATGCCTCAAGGCTTGCAGTTCCAAATGTCACTGTATTCATTTTATTAGAACCACTTTTTCAGAGGATTAAATCTGTTTTGCAGCCTGCACAATTGATGTCAGCGTTATATAAAGGTAAATACTTTTGGTGTGAACATCTGATAAAGAAACACATTAGCAAAACATGATACGTCACTGCCATTGTACCATCTGTCAGGTGGTGTGTAATTATGGCAACAACATTCTTTCCAAACCCTTGGATAAAAGGGGTGTATCTGGCAAAGATGGTGAAATAAAGGCACCTTCAGTCTGTAGTCATTAAGTCAGTGACAGTTTTGAGATTCATTCATTCCAGTTTCTACAACTAAAGCACTGTACCAGTTAAAAGCAATAGCTTTTACAAAATATAATTTCATTTATACCAGGTAACCTCAGAACTGTAAGTGATGGTCAGAAGCGAAAATTTTTAAGGTCTCTTTCTATCAAAAAGCTCTATACAGAGGAAAAATAGGGTTCAAATATCATAAGTAGCTCCCCTTCTATATGACAAACAAGTTATCAATTCACACAAGATCCACACAACACTTTGAGAAACTAATCTGCACTCTTATGTATATGCATATGTGTGCCTAGATATAGTCAAATACAAATAGATATGCATATGCTTAGTTGAACATAGATAAACGAGTGAATCATTCAAAAATATATATGCAAAGATATCATCAAATGACTCCAAAATCTGATGTGCTATTCACTTGGTATGTCACTATGTTCATAATTTTAAATTTATTATTAACTTATAAAAAAAAATATAAAAATAATATGTTCTCACATGAGCTTTTCAGTATTAGTGAGTGAGCATAGGCTAGAAAATATAAATGCCACTTCAATCAAAAGTGAAAAAAAAAAATGCTGTTCTTGAAAGTTCTTAATCATCAATTAAGGATGACTTATGGAAATACAAATAAACTAAGATTTCCTCTTTAAATAATCACCTTCATTACATTTGTATGTGCACAGAACTGGACCTGGAAGTGTCAAATCTCAATACATGTTAGATTCCAGAAAGTCAAGATCTTCATTTTTTTTGCTTAAAGTCCTTTTAGAGGATGGTTCAAGTTGCAAATATGTGCATTTGAAACCAATTATTTGACCTGGGCATATTTTACAGATTACTTTCCTCCCTGTGTACTACTCCTTATGTGCCTGTGTACATATAAACATTATGAGCAAACCGTATCTATTGATGGCTAATAAGTGGAAAAACTCACCTTCTGTTTGTAGAAAAAAAAAATACACACTTTAAAGTCTGTAACACGTACAAGTATGTAAAAGGCACTGAAATACCCACACTAGCTGTGAGTGGCCACCTTTAATCCATCCCTCAGGGGATCTGCCTTACTTAGTGACCATGTGCTCTCCTGGGTCACATCCCCACCAAACCACAAAGATCATTAGAGATTATCCTGCTCAAGCACAACTGTATGGGCCTTGTGTGAAAGTAAATTGCTGGGACAGCCTTAGTTCAAAATTCAGCCTTAAACTGGGGAAACTGCCTTATTTATTATTTATCAGAGTTCAGGTTTAAACGCTGTAGATTGAATATCTTGTCCTATCAGATATTTCACAAGGCAATAGAAGTTCATACATCCTGCAAGAGTAAAGACAGTTTTGCTGAAGGGTTTTAGGGTCAGGCTTTTCTTTTTTTGCTGTGAGAACTTTTTGGTGGGTTATTATTTTGGTTTTTTTGTTTGGGAGGTTTGTGGGGTCTTTTTTTCAACCCTTCTTCTGTTTTGGTTTTTGGTAGAGAATTACTTCAGGTGATAGAAAATAGCAGCATATGAGCATTATTTAGTTTTCATGCACTTTAAATCTATTATCTAGGAAAAATCCATATTGCTTAACTGGCTATAAGTAAAAAAGTTGCTAAAACACTTGAAAGCTCCTATTAGGAGAGTGTCATACACTTCTAATCAAAAAAGCTACCCACATACCTATTCATTTTTAACCTTTTTTTAATTTCACAAGACCCTACATAAATCAGTGAAATATAAACAAATATTTTAGAATGGCCAGTGAATACTGCACACATGCTGAAAGCTTCCTTACAAGAGACAAGATTTATTCTCCACATTCAGAGAAGCCCATCACTCTTAATTCTCAATCAAAACTGAGTTCAGCCTCACATTACGGGACTGAAACAACTGGAGCCAAACGCTCCTGGACATCATTAAATCTTGGTGAAACAAGCAGTGCGATTCAACACATCTGCTGGAGATTCTCCACATGCAAGCGACCACTGCTGGTTTTTTTGTTTGAACAGCTGCCCACTGCAAACTCAGGTTTTGAATAAAAAATTTCTTTTCCTGTTAGACAGTATTTAGGCATAAATCTCCCTAATAACATGCTCAAAAGTCTTGAAAATACCGTGAACTTAATTTTCCACAGGGGAAAAAAAATAATTTGAAAGCTTCCTTTAAAGTATTATTTTCATTATTTAAGAGTGGGAGTCAGGACTCACACCTTTACTTTGGACTTGCACTATGCCATCATACAATACACCAAAACGTTCTAAATAATCAACTTTATATCACACATACATTGTATGAGTCCTGACTACTAAGAAAAGGTGAAGCCAGGAAGAGAAAAGTGACTCTGCACTAGGTCCAGGTAGATTACTGTAAGAACAGCTTGGAGAGGCACCTAGGACAAGAATTTCATTTGTTAAACTTGGACTTCAAGGTGTTTCAGTTGAAATTTACTGCAATCACGTACAAGAATATCATGTCCCATCGAAAGCATTCCAACTTCAGCTTCTTTGGTGCAATCTATGCAATGTCTCTACAGATATATCTTTGAATTTGATAGCAGCATGTGCAGCTCTATGCTGGATCTGTAACTTCAGTATCCAGGCTCATTACCAATCTCCTGAGCCATCCAGTCTTCCTCAGTTGTGAAAATGTAATAAATTGCTTTTTTTCCCTAGTGTATTTAGCACTCATGAAAACTGACAGATTGACAGCTGGGAAGGTGAAGTATTCTGTTTAAATCACAGGGAAAAGGAAAGAAGCAATGACAGACTAAGGAACCAAAACTGCATTAACCCTTTGCTCAAGTAGCCAGCTGAAAACAGAACAGCAAGGACTCAGTGGAGCAATCAGTGGCCTGTGACAACACAGAGATCCTACTTGTTGGTGGCAGATATAAAATTAAATAAAACCCCCACACTTCAGCATACAATTATATTTGCCTATTCATGTGCTAAGCAAAATGTCTGGCCAGTTTACAGTAAATTATGAAGACAATCTCAACCCATCAGATATTTAATGCATCAGCTCCTTCAGAAAGTAAAACTATTTAGTTACACTGTAAGTGCAGTGTAGTTACCCTGCAGAGTAAGTTGAATGGCTAGAATACAAAGGAAAAATAAATACTACTGGGAAATTTTCACATTTTAAGCATTTTTGCTGTTTTTTTAAAGCAGCTTTCAAACAATCTAAGACCTACTGTCTACAAATTCAATACTCAGCCATTGCACGGCACATTAAAACAGTTGGATTTCTGTAGAATATTTACAAGTCTATCTCTTCTGCTAATATCTATTTCTTGAAATTTATGAAAAAAAACTTGCCCCAGCTTTCAGCACCAAGGTGTAGTAATGAGTCTGCAATGGTAGAGTCTACCTGTTTATCTTCTGATGAGAAAAAAAGAAAATCCAAACAGGGAAAGGGCTTTCTTTAATAAATTGTGTGCAAAATTTGGAGGCTTTCAACAAATTTCTTTGGACACACACTGAACAGAACTAGACACATTAGCAAAGGACTGCTGTGATTTAAGCACTAGAAACAAATCCTCTGAGGTCTAACTCTAGTGGTCTATTTTACATGCTATGGCTAAGTAGAATTTGCCCTGTGGAAGAGAACGGGCCTGAAAATTGCCTGAAAACATTGCAGCCAGTCCCATTAATGTACCCGAGTCATCACTCGTGTCCTGAAAACAGGCTGTAGTCACCAACAGTGGAAGGTCCTGTGCCAGTAAGGACACAGGCACAGAACATGCCTCCAAGTACTTAGCCAGGGAATTGGAGCTGCCTATTATACTCCAATTCAAAAAAGGACTCCAGGACTCCTAAAAAGAGTCTCAGCAAAGTTAATGCTACATTAACTTGAGGATCTGAACACACCTCCACTGCCTGGACTTAGAGTTTTGGCCAGATTTACTTATTACCAAATAAACACTCTGGAACAGACCTTTATCAGTGCTGTTTTACAAGAGGGCATCAGAACAAATCTAACTTTGAACGGCTACAGAAGGATGTAGAAACATCACTGAAAATAATTTTTTTCTTTTAATATACTCCAAAAGCAAACTCCACAACAGTGACAAGGATAGCAAATCAAATAACACTTTTTAGACAACAGGCTGGTAAGTTAACCATCAGCTTCAAGAATAGTAGCATATATAACTGTTTGAAAAATACATGGTTTTCCACGGTTCCTTTTCACATCCTGCACAGCAGAAATATGCAAAGGGCTTTTGAGACTTAAAGAATAGTCTGGAAGTAATTTTTAGTTTTATTTCAACTGTAAAATCACAATTGTCATCACACTTACTTATCAAAAAATATGACCAAATTCATAAGAACCATGAAGCATTATTCCCTGAAATAATATAAAGGTAATATTCAGAACTGCAATTCCCAACTTGAAGTTGTAATTGCAGCAAAGCAGAGAATGTACATCTATATCTATCTATATCTATCTTTAAATAGAGCACAAAGCAAATTATCCTGACTTCCAGGTTCAGTAGAACATGCTGAGAAGATCTCAAAAAAACCAGAATTACTTTCACCAGAAGGAATTTGTCCTGTAAAAGCATATCACAGAATTGTTAGCACAGGTGACCAGGAGAATGTCTCCCATCTGCTCCCACATTGTGAACAGGCTCAACCACTTGTTCTACCAGCAGGCATCACTCATGTTCTGCAGGAGTACAAATTTCACTGACAAAGGGCCTTCTCTTGAGAATGAGCCTTTGGGTGCTGATGTGTACACCCACTTAATCTAATACAATGCATGGGTCACTGATGCCACTAGTCTCACACTGCTCCTTCTTTATCGCTCCTTCCATGAATATGTAATGTAAGAATATGTTCAAAAACACCAAAGTTGTCCAAAGTTGGTTTTGAGATTAGTGTTTGACAAAACATGGGAAAAGAAGACTTTGTGCTAGTTTTTTGAAACAGTAAAGAACAACAAACCTGAGAGATCAGTTCCAGGAAGACACAGGTAACTGTTAATGAAATGAACTTTAAAGAAGCAGCTATTGAAAGGGAAATCTCACTGTCCCACTGAACTGAACTCCCTTTTCTCATTTTGCCTTGCTTGAGTTACAACCCTACAGCAGCAAATCCAGTGGCCTTAACCAGCCCCAGCATTCTGATGGTTCCAGGAATGAGCTGTGGGCACGAGCACCTAGGGAGCTTCCCACAGCTGTGGCACATTTTTTGTAAGGAGCACAGGCACTGCTTTGCTGTGCAGTGTTTCCCACTGGGGAGCTGCCCACGCATGGCAAACTCCTCCGCTCAGGGAGGCGCCACTTGCGCGGGTGATTTCCAGTGGACAGATGTTTCTTCCCTTCCCTAGATATTTTAATTTCTCAAGTGGGTGGCAAAAGCAGATGTTACCACACATGTATATATAAAGGCTCCTGTTTCTCACATTATTCTGAAAGAAACAGGGCATTACACTGACAGCTTGATTCACTCTGTGGATTTCATAAATATAAGTTCAGCCACATGCATACCTATTCAAACCACATAGATATCTTTCAATACATATGGCAATGGTATATACATGTATAATATGATAACGTATAAATATGCTTACACAGGCCAACATATATAATTTTCTAGCTTTAACCAAGTCCAGAGCATAATGTGCTACCTGTTTCAGAGTATTTAGCATTCTGGGTGCCATAATCTATTTTATACATATATTATCCATGTGGAAAAAATTTGACATATCTGCAATAGATGATGCAGAAACTTATCTAGCATCACCTGTTTTCTCTTTTTCCTACAATGCCATCTATTTTATGTATTCAAGGAAAGCTCAGGGAAACCTGAATGACAAGTAGGGCCTGAAGACTGACCGCAGAGAACACCCTTGACAGTAAGGTTTCAGTATAGTAATTTTTTATATTCTAGAGAGTTCACTGCTGTCACAGGGATTACACCCTGAAATGTTATCACAGCTCAATCTAATGAATTAATCCTCTAATTTCCTTCAGGTCTCTGATCCCTTTCTCCTTCAGTAACTAAGCATTAGAGCTACCAAAATGTAGTGGGAGCAAAATACAAGAGCAGGGGGATGTCTGAAGCAGCACCCCTGTCCTTTCCTGGTCAGGTGCAGCTTTCTCCTTGCACGTAGCAACTAAATTCCTTCAGAGTCTATCACTTCTCACTTTGTGTGCCCCTTCAGCTGACAAATGAACCGGGCAACAGAGCAGCACCCACCACAGCACAGATATGATAAAGTGCAGAAATCCCTATTAAGTGTATCTGTATTAATGAAACAATTTCTCAGAGTTCTCTGTCAGAAATCTTCGTAAATTACTGCACCAGTCTCAAGAAAAGAATAAAAGAAGAAATCTAAGCTTTATAAATATAGGCTATTAATTATAAAAATTTTTGTGGCTGGATATGGTCCTGGCTTTTAGAATGCTTTTTAAAAATCATTTTTTAAATTTTTAAATCTGCCTTTACTACCAAGAAACATTAGAAATTACTAACAGACCTTTAAATATGTAATCAACGGCTGCACAAGTAAAAAGCAATGGAAAAGCATTGAGCTTACATTATCTTATGTATTTAGCTTAAGTCCTACCATGATGAAACGCAGCAATTGTGATTTACTAAATGTCAACTTAAAGAATTGCTTAGGGTTTTTTTTTTGTTTCATTTTGTTTGTTTGTTCTTTAGAGTTCAGAAAAACTTCTGTAAGAGAAAGAAATAAAAATAATTTGAAGTGCTTTGAAAACAAAAAAAAATTCAGGTGCCTGTCAGCTACAAATGAAAATTACATATAAATCACAACTGGCGTTTGCAATACTTCTGTTATTGTACTGAAAATACTTTTTTTAAGAGATACAAAAATTCATGAAGTTGAGTCCCATATTTTTGTCAGTAGCATATGTTGAAAGGGATAAAGAGAAAGAAGGACCAAGATCACTAATGGCCAGTGATTATTTAATTTGTAGGAGAAGGGATTTAAACACCACCAGCTGCATATCTCAAATGTGCGTGGAATCAGCTAAAGCATGAAAATGTAAAAGCAATACACGCATTCCAAAGGGTAGGCAAAGACACTTTTTTCACGCTTATAAGTAGCGTTTATCATTGTGGTAAGGAACCTGATGTGGCATTTAACAACATTTTATGGAGAATATTCCAGTCTGAGTTAGCCTACTTAAATGCCTGGAGCACTGCTACTGGCACACTGAAAGCGCTTCTATTCACTCATGAAGCCACACGTTTGGTTTTTCTTTAATCATAAAAAGAACATTGCAAAGGGATTACAATACAATTTACTGCCATCAACTAACCTCGCAGGTTGATCAACATCATTATTTTGAAAATGGATAAAAATACTTCAACAGGAAAAACACAATAACTCAGATTCCCATTCATAAACCCTGGCCACAGACTAAGAGATAAGAGACTAAGGGCTAACTGCCTCTCCAACCTCTGTATAAAGAACACTTCATCAGCATAAACAAACAGTATCTTTTCAGTCAAAACAGACTTGTTTAGTCTACTGCAATGGTTTTTTTGTTACTTAGAAATAATACTTTGAAATGTTATTTTTTAAAATATATTTAAACATTTTCCCCTATATCTTGATATTTAAAATTTTTCATTTTAATATTTAAAATTTTTTTATTTGGTTCTCTGTCCTTCCCATTCTGACATAAAAAGATAATTTTTACATCCAATGTCATTCAGAATTTCTCAAAAACAAGCAGAAGTTGCTTCTAACAGAAAACTGCATGTTCAAGGGATTAGACTATGGTAAAGTTGGTTTTTGTTCTATCCCAAGGAGCCTTCAATAAAGGTAAGAAATAGAAAGTGATTTCACAAATTCTCTCTACCAAGTTTTCCTTCATCAATCAGTCAGGAAATGATGTTAAATCTCTTTTCTGAGTAGTTTTGTTCCTATAATAAGGACGACCCTGGCTTTCACGTTTCCACATAGATAGAATTCATTTGACTGTAACCAGTTTTAAGGTTTACTTTTGGCTGCTACAGGATTTCTTTGATAATAAGGAATAAAGTGGATATTCATTTGTAAAATATTAATTTTGCATGAACAACAAGATGATCTACCTTCTCAGCACTTGTACACGCACACAAACTTGGCATTCCACAAGCTGGGTAGGGTTTTGCTTTCAGAGGATAGTGTGCATGCGCGCAGTTATCAGCGCTGGAAGCTCTGGCTTAATCAGCAGAATCTTTAATATTTAAGGCTTTCATATTTTTACTTGTTCAAGAATTGTAAGTTTCAACATTGAATTATGTAGAGTGTAAGATGCTGAATGGAGCATAAAAACAACCAGGAGAATCCCCAAATCATGAAGCAAACAAATATTTTTTTAACACGTTCTTCGTTATACATCCCCATAAAAAAGCTGCCTTACAAGAAATGGGATATTAGCACAAACTGACAGAAGAGTTGAACCAAAAATCACTTCACAACTTTTCACTGTAATGATTTCTTTATCTGTTGTTGTGTAGCTGAAGAACCTGCACTGCTGTGCAGTGACTGGTAGCCCCTGAATCCATAGAATAGTTTCCATGTTTATCAGGGAGTTCAGCAAAGAATTTATTGCTTTTCTTTTGCACAACAGGTATCTCCAGTCCCAACTGGCTTTCACAATTCTGTTGCCAACATCTCTAATATTGCCTGCATAAACGATAGTTTGTGAGTGGCTGTTCTGATTGTCTGAGGGAGCACTCCTCTGTCTTCATTTATTTTGTTCTGATAGAGTTCAGCTGTGCAAATCAGCAACCCAGAGCACACACAACAATCAGAGCACGTGGCAACACAGTTACATCCGCATCTTGCTTTTCCATGGTGAACTGTCCTAGATTTTATTAACAAATGCTTACACTTGTTCTTCATATATGTGAAATTTCACTTTCCTGATGTTCTGATTTGAAAACACCCTGTTTTTTCTCTGCACTCATTATACTGCATGGGAAAAAATTATGTTCAGTACCTTCTCATGTATTTTTAGTAATCATGTAAAATTAATAAGATTACTATTTATTTTAAATGGATTCTGCAGCATTACGTGGCTGAGGTTTTATGTATTTGAGTAATTTTCCACACAGAGGTAATCTCCCACTTTATTATTCCATGTATTAAAATAAGCATCCCAGAAATCCAGCTGAAACCTCAGAGCACTTACATGAATATAAAAGTGATATAGTAGAATATTGTCAGAGGAATGTAAAAATCAAAACTATTTCTGGTTCTGCTACACTCCAGTATCTCCGTCTCTCTTTCCAGTCTCTCCTTTTACGTCTCTTGTCTATTTAGTCCATAAGCTTTATCCGTCATTATGAGCATCATTAATGATCTGAGTGTAAGTTCTGCTTTAACCACAAGAGATGATATCAATAAAGATTATTTTGTTCCAACTAGAAGATGGCTTTACATGAGTAGACACCATCTGTATTTAATATTCTTTTGAACTTAATACTAGTGAAACTGTGAAGAGAAATATCACACGGTCACAAAAGTAGTTAAAATATTTCCCAGTACTTCTTGGTGAAAAGACCTGAGGCTTGAAGCAGTTCCCACATTCCTAAGCTAATTTATTCAGAAGTAGTACTTGGCTGGGCATTTTGGTTCAGTATGGGTTCTATTTACTTCGTTGTGGTTTCAGAGAGTAACAAGATTCAAGAAACATTAATTTACAAAACTAAGCTAAGTTCACCTGACACATCAGAACTGCATGTAGTTGTTCATTGCAGTAATTAAATGTATTGTTTTGGATTGAGTTTAAAGGGTTCCTGAAAAGTAGCCTAAAAACTAATGATAATTTTTTAGATCAAATAATAGTAGTAATAATAATAAATATTTTAGAGATTCCTTTATACAAGAGCCTTTGCCAAGTCCTTGAAACAATGCTTGGTGTTGTGCCAGACTTCTAATTTCCTACACACAAAACTCACCTTCAAAATCAAATAGTCAATAGGTTCTTTAGGAAACAAAGAAAAATAGGCTAATTAACTATGACAACTAAAATTTTCATGATCTACAGCTTGAGAGGAAAAAAGTATAGGTGGTGTGGATGTAAATAATTTCCCTGAAAATTATTTTGAGAGGGAGAGAGAGGGGCAGACACAGAGATATGGATGGACATGACATGACCCAAACCTGAAATTCTCAGATCCCAAGCCTGGTTATATGATTTTTTCAGCATTCCCACTGGGCCTGGCAGTGCTGCACTGCCAAGGCTCAAAGTCAAAATGACTCAGCTGAACAGATATCGGGCAAACGTGCCCAGCACGGTTATGAGCCTGTGCTGGCCTTTCTCTGCCAATCTGGTGACTCTGCAACTTGTTTAGTTTCCATGCTGTATTTGTAAGCACAGGAAAAAGTACAGTTAACATATTTTCGAACAATGTCTATGGGTTAGTATCTTTAGCATATAAAATACACTTTAAATTCTCATTAAAGGATTTTCAGTGCCAGATTTTTCCATTTTTTTTCCTATTTTGGTATAAGAAGGAATTAAATAAATACAATCAATTTTATACACAAGTTGTATTCGGAGTAAAAGTTTATATTTTTGGCTCGTCTATTTAATTAATCAGAATATGTTAAGTAATATTTCAAAGAAATATCAAGAAAAAAAGAGTTTTTTCCTATGCAGCAATAAGCAAAATAAGCCCATAAATCCAGGCCTTTTTCTTCTGAATCTCACTGAAGTCTCTGGTTTGCACTATTCTATGATCTGTTTTTGAAGAGTACTTTGACTCGTTCACTGTATTGCTAAACATTACATAGAAATATCTAGTAAGATATGGGATCATTAGACCCATAAATGTAAGTGAAAACATTCCATATTTTAATTGTGGCAGCTCTTTAAGTGAAAGACCCCATCTTCTCTGGAACTAGACAGCTCTGCAAAAGGAACCTTTATTCATTTGCCTACTTTTGTAGCAGGAAAGTAACATTTTCCTTAGGTTTGCCCTGGGAGATGTACCATACAACAAGAAATGTCCCTTTTGTTACAAGCAAACATTATTTAGATGAGTAGCCTGAGAAATGAACCTGGTAAACTGAAAGAAAGGATTTAATTTTGACTACAGTATTCATTAGTATAGGGTTTCAGTGTAAAATTCATTAGTTTCTTTGCCTGAAGACAGTTCCTTGAATTTCAGAACCTCAGACTAAATTTTTAGAGAGAGTTCAGGTACATAGTACAACCCCTTATTTTTATGAGTTCTCCATGCCACTGGTGATAACTAAACAAAACTGAGTAAGTAGGGTTCCTTGGCCTTCTGCAAACAGAATCACCTACCCTCTCTTAAAAATCTAATTACTGACAAAGGAAAGTCAATCTGCTGTAACTGCAGCATGGCATGTTCTGTTTGAAACTTTTCTTCTAATAACAAATTTTCATCCCTAGCTCTTCCAGTTATTTCAGCAATAAAATATTTCATTAGAACATTTTTTTCTTTCACATTTAGCACAGTATGGCACTTTGCCCAAAATACATTTGTTATTAAAGCTAATACATCAATAACAATCATGAAAATAAAAATAACTGACATTTAAAGCTATTCTCATTGTTATTTCACTCCTTTCATTCTCTTCCTTTATATCCTAGAAAGATAACGTGAATATCTTCTCACTTACAGGTCCCAGGGGTTGCCTTACCATTTTGCAGCATTAAGCAATGTGCCTTAAGGAACATTTTGTTCTGGTCAGGGACATGGCCAAAACATTTTTCCATTCCCATGTGATAGACCACATAAAGAAGGTGAATTGTGCATTTTCAAGATGCTTTTTGACAGGGAATTTTCACAAAGAGAAGTATCAGCCTTTGGAATCATCTCCTTGGGATAGTGACCTTGGACACTTGAGATTTGGCTAGACAGGGTGCTGGGCCATCTTGTCTAGATCCTAAAATTGCCAGGAAAAGTTTGGAGCTGCTGATCCCTAAGGCCTCTTCCAACCTGATATCCTATCATTGAAAATTAAGTGGGAGAAAAAGAGTCAAAGTACTTCAAAGACTTAAGAAAAAGTAAAGACATCATAATCAGATCTGAAGAGAGCAACTGTGATTTTCTTTAGGTCACAAGTTTCACCTCAGAAGTGCAGATCATCTTATATGGCTGTGCAGTAGATCTCAGCTCCCAAGAGGCTGATGCTGCTGTGTATCTAAGTCTTACAGACAGTGCCTGTTCTGTGGAAAGCTGAAAAACTTGTTGCCTTTGTTTGCTGTGAAAGTCACCTTCCTTCAGAGACACAGGCAGTGATGAAACCAACTGGTGCCAGCAGCAGCCTGGCTAAATCACAAGGTAGGATAGTCAGGAAAGAGGCCAAGAAATGAGGTAAAAATTCTCTGTCATAGCCAGTTCCATCACCAAACTTTCCAAAAGAGAAACAGTCTATCAGGAATTCTCAAACTGTCCATTGGCCTGTTCTGGTCTCAAGTTCCAGATGCAGAATGAAAATTTACAGGCATAGAGGGAATATTAATGTTTTATGCAATAGCACTTCATAAGGATCTGTACCAGTTCATACCAAATGAAGACCCTGCACAGAATCATATCCACATCAATATATCAAGTTAATTCTTCTAGAAATACAATCATGCTTTTTCTTTTAACCTCCTATCACCTGACCTATCTTGAATCCTGTTGCACTCCAGTGCAACTCTTACCAATGCACTTCTTGTAAAATAGTTTCTAATTAAAAGAGCACAAGTCCAGGTCCACAAAGTCTTTGTGCACCACTGTACACATAATAATCTTATGTTGCTCCTATATAGCATATATAAACTCAGGAAAACCTGAAGTTCTTCTGCAATATACTCCCTGCATTTCCAGAAATGTTTTTATTTTTGATAAATTGATGCAGAATTGTTTTATATGTCATAGATATTCATACCCATATACTGAAAGAGAAGTTATAATTACAAATTGGTTTGACCTAATATAGAACAGAAGCAGTACAACACTAATTGATTGCTTGCCAGTGCCCTGAAATTGCTAATTGAGTGGTAGGGCACTAATTTTTTAACCTAACTCATTAGGTAGGAAACTCTTGGCTAGGAAATCACCCTGAATAAATACCGGTATCCATTTGGAAAAGGTCAGGTTCTATGTTTTTTTATAATTACATTCTAACTACTTATTTATAAATCATTGAATGTCAAAGGCAGGTTATTCTTAATGCACTATCTAGCAAAAATAATTACTACAGCATTGCAATTCTCAAATATAAAAAAGAAAACAGAATATCCCATACTCTTTTAAGCAGGAGCAGCATGACTTCACGTTATTTCTCAGACCAGCATGAAGATCACTGTATCTCTTTCACTCCAAATCAAAGGGAAAATCTTTCACACTAGGTCCGTTCTTGCTTCCAAACCATAAACAGAAAAATCCTCTGCTGCTTTAATTCCACTGGCTTCAAATAACAGGCAGTAGTGGACTCTACCCCAAACCAAAAGGAATAATTAAAAGTGTTTTCAAACCCCCTAATTAGCAAGTCAAATGAAAAAAATTCAGTAAAATACTGATTTTACAGTTTCTAGACAGAGCATGTTCAGTCAGCGTAGACATAGAAGGAAAAGAGGCCAAACCTCCTCACACTATATCAGCTCTGAAAAACATCAAATTTCCAATGAAATGTGGACTTTCCCTGGTCAGCATCTTGCAGCACAGGGAATAAGTTGTACAAAGCAGCAACATCACAAGAGCAAATCTTGGTACTTCCTTCTCCTTTTTACACCCCAGAAGAAGTACATTTCCACACTGTTTCCTTCAGCAGGAGAAACTACTGCAAAAATTACTCAGAGACTTCTCATCCCTTTTATCAAAATTATGGGATAATCCAGCAAATGTTTTCAGTCAGTTATTTCCCTGCCTTAGAAAATAAATTGGTCTTATCGTTTAGGTGTGCAGCACAGGATTGCATCAAGCTGTTGAGAAAAGTATGTGAGCTTTTGCAACAAAAGACACAAAACAGATTGGAGGAATTAGAAGCAGTATGAAGCCTGTCAGGAAGATTCTGGAGAAGAGTCATACCTATGGCAACAAATTACTGATGTTAGACTCAGCTGTTTTCCATTAACATAATTCATACCAGCAGTAGTCAAAGACCTCTTTCTGCCAACCAAAAGAAACTGCTTCTTTAAATACAAGATTTTGTCTGGTGTTATTCAGGAAACTCCTTCTCGTTGGGGCATATTCCTTCAGACAGTATACCATGGTTTCAATTGCCACACAGGAAAGTCAATTTTTTATCCAGCTATTTACAAACAGTTATACCGAAAAAGTATTTTTCCAGTATATGCTTTGCTTAGAGATTTAAAACCAAATTTCTTGGCCTAACTACAAGAGGAAGATTTACCCATCCAGCAGTACCTGTAGAGTCACAGTTCTAGAAGAGAAATATCCTCCAAAGTTATGCAAAAATATAAATTGCCATATCAAGGATGACAAAAGGAAAGTAAAAAGCACTCGTGCATCACAACCTACGTTTTTGTAGGCCTCCTGTATTGGGATAGACACTCCCTCAAAACCACTGAGACACAGCCTTTGATTCTCCTCTCCCTTTAGCTGCAGGACATTTCAAGTTCCAGCACTTCACTTTAGCTGCTGGAGGGCTTGCAGTGGTGTTGGGTGACATCCTCCTTCAGAGTTTACTCTAGAGGGGAAAAAAGACAAACAGGCAGCATCATCCCCTTCGTAGGATTTCGGGTGCTCCATATAATTTACAGGTAGTGCCTAATCTCACTACCCTAATGAAATTTTAAGTACCCAGACTTCAGGATTTTCCCATATCTTCTGATTTGGCAAGCTGGGTGCAGTCGGTTTAATATTTCAACCCCACAGCCCAGACCCACACTACCCTACTCTTCAGGGTTGCTCTGAGTGCATTTCAGCATCAAACTAACAGGCTATGCCTTTTAGTACCAAACACTAAATATTCCAGCCTCCAAAATTCTTCCCCTGGGAGACTAATCAAAGGCAAAACTTCATTTCAAGCAGAGATTTGTATGTGAAACCTGTGAAGCCAGCAGCCACTTCCCAGGGCTGGCACATGGTGAAATAAGGCTTTTTTCCAAAGCCAGTGTTATGGAGAGCAGGAGAGATGGACAGGAGGACAGCAGGAGGACAGAGGGACAAATCTACCTGCTGGCTCAGAAACCCTCTAGCAAAGAGGCAAGAACAAAACTTTTGAAAGCCAAGGTTCCTCTGTTTAAATACTGATTATGTAATTCCTGTTGCCCCCTACACACACACACACATCTGATTTCAAATGTATTTCTCAGACCGTGCTCAGCAAACTGCGGGGAAATCGCCTTCCCTCACCTGGCCAAGGTGGGCACCGCCCCTCCCCTGTGTCCCGGCAAGAGCACAGAACTGGTGCCAGGGAAAGCTCAGTCTGACTCAGCTGGGCCGAGCTCTGTCTCTTAAACATCTCGTGATGTTTAGTGCTGGGACTGACCGTGGATTTCTCACCGTGGAAACCTAAAGGTTGTCCAGGGTTCCTCGGCACATCCCCTGGTTGAATGCTGTGCCAAGAAATACACAGCCTGAGGGCTATGCTTTTTTCATAGGCAGAAATAATGATAGCTCTTATAATTATCTTTTCTCAGGTTTCTATGTTTTCATTTTGCACCTTACAGTATTAGCAAGCAATAGAAATTCTGAGAGGAAATTTGAAGAATTTTTTTCTCATGTTCCTCAGTAATTTTACAAGCTATTTTTCCATGCTTTAGAGCGTGAGTTTTATTCCATTATCTAATCCATGTCTAGTAATTAATCAAATTGCTTTAAACAGTGAAACTTGATCTAAAGTCTTTTGTTCATTTGCAACCAAGTAAAGTTTGATAAGAACAGACAGTTTGGCAGTGCCTGTAAATCCTTGTGGAGCAAGGAAATTAACATCTTGGCACTCAGCTCTGTAATGATGTGCCTGATTTCATGGAAAAAAGACAACAAACTCCTTCCCATACCTCAATAATGCTTCTCTTTTGCTTTAGCTTAATTAACTCATTGAAGGATGAAAGCTGAACTTTTTTTAGGCATATCTGGTTCCTAGAATGTGCAATAGGGTGGAAAAATGATAAATCTGAAGCTTTGTGATAAGAATACTTCAAGGCAAAAAGCATTTGTGTGCTAGGAATAAATTCATCGCTGTCTATTTTGTAGCTGAAGAGTCAACAAAATCGTTAGCTACAAGTACTTTAAGGGTTATTTTATATCTGTAACTAATGCAGCACTGATAATTTGCATGAGCTGTAGCCTGCTGCTTATTGCAGCTCATACTGTTCCAGGAGAGTTTCATGAACAAGGGAGAGGAACATCCCAGACAAAGCTGTGAAAGGCCATCTAATGTTTGTTCTCCTTGCTGATTGCTCTGATGTGGGGATGCCATCCACTATTAAGCAACAAAATAAAGGGAAAAGTTATGGTGTTCGTAATATTATTCTGGGTACTTTCTTCTTGCTTCCTCTTCCAAGAGGATATTACAGCCATATTTAACTCTTCCCCAGGCATCCTTGGATAGTCTGAGCCCCTACACGTGTTCATGTACACTTTTTTTCTTTATATACCCCTTCCTTACTGGTGAGATACAGTGGGATAAGGTTTTGCTATCAAGTAGGAGATAAATTACCATCCAATAGTTTTACCTCTATGTAGTTTCCTTTTCTAAAATAGTATTCTTGAAATTAAAAGCAGGATATTTAGTATTTTCATTTTTGAAGCACTGAATGCAAGATATGAACAGAGATATTCAACACATGCCATCTAATCTGCTCAAATTTTCTAAATTGTACTATTAATATTTCAAATAAACTCACTGACTTCTCACACAAACGATCCTACATAACCTTCACTTTTTCTTAACTTCTTCCTTCTTACTTTCAAATATGGAAACATGAACATTTCTATGTCTGGAAGATCCTGCAGAGCCACAATGAAAATGAAAAAAACCCCAAAACCTGAAGAAGTCCAAATATCTTGCTGGTTTATTTTAAAAACACATTAAATGCGGAAATCATGTTCCCAGTTGTTGTGGGTGTGTTGAGTTTTAGTCAGATAAAGTTTTGCTTGGTGAAAAGTAAATTCCCATCTCTTGGAAAAAACCTCAACATATCATTAAAAAATATGAAAAGAAAAAAATTCCTTCTGTTTAAACTCCCAGAGAACACCTGACTGCACACCTTGTTTGCCACCCAGGACACTCCGAGCTTTGTTTTGAACTGAATTAAACAAAAGTTACATGTCTGAGGAGCTAAGTTTTTGAACTTTTGTATGTATTTGAATAGTATTTTCCCAACTGCATACTAAAAATGACATTTAGTTTTAATTTCATCCAGAGACAGAGGTTCCCCTAAGGGCCTGCGTGTGAAATCAACATGAAGAGTTTACAAAAAGCCATGAAAAGACCATTGCTCAGGAGCAACGTGACCTGAGAAGCCTGCCTGGAAATCTTGTTCATGTACTATAAAATGTTAAAAGAAGCAAATACCCTGAATGAAAAAAAAATATATGACAATAAAATTTAGAAGAGTCGGACAAAACATTGAAAATATCACGCACGAGGATTGTGGAAATTTAATGTCTAATTGTAGCTTGATTTTGGAAATATTTCCTTGAACCTGATCCCCACTAGCTGGGTCTTGTTTTGATTAATTTCTAAATGCTTGAAGCAACATTTTCCTTTCCTGTAGTCCTTAGAGTTCCATACCATAACTATAATAAGCCATTTTCAGAGGTGGTTAATTTTAAATGTTAATTTCTTTTCAAGAGTTACATTCAAAATTAGATCACACAATTATGTATCTAAATTTTAAGTACCTAAACTTAAATGCCCAATTCTGAACGTTCAGAGACTAACCTTTATATTAATGAAATTAAATTTACATTTTGTGGCTAGAATCAATTACTCTTTAACATCCTGCTGGCCTGCTAATAACAGCAAAAACTAGAAAGAAAAATTATCCAAAAGAACCTATTTGAAAGGAAGGCTGCCTCTGACCAAGCAAAGGGGTCTGCATTGTAGTTACAGGCACTGTATTTCTGTAACAACAGAGGTAGCACCAGCCACAGGCAAGTTCATTAATCTCCCCAGCTCCAAGGAAATGGAATGTCATGCACTGCAATGTATTCTTTATTGCTATTCCTGCATAGCTTTTCCATGAAGTTCTTTGTTAAAGATAAAACTGAGAAAAGTTTAGATGGGATTTTAAAAATTTCAAAGCTACAGGCTTGCGAATATTCTTCTCTCAAGATCACCCACACTCTGTCCAGCTCTGGAATTTACAGGGCAAGGATGTACAACACTGCCACTATAAAAGTTGACACAATCTCCTTGTCCATCAGTGCAGAGATAAAACAATTATACGTATCTTACAATGGCAAGAGCAAAAAACCTAAATTAAGACATGAATAAAACAATAAATCTGCCTTATAAAACTTGTTTTAAAATGTAAATATGCCATTATTTAATGACAGATACACCATATTGAATATTTAATCAATTTCCTTATTAGTTCTAATCTGTTTTCCCCGATTCACAGTTTTCATTAATTTGGATTCCTGCTGGTCACAAGAAGTCAGAAAATCAGTCAAAAAAAAAAAAAAANCTTTGAGGCAGAAAAGGTCCTTAAATTTAAAGAAGTTGATGCATTGAAAACAAGCATCTATCAGTATTGATAGAAACACAAATACAGACTCAGGCATTCTCAAGTCAAAAAATCTTTAAAAGCACAATAATTTAATTACAGCTGACTTAATAACTGCAACCTCAACCCAATAAATTTCTAATAATTAAGATTCTTGACAGCAGCAGTTGTAGTATGAAAACACTTATTATTTTTGATAGAAGCACAGAAGAACAATCAGATTTCATATGGTAAATGTAGAATACATTCCTCTAGTGTTCTCTGCTGTACAATGTGTGCATGTCCACAATAAGAATATTAGAAATATCTTCTGTAAAAAAGAAATCACCCGCAGTACTACTTATTTGTGTTCTCTGCCATGTTTTTCTTCATGTATACAAAGAACCTGCAATTCTGCCTTGAATCTCAGTTTTCTTACTGAATATTTCAAGTCCTCACTTTGTTCTTCAAAGGGAAACGCCTTTTACACCCACACCCACTTTCATGCCAGCTCATTTCTCCAACTCTCCTTCCAATACTTCTGGAGCATCATAGAAGAGCTGAACAGTAAGCATTATTTAGCACAAACCTTGGGCTGTTTTGTCAACAGACTTCATTGAATTTTACCAAGATAAACCAGCATCACTTACCTCATAAGGAAAGAGAGATTCAGAAATACCAAATGACTTTACCAACTTCATACAGTAAATACTGGGAGAAGCAAGGACACAGCACTTCTGACCATCAGCCATATTGTCTCAGCATTAAATACCACTGAAGGCTGCTTATTAGCTGTGTTGTTTTCATTAAAATTTGTGAAATAAATCTGGGCCCGGTATCAACAAGTTCTGTGGCTCTGATGGATTTTCTTAAATAATTACTGAGTCTTTAATTTCCCACTGTTAATCTGCCCTTCAGCCTGCAAAATGTTCAATTTGGATTACTTCAGTTTAATTTTCTCTTTTTCTAAATGGTGAAATGCCTGCAGTCTTCATAAGATATAACTAATGTGATCCTTCAGGCCCAGAAAGTGCAACATGAAGGCTAAAATAAGCAGTCTGGCTTAGGCAACACGACTACAAATGGATTTGAAAAGCCAGTGCAGGAATTGTCCTTCTGAGAACAAGTTATGGAAGCTGCTCATATGAATAGAGTTATCAGCACTAATTAAAATTCTGATTGATTCCTGGCTTGCATGCAACCTCTGGAGTGTTTATTTCACATTGGCTAGCATAGGTCAGAAATAACCAACTTATGCTTTGCAGCTAAACTTAAATCTAGCTGTAATGCTTGCTAAGTTTAACATTAATGGATTTGGGAGAGGCTTGGCTTTGTTAGTTGTGGGTTTCTTTCCTAAACCTCTGACAGTGAGAAGATTGGCTTATAGCCTTCCAATAAAGACAGGCATTTTGCAACAACCTTATTTATTTTCAAACTTGTCTTTTCGTTAATTTTGTCAAATCATCAGTTAAAAAAATCATTAGTCAAAAATTGGGTTGCTCAAGAAGGAACTCTACGTTAGCTCAAAGTCCAATACATACATGACAAGATTTGTGATCAGCAGTACAAACCACAACATCAGTTCCATATTTTCTGTCTGTATGATTCTAGCAGCAAGAATTTAAGCTTTTGAGCATCTACAGCTTGCAGATATATTTGCTGCAATTTTAAAGTCTTCCTTGTTATTTCATACAGAATCTCCAGAAGGCTCTTGCTAAGACAGCTTACTAAATCTTTCAGTATAATACTGAAAGAAGATCCTAATGATTTCTAATACAATCAGTGACCATAATACGTAATACCAAATCAATAGTTTAGTTGGGAAAAAAATCATCTTTCTTGTTCCTGAAGCTGTATCAAATTTTTAAAGCATCAACCTGATGAATTCCCATTTTATGTGGACAGCATTATACCTATAACCTTGCCTTAGACTTAGTCATTATCTACTGATATAAAGCACATACACTAGATTTGGGAAAGTATTTTTTGATAGACATAGTCCTTTGATACATAACTGAGACATACTTTTGCTTCTCCAAGGGAAAAGAGGCCTGAATTAATTACCTGCAAAATTGCATCTATTACATCAAGATTTTGTTTGTCCTGGATAACATATGCTTTCTTTTTTTTAATCGGAAATGCCTATAATAGATGCTTTAACATTTTAGTTAAACATGCTTTAACAATTAATTTTATTGTAGTATGCTTTATTGGTTTGTGTTTTAGCGGGGAGAAGAGGAGCTGGAAAGGGAAAAAAAAATTCTCAATATAAAATGTGGGATTATCATCAATAGAGGAAGAAATCACAACAAAGTATCAGCAATTACAGTATGATAATAAATATCTAATCTTTTTAACTCTATCACTTTTCAGTTCTGTGCAGCTGTAAACAATACACCACTCAGAAGCCCTTGAACTAAGAGATGTGCATGACCATGTTTCAGTGCAGCTGCCTGCATATGGTGTGTGCCACAGAAAATTTGCCTACAGATGTTATTCCATTTCAAAAGTGGCAACAACTAAAAGGTAATTTGCCATGTACAACAGTAACAGTGGTAGTAAATGGAGAGATTCAGACCTCCTCTAGGAGAGACGCTGTTTTGATAGCAGTATGAGTGTATTTTTACGTGAAATGTGCATGGAGGTATTTTTGCCCTAAGCCTTCAACTTTGTTCCTATGACCACAATCAAATGTGCTGGGAGATTATGCTGATCACATTCCCTGATCCCAGTTCCAAGGAAAAAAGCTCTCTCAAAAGATCTACCAAGAAATTGGTAAAAAATGAATGCTCAGTGAAACCAGTGCTCATAAAATTAATGAAATTGTGTCACTGCCTTCAAGGACTTCACTTAAATAATTTCTATTTGGAAAAACAGTTTATCTAATAGAATCCTCCAAAGTATCCTGTAACCATAATGAATTCATTAAAAAAATCCATTTTTTTTAGATATACACAACCATCTTGTTATGGTGAAAAATTCTAAGCTTATTATTTATTTCTTATCACATTTTAGATAAGCAGGATATCAAGTGACATCTGTCCCTAATGTCACAATAAATGAAAAATCTTGCCTAGTTGAAGTTATTAGTATAAAATCTAGTTTATTGACTAAGCAACTTAACAGAAACACTAGACTATGAACGCACACACGTGTACCCCCTCTGTAAAACAAATATATCTAGGAGCTTTATGAAGGTGTTTTCCAAGGATTTTCAACAATGGAGTAAACGGAAAGCCTCTCAGTAAATTTTTCAGGTCCTAGAGAGCTGTTATATTGGCATCCCATGGATCATATTGTTCATTTTAATGATGTAAAATGCTGGCATTGACTTTCACATAAATGGTCTCCATGAATTTGAATTGTGGGACTGAACCCTACAGCTATAGATTGGTAAATTAATTTTCCCCTAATGCTACAAATGCTGTCCTATTTATCATTACTAAATAAATCCAATATTTCAGTCGTTAAGAATTCCACACGGGAAACAGCTGGACTTCTTAGGTTTAAACCGGGGAATAAATTCACTAGCAAACGTTATAAAACAAGGTCCTAACTCTCTGAAGGATGTTAGAAACCCATCAATCAGTTCTTTATTAAGGAAACAGTATTTATGAAAACTTCAAGAGTCCAAATTAGCTGTAGCCCAAAGAAAAAGGATTTCTTCCCGCCCCCACCCTGCTTTTTTTTTTTTAAATTTTAATTTCTCAAGGCTTAGACTGTTTCAAAATAAGAAGCAATTTCTGGTATGTTTTCAAGGAAAGGAATGATAGCAGAGCTCTAATGCTTAAAAATAGATTGCCCTGCTAATCCTACATCATATCCAGGTTATTGTGTTCGTTAATCTTATTCACTACCAAGGAAGGATTTCCTGTCTATGGATTTTAACATGTGATATAATCTCCGATTACAGCTCTTTTACTGTGTACAGGGGGATGTAAGACCAGGAAAAGAAAAAAAGTATGTTCAATTGTGATGGGGTGAGTTAAGGAAGTGAACTTTAAGATAAAATAAATTATTTCTTTTTAGAAATATGCAGAGTGAAAAGAAGTAAGTTCTCAGGTAATGGGAAGCATACTGAAGTGTGTTTTAATAAAACATAAAGCAGATCTCCTAGAAATTCTTCTTGTGTGCACCTATGCTTTTGCATTTAAAATCAATTCATATTAAAAGAATATTTTAACAGTGCATTTCAGATCTTCAAGATATTGACAGTGTAACTGTGCAATATCAACCACAGATACAAACATTTAAAGGGGAGTTTCAATATCAGACATTTTTTCAGTTAATGCGTTCCTTATTAAACGTTCCTAAAATGTTTTTAATTTGTTGACATTTACAAAAATTCTACGCATTGTAACTTATGCTTTTTTATTATTTGTTATCCATTTATTTAATAGTTTTCTCCTATGAACAACTTAAGCAAATACTATTATCACATTGGCAAGTGTCAGGAGTGCTGAGGTCAGACAGACCTTTTGCATAGAGATAATTTTGTGGATGTTCTGAGATACCTTGTTTGAGGGCAGGAAAAGTGCAGCCCCCATCCCCACAGTGTTTCATATTTCCCAGTAATTCAACAAGCTGTAGTCACCAGCATCTGGCAGCTCCCTTCTTGTTTAGTGCAACACTGAAGACCGCTTTATTATTTTAATTTATATTTGTTCATTATATTGCTAATGAAAGGTATAATTAAAATAATTTTAATGAGAACAGCATCCTCAATTTAGCATTCAAGCCACCAGCCTACTGGAGCCAGAGGTTTTCTGCCAATATTACTCAGGAAACAACACAGTATGAAATACTGTACATTTATGCTTTCAGCGAGACTACGAGGTAGTAACCTTGATTCACTTTGCATGGAAATCACAAATCCTTTATACAGACTTTGGAGATGCCCAACCAAGAGCACAGATTAACATTGCAATAATTCCACTAACACAGAAGGAAACTAAAATCAGAATATCTGTATCAGCTACAATATTAATATCACCGAAATGTGCATATTTTGAACTACTTATTTTTGTTTTAAAAAAATTCATAAAGAAGAGAAAAAAAACATAAGAATTATAAAAAGTGGTTATAATGGAAGAAAAATAGGAGATATCTTAAATAGGTAAAGGAAATTTTTGCAGCTAATCATCACAATAAAAGTAAATTATTAGATATAATTCCTGAATATTAAATGTTAATAATGAGAATATTGTTGACATTTTAGGCATAATCTCACAAAAACATTTTTTTCATGTATCCAATATTTTTCCATTAATATGTTATCTTTCAACAGACAAATTTTTCAAAGCATGTACTTCTAAGTACAAATCTATTCTTATTAACCATATTATATGTATAGAAATAATAGCACCTATTTGATTTTTAGTGTAGGCAAGAGGTTTTTTTTAAAAGTGAAATAAAAAATAAACGGGAAAATCAACAACAAAAAACTGCCTGAAATTTTCAATCTGCCATAATTACACAGAACTGAATCACCAAAATTTGGAGTTCTAAAAATCTGGACCCAAATTCATCCAGCCTGTTTCCAGCCACGAACAGAGCTGTGTTTTACACGTGTCCGTGCTTAACTGAGTAAGTGGTGCCACGTGGTGGACAGCTTCCAACGGCTGACAGGGGACAAAATCTGAGCAGCACCTTGGGGTGGGCATGAATTAAAGCCCAAGAATGGGCTTTCAGAGAGCACTGCCCTGCCAAGCTCCCAGGCTCTGGCACAGGTTGAGAGTCCTGGCAGCAGCCCTGCTGAGCCCATCTGCCCCACTAGACAGACACATTATTTGTGTGTCTATACCCAGTGATGCTACTCCACTTCCTGTCTCTCATTTCAAAACAGGGAATCCCATATTCTGCTCCTTGCCAATTTCTTTTTTTTGGCACCAATTTCTGTGATTAATTACTGCAAAAATGGTATGAAGTCCTTTAAACAGAGATTGGGAATGTTGTCCCCACCTTCTCAGCTCTGCAGTGTCCATATTGCTCTCTAGAACTGAACTTGCCTGCTCTCCAACATAAAGGAATATCTGCCTTTCCCTCGAGATACACTCAGTTCCATATTTTACTCCTGGGCACACGTAGATAAACACAAACTCACTCTCTAAAATTAGATTGAGAAGGTACTTTTTAACTGGGCACATTCTGCAGGAGCTGTTTTGCAGATTGCGGCTGAACACAATGTCCATCCATAATGAACACCTTTAATTGCTAACTAACATTCTTACGGCAGTCAGGCACGCTTTTAAAGTTAGCCCATACTCATGAATTTAATTTAAAAAATCTTTCATACCTTGACAGTACTGAGAGGTGATATTGCCAAAGTAATTGTCAGCTTCTTTAGGCTAAAATACCTGAATTAATTACAGATACATGGAACTGTCCTCAAAAAAACCCCCAAAAAACTATACACCAGCTATAAACAACACATTTGCTATGTATATCGTTTTACATAGCAGCCTATTTTTAATTAATTTTAATCCATTTTTAGGCATTAGTCATTAGATGGCAAAGTAACATAATATATGCACCTTTTTTAGCAAAAGCTAATATTACATGTTGCAGAAGGACAAAAAAAAGAGAAGTGTTCCTTTAAAGCATCATTATTTTGCACAGAGTAGAAATTGTAGATATACATTTAAAGAAATCTCTTTATCCAGTACAACTACATCACCTGCTGAAAGAAACTCCATTTCAACTCCTGATGCCACTGAGCTTTGTTTTATTATTTTATTGACCAAAATTGTTCCAGTGACATGTAAAAATAACCTATATGCATAATTCCACCACAAGGCTCAATAGATTAATTTGCTTCAGTAATTGTTTTTTGTGGAAAGAGCTGGCCTAGTTATGCAAAACAGAAACCCCACATCAATTTTCACATGGCATTTATAGCAGTTAAAGAGAAATGGAAGAAACTTATTTTCCCCCAAATTCAGGCTATGATCAAGTTTCTATGGAAACCTTGAACACCTCTAAGAGATAAGCAGCAAAGGGTGAAACCATTCTCCCTGTTTTTCACCATTTCCTCTTTTCTCTCTTTGATCCATGTGGAAGTGTTTTATGTATAATTCACTTTCTGCTGTCCCTTATTTCTCTTTTCACTCTTCGTATATCAGAAGGAAATCTGGGGAAACTGCCCTCATTATTTGCTTCCCATTGGCTATCCAGATGATTTTGAAGTGTGATGACTAAAATGTAAACATTCTCATGTGCCTGGTCTACATGATTTTATACAATCATTTATTTCAAGTCACCTGAGCAGAAAAACCTACTAGAAACTCTAAGAAAAGTACTTAAGAACTGGCCACTATAACTTTCATGGTGCTGTGAGATTTCCTTCAATGCCTGCTTCCAAACTCTGGGTTAAGCTCCTGTAAAATCTCAGTGATGGTACCAGACCCAGCCCAAAGTGGATATAATCGACACACATCAGAGGTCCCTAAAGAGCCTTTGAAGAGTTACATTTACTTCTCTCGAAATGAAAGACTACAAACTGTGTGAACTAAGCATAAAAAACATTATGTACTAAAATGCAGTTTTATCTGTAGACCTCAGATGACTGAGGAAACAGACTCAGAAAACAGCACAAATGCAATTTGCATTTTGTCATTTAGATTTTGCTTCGTGCTTCTGTCAGCCCAGGTGCAGCTTAGCTCTGCACACTCACATAAAGCACTGGAAAATTCAATTTCATTAGAGCCAGTTGGAGAATGATTCAGAAAAAAATCTACTTATTATAGGTAAAGAGTACAACTTGCCACATGACATGCTATAAGGGCCAAGTAATTTAGGGTCTATAGAACATTCCAGAGTGCTCTGATGAAGGCTTCTATAGGCCAAACTGTTCTTCCCTGACTTGCAGCATTTCTTTGTGAGACTGATCCCCACCCACATTAGAAGAAAGTAACATTGACTTGATAAAAGTTTTAAATGGTTGAACTACAATCTTAAAGCTTCAATAAATCCTACAAAAATAATTTGTTAGGGTGGCCTGGACAGAGATAAGAAATACAACGGGAAATCATCCCTGCTCACCATAACTTGTAAATAATATGTAAAGGGATTCATAATGGCTTAATACTAAAAGGCCCAAAAATAAAGTGACATTAAAAAAAGTCTGTAAGCTAAAAATGGGGTAAATTTTGTGGAGGAGCTCTTATTCTAAGAGCAAGGTCCTTCACAGTATAGCTAGAAAAGGAGTTCCCTGCAAAAATATGTAATACCTTCGTGCATAGGGATGGATGTAGGCAGTGCTTTTTGTGAGGGCATGAAGAACCAAGTGGTTTTTCTGGTGGTGTACACAAATTCACCGGACTACTTCAGTGACTGACCATCATCTCTGGAGTGATATAAATGCTCATTTGCTTGCAGTAACCTCAGATGAATAATTCTGCTACACACACTTCCAGTACTTTTGATCAACTGCCCAATTAGAGCTGTGCAGCAACCAGAAATGGCATTCTGCCGTTGCACATCTGCAGAGGTCTGCAGACACTCACACTGACCAGTGATGACAAAAATAAACTTCATGGAATTTCTTTCTGTACATACTGTTCAATACTGTGTGTCTCCACGACCCCTTGCAATGCTCAGATCCCTCTTTGGTGCATGATGTCCTGCACAGGGCACACCCAGCTGCCCACCAGGCTGTGCCTATGGATATTCACTGCTAGAAACTGCTTGTTTCTATTTGTTTGCTCCTCTTGGTGCTTCTCTTACACCAGGTGATTTCATTCATGACAGGTGATGCTTGTCTTCAAAAGTTGAAATTGTTATTATTACACTCCTGTAGTTTGGTAAATTTGTCCCACTCCTTCAAGAGTTTCTTGGCAGTAGTCATGTAAATACAGACTGCATTAGCCCTGTTAGTCCTGCATTACACCAAATATTTTAGCAACAGTACCTGTAAGGAACAAGGCCATTTCTATCACACTCCATTTTCATCCAAGGATGTGTCAAAGTATTTTTTAAAATTTGTATGGCTTTTTGAATGTGATATTCAAAATATGATTTCTTCAAGAAATAAGAGTGGTATTGGAGCACAGTGCACAGACACCAAGTTTTCATGCTTATTTAATATCACTGTAATTCTAATTTCTCACAATCAGCACAACAGTTTTTCTGACTTATTACTACTGGCATATTTCAAAAGTAAGTATACTTTTTGCAGACAATATTTTTTTATTTAGTGTATTATAAATATTGATCTTGAAGGTATAGTTTATACTATATCAATTAAATATATAGCAATGATATATCAATTAAAACAAAATTAATAGACTACTTCAGTGCCACTTTGACAAACTGAACTGAACAGCATTTCCCCATCATATTACACAAACCTTATACAGAGGAAATAGTTGATAAAGATATATGTTGCAGATGTGTGGAAAAAACCACAGATCTTCAAAAGCTGTTGATTAAGCAGATAAGTGGCATTACATGTGCAGTGGTACAAACGCTCAGTTGACAATAACTGTCTTGTTTTCACCTTAAATCTGTGTTTTGTCATACAAATTCCAGAACCTTCCTGGTGGCACATTAGTATTTTTCAGTAACTCACCTCCTCCCCAGGGCTTCAGAAAGAAAATAACCATTGATAACATCACTTACACTGCAAAGCTTTTCTTCCTGATGAGGGTGATGCTTTTCTTCTGATGAATTATTCACAGACTCGTGTGACTAAGCGTGCAGCTGATCTGAAGTGCCATTTATGTAAGAAGTGTGGTACTAGCAAAATGGCTGCATATTTTCTCCTAAGCTACTTAATTAGAAATGTTGAAAGTATTCTTTTTGTGGATGCAGCTTATTTCTTTGTGATCAAACACAGTTAAAGGATTTGGTACTTCCCTTTGACGCTGTAAATTAGACAAATTTTTCCACAGAAAGTCTTTTAAAAATTATCACAGTACTTCTAGTCCACATGTAAATCAGGAAATCCGTGTGGAAATAAAGCATTAAAGCCATCTATTTGAATGATAGAGCTACTATAAAATGCATAAAAATGCAAGTCATATTGATGTCATTGCTTCTTAACTTTTGATATATTAAAAATAGTGTTTAATTGGATAAAACTGTAGGAAATAGAAAGCAAAACCTACTGGACTGAAGTCTTTAAGGTTAAAGTTTTTCCTTAGAAATGCCCTCAGTGGTAAGAAACCAACCACACGAAATGTTTAAAATAAAGAAATCTTGAATATTTACAGGGCAGCTTTTTCACCTTTTCAGTCTTTCTAGATCTGATTTCCTATACTGGAAGAGGCTTAGCAACCCGTCCCCACAAAGGTCTGCAAGAAATTTATGTATAAACGTTTGCCTTCCTAGGTATGTATTCAGTTACATTATGTGTGATGCATCAAAGCACCTCTGGGGGAGGGAAGTTCTCCATGACCTGAAGGGTAACTTCCAATGGTGCCAGAACTGCCTTTCCAGATAAATTTCATAAATTCTTTTCTAGTATAATAACTACGTGCTTAATTCTGTTTATTTCATAAACTTTCACATTCCTGTTTTCAAATCAATTTGGAATCATTTACATACCAGTTAAAATCGCTATGGTGCTTTGGAAGCTTCAGTGGCACCATCTTTTGCAGGTCGCACAAACTTTAGCACTGAGAGTGTTGCTGAATGTTTAATAAATCCTGACAAGGAAAATTCCTCACGAGTACAAAGAAGAGTGTGGTAGTGCAGCACTTCTGCCTCCCGAGCCCTCTGTTAAAGAGCACAGACACTGAAACGATTTTAAATATTGATAGTCTTGGGTTTATGATTATTACACAGCAGAAACATTTTGAGTAACTGAGCTCACGATTACTTGTAGACATCACTGATGAAGTAAGGAACAGCTTTTATTATCTTGAAGTTTAATACAATCCAAGCAGACAAGGTAAAGTAAATATGAACGGATGCTTCAATTTTACAATTACAGTAATAGGGATATCCAGGGATCATTGGGCAACATAGAAATTCAGGCAGAAAAGGAAACTTTCCTGGTTTCGCCTAAGTGTCTCATCCACAGGATTCTCTCTGCTCTTCAAAGGTTTTTACATATCTATCTATACATCTAGATATATAGATATATTTAGAAGAAAGTTTTCCAACCAATAAGATAACTTCATTAGATAATATGAAACACCTTATTTGCTATGTATAAAGTACGTGTTAGCTCACAAACAACCATATGAAATTGGACATGAAAAGAGCTAAGCCCTTTCATTTTTTCAATACCCTCTTGCACAGATCCTATTATCTTGTTATTTTGTTATTTGTTTTTGACTAAATATTAGTGATTTATCCCTTGATCTTTCTCTTCATTGAATTTGTTTAAAACTGTGAACTGAAAAAACAAAAAATCACTTCTAAATTTAAGGTCTTTTCCAGACATAGACAAAATTGAAAGCTGCAGTAATATTTTGCAAATTAAAACGCATTAAACAAGCCCTGCTCCCTCCAGTCTGAACTCATTACACATAATACAATGGCACACAGTTTCTCCTCCAGGGAGAACATGATGAGTTCCTGCAGGCCAGTATAACTTGTCACTTCTCACTGGCTTTCCCTTGGACAAAACTGTTTCCAGTTTTCTCTAGATGACACAACACAATGTAAAGCCAAAGGAAGTTAGCACTTGTCATCACAAGGGGTTTTAAGCCATTTAATTAAAAAGGGCAGAAACGTGCAAAACCCAAGCAAGATTCACATCTTTATGCTTACTGTCAGAACAGACACAACTCAGTCTGGGAGACTCTAGAACTTGGTCTAATGACACACACACAACCCATTGATAATTGCCTTTAAATGAGAAATAAATTTCTTTCCTATTCTGCTGTTACTGAGCAATAGTAAACTCTGATCATTTTTACACACGTTTATAATTAATTCATTAAGACTGCATGACCCTAATCTCCGAGGCCACATAATCACTGAGATAGCTCATATAACACACAAAATACTGATGAAGCACAACACTGAACAGCTACTTAACTTCCAAGCCTCTGGATCAGTGCATTAATGTAAGATGACATAATAAGTAAAACAGTTACTGAGACTCAGCACTGGCACATTTGCAGTACTGGGCTTTGGGCTGAATCTTATGAGATAAGCCACCTAAAAAACAGTTTGATAGATTACATAAGTATGCACATATATAACTTTTTCAGATCACTATAAAATGCTTCATTGTTTTAAACTACATGAAGAAACTGACCTAAAACAATTAACAATAGAGGAATTATTCTTGTGTATGCAGAGACATGATACCACTATTTTGTTAACATATATGTGGGCACTAGGAGAGGCAACTAACATGAAAACAAGACTCTCATACGCTTCCAGGGTTTTCAGTTTTACAAATATTCACTGCTTTAACTTGCCACCGAAATAACTTCAGTTCTTCAGTTTCAATACATTACCACATTTGCAAAGTGCAACTGAAATATTTTCTGACAATCTCTATGTTCATTTCTTTCCTTGAATCACTTCTGACACCAACCACACTACTGGCCCTGAGCATGATGCTTTTTCTCCTTAGCCGGCTGAGAGACCATAAGCAAAAATAAAAACCTTTATCACCCTTGGAAACTGCATCAATAAAAAAAACCCACTTGCACTGAAGAGGTTCCAAGTTATGAAAAATTATATTATTTTGCTAATTTCCTCAGCAGCATCCAAGATTAAAGACTGGGTTTTTTTGTTGGTTTTTTTTTTCCCAGCTCTTGATTTCCATTCAAATACTCTTTCTTTCTTTCTGAGGTTCTCCATGTTCTGTCTCAGGACATGCCAAAGATTCATCAACACCCCAGGAGGAAGGCCTCTGCTTCTTCAGCAATAGAGCAAGGACTATGGAGTACATTTCTCTAGGACCTCAGCACGCTGCATCTTTTTTGCTTTCCTACCCCAAACACCACCCCTATTTTTATTTTGTCTCCCCTAAAGAAAGTGTCAAGTAATAAAGCCCAATATCATTGAAACAGCAGCTCTAACACCATATTAAATCTTGAGAGTCCCCAAGCTTTCTGCTGAACAAGAGGTGAAAGAAGTGTAAAGCCCTAAGGCTTTCTGGACATCACACAGACAAAGATCCTGACAGCAAGTCATAGAAATCCATGTGGAAAAGAATATTTTGAATATTGAAAAGATACAAATGGCATAAAACATATCAGAATGCACTAACTGAATTTTGTCACTTTGCCACACATCTAAGTCATACCTTCTTCCCCAGCTTGAGAAAAATACTCTGAGCCAAGTCCCATTTGTTACAGCCAATTAACTACTCAGGAGCATTTTAACACCACCAGGTTTGCAAATGGCATTTAATGATATGACTGAATTAGAGAATGGCATGGCATTTTTCTCTGCTAAGGGAAGAATATTTTCTCCACTGCATGATCAACTGAGTAAATATTGCAGAATTGTCTCTGTGAATGAATTTGCAGTAGGAAGGAAACATCATTCATGATTTAGAAAAAGCCCAAGGAATTCAGAACTTGCTCAAGAACATACGACTGAAATGAATATTGCAGGAAGAGGATATGTAATTAAGAAATCCCAGAGAAAGAATGTAACATCGTTGTCTTTCATCACTTAGCCCACCACACACTTAACCTTGGACCTTTCCATCCCATTGCTTCCTTTTGTAGAATTGAGAATGAGGATGGCTGACAAGCTCTCTGAGCTCTCCATCCCTTGCTGTGGAACTTGCATTGTGCAAGCTCACTTGAGTTGTGAACAATATTTTTTAAAATCATTTTGTTTAGGTAAAGTTTCTCCATGCTTAAGGTTACAGGCACAAGTTGTAGTTAGGAGTGTAGGTTACAATGAATAATGAATGATGAATAGCTGTCTAAACCAGCTCACATCAAAATTTTGGATCTTGCTATTCTTCAGGTTTAATGTAGCAGTTTCTAGGATGTTGGTTTTATGCTCATGCAGTTTCTTGAATCAACACACTGTACCTCTAGCCTATCACTTGCAGCCTACATTTTATTTAATATTTTGCTTTTCTACCTGGAAAAACCTAACTTCAGCTAAAAACAAAAGTTGTTAGTGTATGATCTTTTGTGTCATCACAGAAACAGCTCTGTCCAGTTGAACACAAAAGGACCTTTGTCATTATCTTGTCCAGTGGGTACCATGGTGTAAGCCAGGCTTTGTAAACTTATTATAAGAATTCATTCCAGTAAAGTCTTGAGAAAAAAATTTTATGGCCAAAATGTCTCCAGCAGGGCAGTGCCACCATCAGGAGAACAAAAGTGGTAGACTACTTTAATAAAACAGAACAAAAAATGTCTACTTTAGACTTTTTTGAAAATGGTCTGATGGTGAACAATTTCTAATTCACAAAAAGGACAAAGAGAAAAGCAAGGCCATGTACATACTCTAAGAGCTTTAGCACTGTTTCTATATCTGTATAAATATCTTCTAAGATTTTGTTTTCTTTTGCAAAATCCCACCAAATATACTATATGTGATGATTTAGAAGAGAGCAATACTGAATTATTTCCTTAAGACAAAGTATAGATGGCTGTATCTCTCATTTCCCATGGTGAATGGGCTTTGAATGGATAAAATGGACATCTTTGCTGTTTAAAGAAATGGAAGTCAAAGCCAAGAAAATCTCTGCTTGTAAGTAGCAGCTATTTTCTGTATTTTCTGTAGCATTTTGAACAATGGCTTTAGCCTGATGTACCATTATCCACCAGCTATGAAGCTTAAAGCATTGTAAAGTGTCCTTGTACTTTAGGTGTGAAAAGAACAGGATGCTCAAGAAGCTAAGTAAATTTCTAAAATACCACTATAAACACTTAGAAATAGTAAAGATAGCTGTAACACAGCTAAAGAAATACAGAGTCCATTTATATACTGCAGTACTAGTCTTGTGCCAATTTGTTTACTTTGAGAAAATAAGACTGAATATAAATTACATATCAGCACCTTGGTTTTACCAGTTTTGTATTTCAGTTGTATCTTGTCCCAAACTTTTGGAAATATTAATTGTATCTACCATAAACACTGTAATTTATAGTGGCAATATACAATAGAAATTGCTCTCAGTCAGCCAAAAATATCCTGGTATGACTCAGTTTCTTATAAGGCGGTGTAACCGTGATTTAATACTTTATAATAAGCACACACAATACATATGTAATTAATAGATTATGAATTGTATCTTTATTTACATTATTACTCGAAACACTCAATGCTCAAAGTTGTAATTAAATATCAGTAACACGGCCAGATCTCATGATGATGACTTTGAAAATAAAGGAACAATATCATTCCTGAAACAAGGTAAATTTGATATTGCAGTTTACTTCGTCCAGTTGTAAATGAAAAAAGGATTGAAAGAAATATTTTCCTAAATATACAATACACATTTTAAAGAAATACTGTGCTCAGGTACACATAGCAGCATATGATTTTATGGGAAAAAACCATTTGTGTTGCATAGATGTGTGCTAACTATTTACCTGGCTAATGCAGTAAATACTTAGGCAGCTAGAAAAAAATTATTTCTCTCCCATTCTTGTTAAATAAGAAGCCTGATAATAAAGACAGAAATACAAAACATATCAGCTTTCAGTTCAGATCTCAGTGTGATTAAGATCTTTTTTTACAGTGGCTTAAAACTTAATTTTTGTGCATACCACAAATTTCAGATGAAGCCCAGTGAGAGACTAGAGGGAGGCTAGAAACAAACTACAGTCCTCATCTTCAGCATTTCAAGTCTAAAATTATTGTCTTTGTTTTTCATTTGATCTTTTGAGAAACTGGGTGACCTGACTAATTAAAGGGAATAAGATACCTTGACACAGTTATTGAGTTTCTTCTCAAGGAATGATTTTGCTGGTTATGATGCAGTTTACAGTCCAATATATGAAGGATATCAGAACTGCTTTTATCACTGCTTCATCTTACAAGTGGGAGCTGCTGTAACACAGTTTCTGTTGAGCGGGATTACCTGCCCTGATTGCCTAAACTAGCTCTGGCCAAGCACAGGAAGAAATTGATGCAGACACCCCAAAAAGATCCCACAAGAAAAAAAATATGTAAAACCTAAATTAAACAATTTTATTCCAAGTGAAAGCTGAACCTTAATACAATCTAGTTCTGAAAAATTCATGTGAACTGTGACTGCTTTTGTCCCCTCGTCCCCTCTGTTTCTTTTTCTTAAGCTAGCCACAAAGGGTTAGATCCCCAAAAGACTTCTGTCTAAAAATTCATTCATCCACCCAATCCTCTTGCCTTTTTACTAGAAAAAATGGTCCCTTCCAGACACTATAAATTATTTCTGACCTAACAAGATATCTCACTGTACCTCAGAGCACTTCTCTCATAAATAATATGGGATTAAATCATTCTTTTGTTGAATCTTGGACTGTTCAGAGACATAAGGGAACACAAACTTTCCCTCTGCTGACTTCCACAGTACTGTCAAATTTTTGAGGATTTGTGTCATTGCAACAATTAAAGGAAACAGATGGAGGGAAAAAAACCCTGGAGACCACTCCAGCTTAGGGGTTCTCAAAGCTCTGAAGTCTCATGAACTCACCTAAAAATGAGATAGCCTGGTGCCAATGTCAGCCCAACTTCCTCTAACTGATTTGGCATTCCTTGTCCTCAGGCGAGCTTAGGGCAGCTCCAAATCCTGCTGCAGGGCTGCTGTGGAGCCGTGTCTGTTTCAGGCAGGTCCCTGGGAGCAGTCCCCACATCCTGCTCTACCCTGGTGACCTGACCAGGCTCAGCAGCGCGTTCACGGCTAGCAAGTGCTGCTGGTGCCACATTAGGCACTCCCAGGGAGCAGAAAGAGGCTGTAAATTTGTGTTTCAGCTCAGTTTTAATACATTAATGACCTGATTAGTTTAAAACCAAATAGTAGCAAGCTGCTTTCTTGAGAGTCCACCTTGAATGGGAAACATCCCTCCAGCCAAATGTACACAGAAACCAACAGCTTGCTTTTGCTGGAAAGGAAGTCTCAACACTGCAAATATCTATGCATTTGCCAGTAGAAGTAATTTTTTTAAAATTTTAAACTAGTCTAGGAAAAACAATATTTCTTTTAAATGAAATTTAAAATACAATTTCTTTTTCTGACAGCTTTCTCTGGTAACTTTAGTTCTTTCCAGCAATTTGAGCTCAGAACATGAGGGTATGGTTTGTTTCTAAAAGCCAAGGTGCTTCCCTCCGCAGGTGAGCTTTTCAAGTTGTTGCAGCTTTATTTTAAACAAATTCTTAGTTTCCTAGATACATATTAATGTTGAGAGAATGCTCTTTCTGTTACAGAGAGAGAATTGCAAATATAGCTGCATATAAATTGCAACAGTAGGTGACAGATCTCACAAGTTGTCTGTAACCAAAATGTTAAATTTTTTTGTTTTCCTAGTCCAAGAATCATATAAACAATTTTGTTCTTCAGAAATTGTGATTTGATGTGTCACATCCAATAAAGTTTTAAGGGAAAAACCATGAGACTTGTAGTTGCCTGTGTGTTAATTCCCACAGATCAAACCAGGCGACACATTCAGATTAGGCTCAAACTGTAGAAAAGTGACTAAAATTATTCACAGTTTATAAACTAGTTAATAAACACTTCAGTTAAATCCATAACACTGATACATCAATTAATCAAAGTTTAAAAACCTTGCAGGTGCCTTCCAAAACAGTAATTAAAACTTCTTTTTATCCTAAATTTTTTTTTTTTGGTTGGTTGGTTTTCTAAGCAGATTTCATTTTGATGGAGCATTTAGAAATAAACCTAATGAAAAACAAGCACATACTATAACAGCATAGTACAGAAAGGGTAGTGACATGCTGGTGAAAAGTAATATCGTATGAATGCTTCAGATTTGATTAATTAACCAAATGCCTATATATAACCTGGAATTTTGATGGATTACAATTCCAGTTCGAGAAAATAATATATGTCTGGAAGCATATCACCCCTTTCCCAAGGAGGACAGCAAACAGGACATCGTAGAAGAAATCAAAAAGGCTACAGAGACTGAAAACACTCATAACAAAACATCAGTTATCCCATAATTAAGGTAATTAGGTTAAATGAACCAGAGAAAGATGCTGATACTGGCATTTCAGACTTGGATTTTATGTATGTTCAAGCAACAGCCAAAGAGAGTCAGAGGAAGAAAAGTTTCTGGTTAGGGCTTCAGACTTCGTTAAAAATGGAGTGGAGAAAAGGTATAGTGCTGAAGTAATTAAACACCTTCTAATTCAGCTTCTTTGTGGGTGAAACAACCTCCCAAAGTAAGCTTAAAAGTATGCTTTCCTCTCTAAAGGAAAGCTACATGAAAAAATTAAAATTTGTTGGAAATAAACCCAGGGATCAAATCTTTGCAAGGTGGTGGATACAGTTGAAAGGTACAGTTCTGGAAGTTTGGAATAAACGCATGGGGGTAAGACTCAAAGGTCAAAATAAACCCAGAAGGATTCTTTTTTTCCATGTAGCTCAAAATCCTTTCTTACTTCACCGATGATTTGGCCCACATGGAAGTTTACTCAGTAGAGCAGACTAAGTGCAAATCTAATTGCTAAAGGATTAAAGAGAAAAATATAGAAATCTCAAGAAATAGGCAATTAATAAGAATTTAAATACAGTTTTCTCTAGGTTTTCTGAGGAAGTAGTAAGACAGAACTAGGTGCAAAGCATAAAATTAAATTGCATCACTAATTTTTTTTAGCTCTGACGTCATTTGAACCGATTCACAGAATGTTACCTCTTCCACAAATCTCCATTTCTTTCTACAGAGTTACAAAATGTATTTTCGCATATCCACTAGTAAGTTAAACTGTTGTTCAAATTATGAAAGATCCTACTTACACTGAAAATGGGTAAGATCTTTATCTAAGCAAGTGGCCTAAGCAATAAGGTGCTCCGGCTTATCATTTCAACTGCAAAACACACATATTTTGGAGTCAGATTATTTCAATTAACACAAGTGAAAGCTCAAGATTTTCTGTTCTAATCAAACATCTCGAAACTTTGAATTAACAGCCTGCAAAGCTTCGCAATGTCACCAATCCTGAACCAGAGGTCCGTTAATTTCGTGAACAGTGTTATCTCTCTACCCTTACACACTGCAAAACCTAGTTCATTAAAGAAGCCTTTATTCAGGAAGAAAAAGACTTGGCAAGAAAAGGCAAATAGTGCATCCCTAACAGAAATGTGGAACAGTTGGAAATTAACACTAATCCAAGCATAAAATACCTGCACAATGGCAAACATAGCTCCCCCTTTCAGTTTCCATCCCAATTTGCAGGTCAGGAATCAGAGAGAAAGAGCCAGTCCCAGCACAGTACCACAAACAAAACCTGTCCCACAAATCAAAACTCTTCTCCTAAGCAGTAACAAAAAAGCTTCCTCCACATTACCCATGTCAATGCTGCCTATAGATTACTGATGGCTTCTGGTTGCTCCCTACCACCATGGAAATCTACCACAATCATCAGGAAAAAAGCCATTTCATAGGAACCAGGCATCTCTGATGCCCTTGGGATCCCTGCATCTTCTCCCTCCTCTCTCTGAGAGAGAAGGAAGGGGAATAGTAGGCTTTTTCACTTCTACCTCTTAATTTCAATTTATTATTAGGATTATTACAGAGGTTATTTTGTTTATGTCTTAAAATACAGGACTATGTCTTACTTAAGAATCAGAACAATACAATACAGTATTATAGAGAAAACAGGACCTCAAAATCCACACAGAGCTCACAGCCCTGAGCCATTCACAGATCTCCCTTTAATGAAAACAACTGCTTTTGGAACTTTCAAATGCTTCCTTTCACTGGGAGATAGAAGCTGATTCTGAAATCTAAGTTAGTGCCAGACATCGCATTTTACAGTGTTCATCACACCCCAAATCCCTGAGTGCTGAAAAGCAGCATGGGACACACAGAGGAACCCCTGCTGTACAAATCGGTCATTTCCCTTTTCTGTAGGGAAACAAACAGAAAGCCACTACTCTCCTGAAGCTGTCTAGAGTGTTCAGGGCTGCATGATGAAGCTTTATATCCTTTGGAAGCTGGAATAATTTCTTTTAGCATTGATTGAAAGTGAACAAGTCCTCTTTGGGCCGATACGAATGAGGAGCAGGGATTAATTCCATTTTGCCCAGTTTTTCTTCCACTAATCACCAGAAAGGGTTTGCTAAAAAAACCCTAATGAAATCTCAAAATCTGTGAATTGCTAGTCATTGATTTAGAGGTGTTTCATTTACTGCTTTCAAACACAGGTTCATGAATGGGTGCATGAGGAATGAAGGTGTAACCACATCGCAAAATTTCCACAGAGTTCCTTTCATTTGGAACTTCGCTACTTACTCTGAACATAAATTCACTTCATAAAAGGTGAGAAAGGAATATAAAACAATTTTGATCTTGCAACTGGTTTCCCAACATTGCAAGAAAATTAATGGAAATTTCCATCCAGCTTGCACTGTGTTTGGAGGAGACATTAGGTAGTAATTAGAAATTTGACAGAATATGGAGGCGAAAAAGAATGGGAAAAACTCAGAGAGCTAAATGAACATTTTAAACATAACAAGGACTGACAGCAAAATGAAGGGAAGGCATTTAGTCCCTCTTAGTTTTGAAAACTTAGCCCAATCTGAAAAGTGACAGAATGGTGAAGCACTGGCCTCAGGGTACCAGAGCAAGTTCCAAAGATTAAGTTGTTTTCTTTGCAACAGACTTCAACACTGAGTCTGCAGTGTGGGCCAAAGAGTGCTGGCACTCGATTACCAAAGCCCTGCTTCCTGAAGAGCCTGGGGTGTTCAGCACCAATCCCTCTTTCTGCTGTGGCCACTTGCTACAGCTCCCACTGGAATGGAGCAAGTGCTCTCTACTGGGGAGTGTCAGCAACGGTCTTTATTGTCCTTTTCTACCCAACCAGCTCTGCTTTCTACAAATATTTATCACAAATCAACAGTAGAGCACACTTGCATGTTCCCATTTCAATTTCTTCAAGTTCGTTCTTGAAATAGTGATTTAATCAAAAGAATAATTTTAAGAATCCTCTAAAGGCAAGACATTTTTGAACTTCACTGTATCATATGAGTAAGATTAATTTCCTACTATTGATCTTCTAAGAACTATTTTAATAATGCTACAAATTATATGCTAATAGGAAGTTCAAATGTCTGTTATATATCTGGAAGAATTGTGATAATAAAGATGATGATATGAGGAATATGGCCTAAAAACACTTAAATAGAAGCCTGGTCATGTCCATTTTGAGAGGTGTGGGTTTTTTCCTAAGCTTTAGCAATAAAGCACTGGAAAATGAAAGAAAAATCCAATAACAGCAATTAAATAATTATAGAAATAATAATATAAAGAAAATCTTGTTTTCTGAGATATGTTACAACAAATCTGGGGAAAAGTCACTGTCACATTCATACCCTCATAGTAATTCTCACTAAAGAAAAACAATATGAAAGGCATCTACTCCTCAGTTCCTTTTTTAGCTCTGGTACTATATACAGGCATATTACACCCAGACAAAATCATACAATTAACTCTATTTAAGCTACTTATTCATGAGCACACTCAGCCAGATGAGAAAAAAATTCATACCTGAATGTAGGCAGAGAAGTTTAAGTACTTTCTTGAACAGGGAAAGATGAAGAGGAAAGAGTAAGATAAATTGGAGAACTTAATAAATTTTAAAGGCACTACATTTTAATCCTTGAAACCCCAGTTTTTCAGATTTCACTGAAATTCCCGGCCAAACACTGTTCTCACTTCCAGTACTTGGTAGTACTTAGACTTGAGCTCTAAATAATTAAAGACTCGAGACTGTGCATGAGAAATTAGTTTTACCTGTATTTTCTACTAGCTTTTCAATGCAAATAATGGTATTTGATTTTTTTTTTGAGCATCTTTATACAGGTGGTCAGGAAGAATTTAAGTAAGATACCTAAAAAAAGAATGAAAAATGACCTTCATCAATCTGCCAGAGAGGGGAAATTGGAATTGTTACAGCTTAAAATTTTATGCAGGTTTTATTAGACTCCATAGAAGCTTCTCAATAAAAGATTGCTTTCCATCTACAGCGTCTGGAGACACAATCTGGAAGGTGAAGCTATCATTCAGCTGTTATTGGCATTTTACATATTTAGGCTGTCTTTTGCTGTTTAGTTACAGAGTCAGATAGGAGTGTGTGCATAAACGAGCAGCTTTGGAAAGCAAAGCTATATTCTCTCCATAGTCCCTGAAGGGCAAGTTGTGTTAGGAGCATGCAGAAGAAAACTATGGTCAGTCTCCATTTGCTTCATAATATTTGAGCCACGTGGAGTGAAAATCTATCCCCAGTCAGACAGCAATTGAAAGGCAGTTTCTAATACCATGTTACTATAACCTCTTTCAAACAGCTGAGGAAACACTGATTTTATTGTTGATCATCTCTCCAGTAATACGATGTTTCCAATGTAAAGAAACTTAAGTGTGGGTAAGACCACCAAGAATCATGCACTGCCTTTAAAATCCTGGCCATACCCTTTAATTTCTAGTCACTTTCCAATGCTGAGATTACATCATACCTTTACCAGCTTTAGTTCAATTATTACAATTTATGAATACAAAAAGAAGAATGTTTAGTTCAAATTTTACTCTGCAATCTCAAGTATCCTTTTAACAAAATCAGCTAGTTCATTAAATCTTCATTCCTTGGACTTTTCCATCAATTGAGCCCAAAATGTTTTTAGTCTTTGCCTAAAACACTTAAGATCTGTATATTTTTTAGCAGTGAGCATTTACTGCTTTACAGATGGACAGTGGCTAATGCAAGCATCATGTAAATGCATTATTACTCATGGATATGAGCTCAGCTTTTTAATTTTAATTTTTAGTTTTTTAATTCTTCTCCCATCTGCCTGCCTTTGCTTTTTCCACACAGATAGAAAAAGAATATTTATTTAATTACATCTTTTATTGTTTTACTGACATTTTCTGATGTCAGCCTCTAAAAATAGGAACAAACAATAACACTCTCTCTACTGGCTTTTGGACACCTCATTTACTCAGAGGCTGATCTGCTGCAGTTTGGTGAAGTCCATGGAAATAAAATGTTTTGTCAAAGTTAATCAAGTGCCCATCTGCTTCCTGCTTCAAGAATAATTTATTCTTCTTAGCTAGATAAACTTCTTGTTTATTTCTTAAACCTTCAGATTAACATATTAATTGCATAATTGCTGAACTTCTACAGGGCCCAATTCTGCCAGAGAAACAAGACCATCACCAAGAATAAGATTATATATTTCAGAGACTTTCAGGCCTCATGCAGGGACCTGTGTAAACTGACAAGTTCAATTTTAAGAAATTAATTAATTTAGATGGCTTAGCAGATTTCTGTTCTGCTGTTCTGTTCTAATTTAGCTGACACTTCCCAATGGTCATTATGTCCAGTGTTTCAGAATTCAATGGGGTAGGACAAGCTCCCTTCCTGTTCCCAGAGATCTCTTCTATGGACCTTATCTCATACCTACTGATTTCCATGAAAACACAAGGAAAAAAACAAAAATGGCTCGAAGCAAATAGCACAAGAGAAATTGTTCTGACATTTTTGTCTCCAGCCATTCCCATGTAAAAGGAGTATCCTCAGTATATTATCTGTGCATTATTAAAGAACTTCCCTTAAAATCATTGGCTTTTTCGAAGATTTCAGTGAATAGTTGTAGAGGCTGATTACTCTGATGGGGAAATAAATTCTATATCTCTGCCTGTCAAAGTCTGGGTTTTGCAAGATATTGATAAAATCCAACTTTGTCCACACTGTTTAAAAAAAATAATAGGGCCTATCAATTTCTATGTCTCTAACCAGGGCTTTATGTAATGAAAATAAATATAAGTGTGAGAGTATTAATAAATAGATCTATAACATATTAATATCCAAAAGCTATTCAAAGGAAAGCACATTTCGCAGTGGCCATGCATAGAAACAGATTAGATTTGATTTAAGTTGAACCATCTTTTTAACGTTTAATAGATGGAACAAGGGTGAATAGGACATTTTGATTTCAATATTTCACTTTTCCCTCCTCCTTTCACCTGAAGGTACTAACTGTGTGTTATTCTTAGAAATAGAAGAATAATCTAGAGGAACCACTGAGGTTTCCAATATTTCAGGTAGTCATAGCAAAAATAGGCAAATGACATAACAGAGGAAGGGTTGGAAACCTCAGAACAAGTTTAAACTTCTTCTTTTTCCTCTATTTTTTTTCCCCTAGCCACAGCTCTGAGACCTCACGATTAGAAAACTCAGGCTGCTGCACCATTCACTAGCTAGGTACAACATTTACATTTAATTTTCTCTTGTCAGAATCAGACTAAATAATTACTTCTGTGTATCTGGTTCTGGTTGCAAGAGCTTGGTCTCACTGGCTGATGTAACCGCCTGTGCACTGGGGTCCTGTGGAGAGGTTTTACAAAGCCTTTCCAACACTATTTAGAAGCCCCAGTTTGTGAATTCAGAGTTTAATTTTAACTAGTGTTCATGTAAGTATTTTTCTTCCTGGAAATGAAACACTGAAAGGAAGAATAAAAGGATTTGGGGGTTTTCATTCAATTGTCACTCAGTTAATGAGTACTGATACCATGGAATGAAATGGTCCATCTTCTCTTCAGAGTAGAGTTCTACATATCCCCAATAAACAGTTTTATAATTTCTTAATCAGGATAGTATTCTACAAGGAATTAACTACATGCTGTACTTTGTAAGATAAAGAGGCTCCAGTGCCATCACTGATTAACAGCTAAAGTCTGAGAGAAAATCCTGCTATGGAAGAAAACGAACACTGGGCTGATATTAAGACTCTTTTGCCAGAATCCTCAATTTCAATGTATGTGTTTATATATCACTTCTAAATTAAATATTCAATATCTAACCTAAGATCTGCATAGGAATGCTGGAAATCCACCAAACATCACCTCAATGTCCTGAAAGACCATGCCTTAAAAATAGCTCGAGAATGAACTTGGAGCAAAAGGGAATTTACAGCTCTGTAGCTCTAGTGATATTCTGCAAAGGTGTAAATATCTGCAACCAATAACAAATGGTTTGTACTGCCAGCAGCTGGAGGAACATAAAGAAAGGAACTAAAACTGTTCCTCTGTAGCACTCCACCAAGAACAGAAAAAGTTACTGAAAAGAGTAGAAAAGTGTATAGAGAGTTTCTGACATTCAATTGCCTTCAGAAATGAGTAGTGAACATTTCTGCAGACATTTGTGACAGGTCCTACTTGTTTGCTAGTGAGAGAATTCATCAATACTAAATATAACTCAGCACAATGACATTCATTTTAGCTAATTTTGAAAGCAATCCTAGTCTACATCTACATGCATAGCTTTGAAAGAAATTCCTAAGAAAAAAAGCTTCCTTCATATAACAAATAGTGAAAATATGTATGCTATGCACCCATCTGTAGAATAACTGTAGATAACCAGGAGGGACTTTTCAATAGGCATTTTTAAAATTTAACAGGGTCTAATTTGCAAAGCCATATTAAAAGGTCAGAAATAATGAGTATCTTACAACAAAATTGTGCAGATTACGTGACAGACAATCATGTTACAAGTTTTAATAGCAGCTGACCATTGTTATTCTAGAGAAACAGCCATGTATTCAAATACACCTTATTGTCAGATAAAATGTGTTGCTAGGTTCTACAGCAGGGCAGTGAATAAACAAAACAACAAAAAAAAGAATGAGCAGATACCTGGCTTCAAAAGAAGGGCTCTGTGGGATACAAACACGTAAACCATGGCGATGAAATGAATTGGAAGTGAATCTATTTGCATTGCGGATTGAACACGATGCGCTCGCAGCGGGAAGGCGAGCAACACTTCACTGAACAATAGCGAAGTAAGTTAAATATCCCAGCAATGGTTTTGTTCCAGAAATGAGCTTTCATTTTTGTTAGCACTTCAGCTATACTTTTTTCAGCAAAACTTATTAAAAAAAGAAAATCCTGGTTTACATCTCTATTTTCAAGTCATGCCACAGTTTTAAGTATGCTCAAGTGCTATAGCAAGGTTGAGAGATCTTATGGCTTTTCAATTATGGATTTCCTTTGAAATTTTCTGAACAGACCCAGTATTGTGCTCTCACCTTCTCTAATAGATTTATTCTTTTCAAAGTCTATACACATGGAGAATCAATTCACACTTTTGAACAAAGAAACACTTAACAAGAAGAAGTCTACAAAGGTCCAGTTTGTTTAAATGCCATGTCATTTGCACAGACTTAGAAGAATGGAAAAATAATATTTTATCTTAAAAATGAATGATAATTTACAACTAACATAGCATGCTGGAAGAAGAATAAAAATTCCTATTTGTTTGGCAAATGTCATTCCATATTTTATTTAAGGTGGATCTTCTGTTCTGATCTCTTCCTTCTGTATTACTCCTGACATAAAATGTACTCATCTTGCTGGTGGATCAGAATTTTTAAGCCCATCTGGGAGGCTGAAATTGTTGGAAATTTAACATTGAATTCAACACATGCAGATAAAATGTGAACTTCGCCTTTCCTCAAGATATGTGGAGGACATTTTTCATCTTCCACCTTGAATGAGATCTATGTAGAACCTAAGTGCTGTATGACTTTACTTCTGTAAGAGATAAATTTCACTGAAGGAAAGATCTGTTGAATAAAGATGCCATTTGTTTTCAGGCTCATCAGGAAAAAACTAAATCTGGAGAAACCAACTGTCCCCTGATATTTTGAGTATTTCACATGTTTGACATCATTCCTGGTACAGCACCACCTACCTCATTTGGCATCTATAAATGTGAGAAGATGTACAAAAAGAATCATCCTAATTTGGAGTACAGGAAACAAACATGAAGGAATAAAATCCAGAGCCCTTTATCTACTCTGATGGACTAACTATACAACTAATATCTCAAGAATGGAGCACACATTTGGTACCAGGGGAAAAAACTTTCTGGGAAATTCAATCATTCTGCAAGCCCAGGATTTTCATGGGAGCGGGCTGTGCCAAATCACCTCAGGCATATGCAGTGTTGCCTTAAAATCCACAGTAATTCCAAATTTCAATGTCACACACACATAAAAAAAATTTTCATAGAGATTTATAGATCCAAAAGTCAAGCCAGAAAAATAATGGATTTTACATGAAACTGGCATGGGAGAATGATGAAGTCTTCATGGACAAATAAAAGAAGTTTAATTAATTCAAATGCTGTTACAAAATGTGCTCAGCTAAGGAAGTATTTGAAATTTCACGAGCTCTTAAATATAACAGAGCTTTACTGTAATGCCCAGAAGAAGTTGTCCCTCACCTTCTGAAAATTAAATACTTTGTAAGGAAGGACAAAGCTTCTTGTGAGGCCAGTCCAGGTATGGGAAACGATCTGCTTAGTAAACGAAGATTTACCTGCCTTGGGTGCAATGCAAATTCACTGATCACAAGTTCCTTAGCACATATATCAAAGCAAAGGTCTTACGAACAAAAATCAATCACTAAAAGACAATTTCAAAACAAAGATACTCCACTTGATTTGTTGCTTCCTCTTAGAGGCAAGGATCAAAGTGTTATGACAACCATAAAATAACACAACATACCCTGAAAGCTGCTCGGGTGCCCTGCTGGGAGCTGACATACACACATGTCCTATTCCACACACCCGCTATAAAACACTGAACAACTCATGTGACTGATCAAACTGACATGATTGTGTATTACAATTTCACAATTACAGTTAATTAGGAAAAACATTAAATTTGCTCCTGCTTCCTCACTGGCTGGTGTATGTCCAACCCAGCAGATCTTATGCAGTTCACTATTCACCTTGCAATCCATTATTCCCTTCCTGCGAAAGGGCTACACTTCCATAAGTGTTTACTTTAAAGCTCAGACATTCAGCTGAGAACGAAGTGGCTCATGAAGAGCCTGGAGAGCCTATTCACTATGTACTGACATCAGATTTGGCAGAAGAGTAAGAACAGTAAGTATGTACTTTCTTCTCCCACCTTTCTGTATGTGAGTAGCAGGTTGTGTGAAAAAGAGAAGAGAAAGTGGCTCCAGGCAAAGCTGACCCTCTCCTGGCCTGACACCAACACATGCAGGCACAGCTGGCACATGCAGGAGAGCTGCTGCTCTCCACTGCTCCACAGAAATGGCAGAAAATGACTTGACTGAAGAACTCCAAACCCAGATGTAACCTGCTATGCTCCTGCACAGAGCTTACAGGAAGCCCACCATCTCCCATAACCATGGATTTTATCCAGTTGTGCATTCAAAGGACTGTTCTGAAGGAATTTGCCAAACTATTTACATAAAGTGAATTAAACTTCCTTTTTAAAAAAGTAGTTCAAAATTGACTTTTTCCAACAACCCTTCATGATTTTGAAATATTAATTTCTCATGCTGCAGTACGTTCCCAAAGATTGGTTGGCCATAATCAAATGTGGTGTATTTAAAGTACCACTGAGTGTGAGAGATAGGATGGGCACACTCTTCAGAGCTGCTGAAACATGAAGCATCCAAAGTCAAACGTTGACATGTAAGTTTTAACTAAGGAATAGAAATGTTGGTGGAAAGGAAAATGCATTATTTTCAGCAGTGGCATGACAGCTGAAAATATCCATGTTGTCCTCTTTTTCTTTTTAATTGTTGAGTGAATTATAATCTGGAATTTCCAAGTCCATCATCATTAAGTTTCCATTTGCACCACATTCTACCCAATGTTTCTAGCTCTTTTTAATGCACTTCTTTATTGGGCTGAAACAAAGTTTCACAGGAGTGTCCAATTTCTTTCAATTATCTGCAGTATGATGCCAGATTTGTTATGTGCCACATCATTTCATTTACTGGTATTTACTGTCCTCCAGCTGTCAGCATCAATGTTTATTTTCTACCTGCTTGCTGCCAAGCTGCATTTCTAGAGTTGTTATGCATCTACATTTCACCCACACTGCTCTTTTCATCATTATTTGTAGCACTATCTCTGAACATGAAATCCAACCTTCAAATGTCATGCACTTATCCACAAAAGGGTATCCAAATCACTAAATGCAGGGTTCTTCACTCATCTCTTCAGAGATTTGATTTAGTTTGATGTGTCATGCAAATAATATCCAAGTATACACTGAAATTAATGGGCAAAATATTTACTCTGTTCCCTCAACCAGGCTACAGCAGTAAACATGATTGTCACCAACATTGTTGTTTTGTCCCTTTCTTTCCTTAAAGAGAGTTGAGCTTGTAGTATTCCCAAAATAAACAATAATTAAGCAACCTACAGCCACAATACTTACTTAACACTTTAAAACATCAGCATGCCATGCTTAGAATACTGAAAGCAATTGAGAACATTAAACAATAACAAATCACCACTGCCTCTGAGCAAAAACAAAAAATGAAAATCAGTTAAAAAAAGCATAATTTCCATGTATTCTGTTGCAAATTGCACTCAGGTGCAGAGGTGAGAAAGTATCATAGAGCTCAAATTTTGACTCCTACCTGTTTCAATGAGGTTCTAAATTTATCATGGTCTAATAAAACATTAAAACAACCAGAGTAACCCAGACCTTGGGTCTAATTCAAAAATAGACATGTCTGCTCTACAATACACTGTGGCACCGGTGCATTGCACAGTTGTGAGACTGGAGGCACTGGTGATCAGAGAACACACCAGGATAAATTTACGGGTGGCATTTATTACAGGAACTGGCAGGATGGAAAAAACCAGACAATTCTGGACAAACAACGCCTCTCTCGTGTGAAATCAACTCAAATGATCTTTGACAACTGAAGGAAATATTTTTCTTTCCTCAATACGTGTCAACCTCTATTAAGATATTATTTCCATCAGCAATGCTTGACTTGCCTGTGTCTGACACATTAATATATCTGTAAAGGTCAGAGCAACACCAGGCCCAGAGCAGGCCTGGCTAGCAAGGGGGATTTCTTGTACTCAGGAGCGTGAAAAACAAGCAGACTATTTTATTTTGGAGTGCATGAGAACAGGGAACAACACAGCAGCTTCTGCACAAGTTTTTGGAGCAGAATGCCTTATCAACATTGGCAGACAATTGTTCATTAACTTTTATTCATATTTACAGAGATTGTGTCTCTTTGAACCCAGGGTCTGTCAAGCGCATTGCTTCAGGAGTCTGCTATCCATGCAGCTTGTGAAGATCTATGAGAACTGATGTAACAAAGGAGAAAAAAAAAATGACTGAAAAATACAAGATGAAAATACAGGTCAAAGACCAAAGAAAGTTACTCAGTCTGAGTACTTACTTTTAAATTTTCTTGTATTGGAAGTATCATCTCACTGTTTCGATATCATACTCTTTTTAACACTAATATTACAGATTCTATAACTCCAGAGAAAGGAAATACAGATTTGAGTCAAAACTGAAATTAAAGTACTTCTACTTGATGCTTTCCCTACCTTCAGATCCTCATTATTATTCTCTAGCAAACATTTCTTCCAAACATTAGACTGTTAGTTTGGTTGAGATATCCAGTACAAAAAGAAGCTTTTCTTGACACAAGATTTAAATAACAATCTGATATTGCAGGAGATCTAAACTGTCTCTGTCTACTTTAGTTTGAAGGTGATCTTATTAGACTAATTTCAGCTTGAAAAAGCAGTGACATTCTTACGACAAAGCTTGTGATAAACAGCTTAATGTAGCCAATAGCCACATGAAGATCCAGTACAGGGAAAATACAAAATATTCAGATACGCTGCTAGCACTACTGAAAACACTGTGGACAGTTTACTGATTATGCATCTGGAAGACTGCTCCTGTGAGGGAATAACAGTCCTAAATTCTACAAAACTTAATGCTTTAAAGCCTTTATAGGCCAATTTATAAGGTAAACTACAGAAACATAGTGAGAAGCTTATTATATTCATCATAACAAATACACTTATTTGTACTGTTAGAGAACATAATAATTTTTTTTAGTACTTTTGTAATTATGACATTCCCCTCCCCCCACCACAAGAACACCTGTTAATGTTTTAATTGTCTAATTAGAGAAGTTCATTGTATATTGAAGTATATTGCATCTATACTTCATATATATACAAGTATATATATGAAGTATAAATATACAAGAAGTATATTGATTAATAGTTGCTGTCTTGCTTTTGCAAAAAGACAGCAAGTTTGCCTGATTGCAATCCAGCAGTGAACAGGAGGGATGCTTTTATACACAATACACATGGCTTCAATCTTGCAACACCTCTGCCAGTGTGGTGGGATCACTCACTTCAAACTTCAAAAATCCGTATGAACAAATGTTTAATATTATATTATATTAGTTCAGAGTGCATAATTATAGCATCTTTGAGTCAATGTTTAATCCTAGGTTCTGATTCTGACCTTAACCCCAACAGTTTGAGAACAGTGGGGCCCACAGAGCACTGCAAGGCGCTGTCACTTCCCCACACTGGATGACAGTAAATTTTCTCCATTGCAGTCTTTGACAGGCTGTAAAGTGGGGATGGCGATTACACAGTACTTAAATTTTCAGTCACAAGTATCAAAGTACTTATATACCTGCCACAAAATGTGATTGCAAGGAGAAAAAGAAAGTAGGACAAGTTGATAGATGTTAATACATAACACAAAGATTATCAGAGAATAGATTTTATTTGATGGATATGATAGTGTTTTAGATTTGCAAACTGAGTTCACTATATTACCATAAAGTATAAGCTGAAAGATGTGTATCCAGATTTGTTTCATGTTTCTTGCACTTATACAAAAGAACAGTTTCTTATGTGGAAATACTGTATTTCTCAATTTTGTCATTTGTTCGAGTGTTTAAGATTATATTATTGTTCTCTTTTATTATGTGTCTGTTAGCTGACCTAAAATACATTGTGACTGAATCAACAGATTCATTACATGCTTTTCTTGGACAACATTCTTTTAGTATTCAGCATTTTCCTTTAGGAGTGGACATAGCTGATCATCATCATTAGCTATTGGGGGATCTTTATAAAGGGAAGCACTTTGCTTAGACAAAGTTATTCTTAAAATGCCCAAAACAATGCATCACCTTCAGGGTAACTGCATTTGTTATCACAGGAGGGACTGAGACAGTAGAGGGAAAAGAGAGCAGGGAAGGAACCATCCAGGGAAGTCTCAACCTTTATGCATTTCTGACACTTCTGTGACTTTACTAGAGTTACAAACCAGATGAAATTTCAGCTGAGTGCTGAAATTCCTCCCCCTAAGGCACCATAATGGTTGGCCAACACGTGCTCAAATTTAATAGCAAATATTATCTCCCATCACTGAGCAACAGAGCTGTTGCCCCTCACATTCACTTAGGTCTGCTCCTTGAAAAAAACCAAAAAAACCAAACAACCCCAAAAAATAACAATAGAAACAAAATGTCTTTTATTCTACAACAGGGTCCTCCTAAAGGAAAGAACCAAACCTGAACCTGCCAAGATGATGATTTATTTTGTATAGAAGCTAGAATTCCATGGGCCAAATAAAGATTTCCCGTAGTACATTACATAAATCAAATAATACTCGAAATACCGACCACCACCCAAAACCAAACAAACAAAGCAAATTTTGTAATTTGGTTGGTCCCGCAAGTGTACTAGACGAAATTATTTCAGTCTACCAGATATGAGGAAGAAGATGTCTTACCAAACATTACATGTTCTTAAGTGATTATGCACATTATTTTCATTAATCCTTCTTTTGACTCTTAGGCTTGCTATCAAAATTTTCCAAGCTTGAGGGTTTGAATGCAATCTTTCCATTTGGGAACAAATGTTTTGATGAGGGTGAACATCCCCCAATTATGTATCCAAGCTTCAAGAAATGACAGTTTGAAGACAAAATTGATTTTCCCCAAACTTCTGTGGTGGCAAGACTGAAACTCAGAATCTGACATCAGTCTCCCAAACTTCATTCTCCCCTGGAAGTTATCCTTTTAAAGAAAAAGTAGAATATTGAAGTGCAAACTCTTAGTAGAGTGTACCTCACCCCGAGTTCACCTCCACTACTGTAAAAAACCATGTTACATTTCACAGCTTTCTGCTATGCAAATGCAGTCCTTGTGCAGTCGTATCCTCCATTTCAGCTGTGTGTCAGAGGGCTGGCTCTGCACAGCACAGTGAGGGGATGTGTGCTGTGCCTGCTTCCAGGGATGTGGCATTCTGCCTGCTGGGGACCACAGGGGGCCCTGCAAACGAATGCACAGCTGAAGCCTCAAGAGAACACCTCAGTGAGCCACATCGCGTGAAAGGGCTTATTCAAAATCTGAATACTCTAAAAAAAATTCAGCATCCATTTAGAGAAAAGACCAGAGTGAATTTCCAGATTCTGGAGCTGTAGAGAAACTAAAGGAAGACTGATGTTCTGAGATAACTGAACTCTGTGAGGAAATCAGATACATAATTGTTTGGAGCTCATTATATCTAAAGAGACCATAACAGATTCAATCCAGACCTTGTCTGTACAGAACCAAAGAAATCTACAGATCACTGCATCCAATAGGAAAAGAGATCATAACCATGTTATTTTATATATAAACTAAACCCCATCTATTCATGGGGGTTTTTTCCCTGAAAGATATATGTGTACTTCTGTATAATAAAACCCAACTTTGAAGAGCTTTGAAACTGCTCTGTTGCCAGCCTCCAGTGCTCTGCTGTCAGCCATGGAAAATTCAGTACTCACAAACATCTGCATATGCACAACTCTATACGTCTCTGCAAGCGAATTTCTGCTGTAGAACTCAGCCCATACATTTTCTCCACACAAAAATCAGATCTATAGCCAAAGAAAGATTTTTTTTTCATTTCCTGTTCTCACAACAGATGACATGAAAAATTAGTTCCATGGCAGATGAGCACCCTGGCAGCACTTTGATTTGTCACAATAAATAAGAATCCTGTAAAGCCTAATATGTTAAGCAGACATCAGTGCTGACAAAAAGAGTTAAAGAGCTCCCTCCAGAACAGTAGAGAGTATTTGCATGTTTGGATACCTTCTTGCAAGTACAGAGTTTTTTCAAGCTTCCAAATGGGCATTTGAATCAGTTAATATTTTCTGGCAGAAGAGTTTTTAAGTCATTGCATTGTTATGTTTAAAAACTATTTTAACAAGGATTGGGGAACCAGTATTAGGGTGTATATGTTGACTTTAATATGCTTAGGACTGCATTTAAATAAGTGGGAAAAAACCACACCTTTCCTCCACACAAAGTTGAACTTCCCCCCCTCATCCTGACCTATCTCTTTCCCACTACAGCATGTGGGTTACTCTTTAATTTTTATGCATTCACACATTACAAGATGTTTGTGTATCCTACAACATTGTTTTTGAAGTGAAAGATGATTTTGGAATCCTTTGTCATCCTGACAAAGACTGCACTTGCAGGAGCTAACAGACCACTACAGAAACCAAGTCAGCCATCAAAAGCACTTTTCAAAAACTGAAAGGGATCACCTGCTAAGTATTGTTCTGAAATTGCCAATATTTGTTTTTCTAAATTACACAGCTCTTTGAATTTGTCATTCAACTACTTCTGAGAAAGGCATCTAACTGATAATTCTTAAACAGATGCTTTCATAACAAAGTACTTGTGTTTCTAGGGTTAGACCTCAAATGCCTGTGTTGAAATCAATCAGATTTAAATGAGAAAAATATGGACATGTAAAATGAATTTTAAAAGGGTCACAGTATTAAGCACCAGATCACCCAGAAGAACAAAGCTTCATCCTAAAGCCCACTGAATGACTTGAAATGCTCAGGGATCTTTGTATCACTCCGGATCTGCAGGAGAACTTCTTATATACAATATGATTAGTAGCTAATGATTAAGAAAAAGACATTTCAGGGCTATTGTATTCCTCTGGTTTCTATTTACACGAATAGAAATAAGTACTGCTGCCTAATGCAGTTGCTTATAACAGCATCTTACCATTGTCACAGGCCACAAACCATAGTTCAGTAAAGTCAGGCAAGTCCTACCCAGAAGCTCTTTTAATGAATCTGTGAAATAACTAGAAGAATAAAATTGGTCTAATGTCTTTAAAACAAGAATTTCATTTGGAGATAAATTTTTAACTTTGTTGATGGGTATGAACCTTCACAAGCAATTAGCAGCGTGACTCTCTCTGACATTGACTGAAAAGGAATTTACCATTATTCCACTGGAAAGTTCTTGAATTTGAAACAATCAAAACATTTTTATTTAAATGAAAATTTTTCTTGAAAAAACACCCATGTTCTGATGAAATGCAGGACTTTTGTCTGACAAGTTTGACTTTGAGGTCTTTGCAAATAAACTCTTTCTTTTCCAACTCGACTCAGGGTTTTTTGCTTTTCTTTCGCCATCACCCCAGATGTTATGCAAAATACAGCTCTGAATTTACGTGCAGCTCCATTTCTACATAGATTTAACGCACTAACTTCTATAATCATTCTGCTTCCATGATTTCAAAAAATACTCCAAGCATTTAAGGACTATGACTGTGAAGGCAGTGAAAAAAAAATGTTAGGAAAACCAGGTTTCTAGCCATCATGTTAAAACAGTTCTCAGACAACTGAAACAAGATAGCTGACATAAAATGATGGTGGCTTTGCTGACTCCCAAGCCAGCTGTGTTGATTTGTACACACTGAGCTTTTGTACACGCTGACCCATTGTTTCACTGATCAATAAAATTTTACAGCTATTTCTGCCACCCTGATAAGGCAAGAGTCCAGTCAAGTTACACTCCATTAAATGAATGCCATCCATACACAGTTAAAACAAGCCATTACCAGGCCTTCACAATAAAATGACAATAAATTAACAGAACAGATACCCACTCCATACTGAGAACTAATTAGGTTTGCATAAGATCCAGTCTGACACAAAAAGGACGTCTCTACAGTAACCACAGGCTTGGCTGGTTGCTGGTTTTGCACTAGCCTGACATTACTCTTTTGTCAGGTGATGCAAGCCAGGTCCCCAGTGCCAAGAGACTGCTACAAGAGCCGCCTACTCTCTGCAGTGGAGGTTTCCTAAACAGCTGTACCTTGTTTAGCTTTATCTGTACTCAGAAGTTGTACCTCCGGAAAAAAAGGAAGCCTTAAACGTGTAAATGTACAGAAAGGCTCATCTTGGTTAGGGACTTTACTTAAAGTTCAGCTGTAGCTGCCTCACGGGGGCAAGCTCCAGAGAACAGTGTGCACACAGGCACACGCAGCCAGGAACACACACACGTGCCCAAGCAGGTGGGGGCGTAAATGTGTGTGTAGGACCCCTTCACAGCCCTATAAGTATTATCCTCACTTGGCAAAGGAAAAGTGAGGGGTGGCACAGCTAAAGGACAAATTCCTTATCCTTTATTTGTGTTCATTTGAGATTTTCTCCCTGGCTGAGTTCAGTATTATAAAAATGAATGCAGCTGATTTATCCTCAGCAAGCCAAGCTCCTTGGCAGTGATAATGAGATCTCTTGTTCAGGTTTTTCACAGAAAACCAGTCTTAGTCACTTTTGAGGCCAAAGAGGAGTTGTTGCAGCTCCACAAAAAAGATGGTATACCAGGTTTCACAAGGAACGTCTGCAATGTTCTGAACTATTTCAGCAGATATCACAGATTTATCACCATTTTGCAAAATTTTCCATCTAATCAACATCTTTGCTCTCTCTGGGGAAATGAAAACTCACTCTGGAAACTGAATTAATAAAAAAATATCTTTTTATACCTTGTGACAAAAGGCAAGGCTTGTCTACTTTCCTGAAGAACGCTACTAAACTAATCTCCGCAAAACTATTTATTACCTAAAATATTGGGAAACAAGCTTTTTAAAAAGGCTTCACAAATAATTTGCAAATGGCAAGAGTGACTCGAAAAACCCCTAGTTATGTCTCACATATACCAGTTCAATATACCAAAGACCACCATAATGAAGAGGAATACAAAGCAAACAGTAATAAGCATTTACAGCCAACCTCACACACAAAAAAGGCAGTGCTTTCAGACTATATGAAGGAGCATTTCATTTAACAACTAAGAGGGCAGCTTATAGACAAAGGATAAGTTGAATAACGTCTGAAAAACATTTTTTTAGTCTATCTGCAAATACTTTATAGACTTGTATTTCAAAAAGTTTCAAATTGCCAGTGGAAAATACATTGGTTCAAATGCATCAGCATAACATTGGAAAGCAAAGCATTTTCAGTCCTGCAGAGGGAGGTTGTATGCACTGCAGCAATACATGATAATAATAATGTTTAGATATTGCACAGATAGATCTGGGCAAAGGCAAACTCATACTTGATTATCTACTTCTCAAAGTCATACAATTATTTCAGAACCAAAGCTGGCATAAATACACATGGGAAATCTTGAAAGCCTCAAGAGAATGGCCAGACTTTGATTCCTCAGACAACATGACAACAAACAGAAGGAGAAACCAGCTCATCTGGGCACTGTGTTAGACATCACCTGTACCAGCCCTGCTCCCAGCTCCATGCCAAGTCCCTGCAGCCCCCAGCCAGGTGCAGCACAGTCACAGGTGCTCAGGCTTCCCTGCAACCTCAGCCTGTTTAACATGAAAGCTTGGCCTTGGGTAGCTTTCAGTCCTTTCTTCCACCCCAACAAAGAGAAGCACACACTTTCCCTCCTGTCTCATCTGATTACTGCAACAAGGGTTTGGTGGCCTGTGCAACATGAGCACAACCACAGGCACACTGTGCTCTGTATGCTTAGTGTCCATACTGGCTGCATTCAAGTTGCTGTGCACTAAGAGTACAAGAATGCCTCATGCAAGCTCCTCTTTTGTTTGAGGAGCAAGCTACAATGTAGAAAAAAACTGATACAAAAGGGCAAAATTTGGAAGTTAATACCACTAAACAAAGTGCAGGAATGAGGAGTTTTTCCTCATTGCTAGAAATTTCACTACAGACTAAGAAGCAAGAACATAACTTGAACCTACCTTGAAGATAAAGCAAGATGCCTTAGTGTCCTACTTTATTAATAATATCTTGGTTTGCCCAACATTAATAAGCACAAAATAGTAAACAGCTATTTTGAGAGACCTTTGTACTTAGAGCTAACAACTATAACTATTTAATTGTAGTCAAGCTACCCACCCAAGGCAAAAGACGACACTGAACGTCCTCCTTACACTTCAATAACACCCTCCCAAAGGCTTACTTTTCAGGAAAACAAGTACACTCAAGTCAATTCAGAAAGCGAACACATTCAAAATCAAATTCTCTTACCTCAAACCCAATTCGGCCTGGACTAAAGCTCCCCTCGTAACCTGGAGCCTTTTATGGTCTCCGTTATGTGACACAGCTGTTCCCGGGTTGGTAACGAGGCACAGGTGTATTTGTTTGCCGCCCACTTAATGCCCTCTGCTTTAACGTTAAGCCTTCACAGGGAAAATGAGTTTTGGACTTCAGTTCTATTTTAGAGTTGTCTAATTGACTGAAGCCCTAGGTAATAGGTGCTTCCTGCAAATCCCGTAGTCTGTCTGCATCTGGTGGGTGAGCCCTGCTGTGCAGTGGGTTACTGCTGTGCCCTGGTGGGAAATGGGAGTCAGACTGGAAGCCACCTGCAGTGAAAGAATTGCAGGTGATTCCAATGTGCTGAGCAGAGATCACACACTGCTGCCCTTGCTACATTATCATTTTCTGGGCTGGGTGGTGAGGGAATAAAAAGCAGAAAAACATGTTTTCTGCTAGCATTTGTATTGTAGTAAGAGACACTGAGGCTGTGTAGGGATATTTCTTATATGTGTTCAGCCACATTAATGCTAATTTTAAACTGCAGTACTTGGCAAACAGATGGAGAAGGGCAAGAGACATAAAAGTCCTTTGGTTTGTGGATAAAACAAGTGTTTACAGGAAGGCATTTGATCAAGGATGAATTTTTTAAAAGAGGATTAAGACAACTCAAGGACTGGATGGGGACCAATCCAAGTAATAGCAGGTTGTGAAAATGTAAGAACACTATTCTTTCTGCACAGAATGAGATAGGATTTTCGTGAGAGAAAAAAAATGCAGTCGTGATTAGGACACTGTGGAAAACATATTCACAAGGGCCAAATTAAGATTGCACTGATATAGCCTAATGTTTCAAGGTTTACTCACACAAACACGATACCATTTTTATAAGGGAAAAGTGAAACAAAGAAGATTGCAGAGAGTAATTTTCACACTTTTGTTGTGATGTGCACATATCACTGTGAAATATTGTGTGTGGTTTGCCATTCCAAGGGAGGACTATTTCTACAATTGTTTTCTTCAATATATAGGTGAGAGAGAACTTCAGCAGATGTTCTAATTATTAATGAGTCAAAGAAGTTGTTAGAGCATGAGCTGGGGCTAGGCAGAGGATAGTTCATTCCAATATTATATACTGCAAAAAACAATCCTACCTCCCCCCAATATACTCACAGTTCCCCAAAATTACATAGCAAATTTGATTAGTTTTCATTTTTTAATAATATTTATGATTTTGCTTCTCTTTTTCCTTATCTCTTTATTTGATAGAGAAGGAAGGGGAGAAATGGAGAATGAGCCAAGAAATGTAAATAATTTAAGTAAAAATTGTGTTTTGCTACAAGTTTTCAAAATAAAGTGAAACATTTTTATAATAAAAAAAATCTATAAATATTTATGATCTGAAAAACATAAAAAAGCTTGACCAGTTCAAGTTATAACTGGTTTTCTTAAATAATGGTGCACAACAAACATGTCAAGTAACAGAGAACACTGCATTATTTATCACTCAGATGCTTTCACATCTGGGGATGGCAAGGTGGTGAGTAGTAGCAAAAATGGAGCTGTCAGGAACAAGTTGTGTCAGACCAGCCTAATTTCCTTTAATACTCTTTACTGGCCTAGAGACTTTGTGGATGGGGAAGAAGCAGAAGATTCAGACCTTGTGGCTTTTATCTGGTGTGTCCTAGAGGTCGTTCTGACGAAAGAGATGGGTACAGTTGGACTAGATTACAGCAGTGGGCTGCACAAAGTGTGCAAGAGACTCTTTGAAAGGGAATCCCGTGTGGATGGGACAAATGCAAAAGGAAAAGTTTGGGTGAGACAACCAAAATCACTCTTAGAAAGAACAAAGATCTGATTCTGCCTCTTGTAAAGTTTGTAGTCTCCACACACACAAAAAGGTTTCATGCAATCCTGTCAAGGATGCCACAGGTTCTTCTAATCCCATTCTGAGTAAAAGGGACCTCTCAAGGTACTTTCAGTCTATTTCCTCATAATAGGCTTAGTGATGTTCTGAAAATTATACATGTTGAGATGACATATGAAATGAGGTGCAGTTGAACGATGGCTTTCAGAAGTAGGTTTAAACCTACATGTGAAAATACACCAGAATCAGGCAAAATATGGATATTTTTAAAAAGCATTAAAAAATGTACAAAGATTTCAAATATCTCCATTCTACAGAAAAGTTTAAAAGCATGATCATGCTCTCCTCTGATTTTGAAACTCTGTCCTCTCAGGCAATCCTACAGAACCAGGATTCAAAGGTAACAGAGAGCTTGTCATTGTACTTCCCCCTCACCAGGAAGCCAAAACCCAGGGCCAAAGTTCCTGCTACCTCTAGAGCAGGATGAGAGGATGGGTTCCAGCCAACAGAAGCAACACTGGAGAACTTTATTTCACTATGTTTCTACAATTCTTGCAAAAGTTAATATGATCTTATATCACAAGAATGTTTAGTCAGTGAATGAATCAGGGGCATGCTAATGGAAGAGGGAGCTTCTGTTTGTACACAGATATCTCAGTAATCAGCAGCGATGGGAAAGCAAATACAGAAATGTTCAGGAAACTTAAATGGGAGTTGATATATGATAATTTTTTAAACTGTGGCTGACTCTGGCAGGGTATTTTTAAGCAGGATTTCAGCCAATGTCTGAAAAAGTGCATATCAAGCAGCCTTGAGCTTTTAATTTAATTTATATCAACCAGCCTACTTGGAGTTTTCAAATTGATTCACCACCACTGTTTGAACATTCTGTGACAGAAGCAATGCATATTGAAGTAGCTAAAGTTCTCCTTTCAGCATGCCTAATTAACTGTATTTCTGTCTCAAGGAGTTGCAAAATATTAGAATATAAATGCATTCTGGATATCAGACAGCAAATTTTAACAGTTGTGACTGAGTAAAATTCATGATTTGGCTATGATGCCATTGACTATCTTCCTTTTTCATAATACTGTGTTCGAGTGTCCTTTTTCAATAATGTCAATGGAATGATAAAAAGTTCTGAATTCTCACAGGTACGTGTGGTCATGTTTGTGCTTAAATAAAAAAAATAACACAGTAGTCTTGGAAATACTGAGAGGATTCAAAAACGTCAAATCAGTGATGCCATCAGGAAAATTCAGGTTGCAGATAACTGCTGAATGGTGAATACAGAAAATAATCTCAGCAAATATTATGAGACTGTTGCTGGAGCATTTTGGAAAAATAAACATATAACAATCTGAAAATCACCTGACTAGGAGCTAAGCATTCAGAATAACACACTTGCTCTGAATAATTTATCCAGTTCCAATATTTGCTCTTACATATTCTAGAATTGAATTACTTATATCTAAGCAACCATAACTGGAAGAGTATTTAAATTCCATTTTCTGCCACAGGTTTGCCTATGACCTTGAGCAAGCTGTACAGATTTTTTTGTGTGTTTGCCCTGCCTTGCAAATTCAGCAGTGAAGGAACTGACAGAACTGACTGTGAGGATGAAAATTTTCTGATGCATACAAGGAATGTTCTAGCAACTGGGGCACCTAAGAAACCTGCACAGAGCCCTTTAGAGAGAGAACTGGCAGTACAGGAACTTGCACCACAGAGTTGCTATTTAGGTCTAGATAAGCAGGATAGTGCTTATCCAATGATCCAATGGCCATGATCAGTGTTGCAACCTTGTGTGTTCTCTTACATTTCAGCCTTTATTTTAACCTGTTGTAGCTATGAAGTTTCTTCAAGAAAAGAGAGACGAGATTGAAATCCTTGAGGCCTCCATATCTGAAAAGGGTCACTTGGTTTATAAGAGAAACAAAATGCATCCAAAAATCATGAGAAAACTATCAGAATACCCACAGGCTGCAAATAAGTGTAGTCCCAACTAAAAGAGCACCAGCAGGAAGAGTTAAACAGGCACACTTCCCATTTTGCCTGTTCCTGCACACTTCACTTGGGCTGCAATGAAATCAGTGCTGTGACAGATCATTTATATTAATACAATGCACCTGCCAAATTATTTGTACACCATAAGCATCTGTCTGGAGAAAGTGCACTCTGGGAACTTCGTTGGTAGAGAAGAAAGGCTTCACTGGGAGGAAGGCATGTTAAAATAGTGCAGGATTTTGATCTCAGATATACTCTGGTAAATAGAGAGTGATGCCATTGAAGCTTGTAGACTTAGTTTGGATTCACACCAGTGAATGTGATTGACAGGGGAAAAAGTGTAAAACTGCAGCATAAGGTGATAAGTCACTGAAGAGAAAATTGGAAAGAGAAATAAAAGTTAGTGTTGGATTGATCCACTGTTCTGTGTGTTTCTCCTGGAACAACTGAGCTTCTCTACCAGGCTTTTTTGACTGTAATCAGTTATTTTCTAATCTCTAGGTGTACATTAACTTTAAATTGCTGGGTACTCCTACAGCTAGAAAAGCTAAATAAAATCTACAGTTTAAAAGAGCATGTTTTCACAAGTACTAAAGAAACAGAAATATTTGGTAAATACTGATTGGTTCCACTAATACTTGGTTATTTTTGTTATTAAACAGCTTTTATATCATGTGCCTTGCTTTTGAGGGAGTTCACATATCCAAATGTCAACCCTTACTAGTAAAGGGCTTCAGATCTGCTCCATACAAGTCCTTCAAAATTTATATCTTAATCTCAGCTGTTTTGAAATTTAGTATGCTCATATTTGCTTCCTTAAAGAGAGAGGTTTTCAGTGCTGACACGAAGAGGGATTTAGGGGAAGCTGTAGGCTTTATTCAGCATAGAACATTTAATTTACTGTGTTTGATCTGTAGGTCATTAAAGTTTATTGAACTTTTTTTTTGGCTGATTGCACTGACTTCAGCTTATTACTTATGATTTCATAGGATCACATGCTAATGTATGATCCAGTTTCTTCGCTCTTAAATCAACCTGCACATGCAATTGCCAGTCAGCACTATTCCTTCAGCTGCCTTACTTTGAGTTGTGCTATATGAAAATATCTGTACCCTCAAACCAGAAGGAAAACTTAACATTAGTCACTATGAAAAACTATTAAGCAGTAATTAATTAACAAATCAAGGACCAACTTTTTCCAACGCAGCGATCTGCCTTTTTTTTCAAACTGATGCTGCCTAACAGAAAATAATCTTGCACATTAATAAATTCAGAGAGGCTGACAACAGAGCATGAAGTTCTCCAGGATGCAGATCTTGAATGACTACATAGGTGTTAAAATTCCTTTTCTAAGCAGAAACTGGTAGACATATATAGTTTATAAGAAATAAATAATACAAACAAGATATTGACTCTTCTGTTTTCAGAGCAGGAGAAGCAAGCATGAAAAATGTTTCTGTAATAGCCATATCTTCCAAGTTATTTACCAGTTATCTAGCTACTTGAATCAAAGGAAAGACTGTCCTTCATACCAGTAAGTTTTGCTTTACACCCATTTTACTCTACGCTCTTCAAAATATGGCCTATGATCTCTGATTGAAATATTCCAATCAACCAATCTACAACATCTCCAATGAAATTTTGTTAAGATACAAGATTGCTGAAGATATCATGGGCTGGAGAGGTTTTTATCTTTCTTTTCCACCAGAGTTTTATGCTAAAAGCACATGCTAAAAGAATTCCAAGTTGTGTTGTGGGAAAAAAACCCAAAACTAACAGGAAAGAGCATACAGCCCAAAGGACCTGGTAAACTGTAAACTCTTGGATGATGAGATCCAGAAGTCACCCAAAAAAGACTAAACGAGGACATCATAAGGTACATCATAACCCAGAGACAGGGAAAGAGCACTAGGATTTGCACCTGACCAAGTCAGAAGAGGAAAACAAGAACTGAACCTGACACAAAATATATTAATGTGAACGGAAGTTGGAAAAAAGAAAAACTACAACAAAAAATTTTGGAAAGTGCATGCTCAGCTGAGGCAACTGATGAACCCTCTGGAGTGGGTGGGTGGCACCTGAAAGCTCCTGCAAGACACCAAAACCCCAGGTCTGCAGATTTGCACGTGGAGAGGGTCCCCAGCGCTGCTGGGCCAGGGCTACCAGAACTCCACACAGCCCTCAACTCCATGTGGAGCCGCTACAGGGTATGGTGAAGCTAATCCTGGTTTTCTCCTGAAGAGAATGAATGCAAATAGAAATACTTTTGAAAACCAAGCCATGGAACAAGAGTCATTCTCTGTAGTAACAATGGGAGGAATACCATATGCTAACAATTACATTTGTATGTTGTGAAAAGAATTTAGTGTCTATTACACATAATTTTACTCCAGCTTCCCTTCATTATTTTCTTGGCCTCGTGATCAACATCTAAGATGTTTCCTTAAGAAAGCAAAGGCACTTGAAGTACTTTGAACTGTGGCTGCTTAAAAATCGGATGTCCTTGCACAGAATATGATTTACATATTTATAGACTTATTCCCATACAGTTATTTTAAACTAAGACACAGCTAACACTTTCTGTTATAGTCAGACCTGAATAATTAAATCAATTGAGGGAAGGAGATGAGGTATTTTTCTGACTTTTATATAATTTATGGAAAAATTTCCAGATTAAACAGATCTGTAGATCCTCAGCTCTTATTCAGCTGTAAAGTCAACAACCATTTTAGATTTCAAGAAGGCCTAGAGCAAACAGAAGGTTGTCTCTGGTTTTCAGATGTCTAATAGCAGGTATTAATACTACAACCTTGACTTGCCTCTGACCCTAAACCACCACTTCCTAAGTAAAGCATTATTTTATTCAGAAACAATTCACTCACTCACTCACTCATTCCCTCATTTCGTAATTTCGTTCAGGATTTTTGAAAAGTGTTATTAGGTAAAAAAGTGACCCATCACCTTATGTCCCTGCCCCAGGAAGGGATGGAGGGTGGAACAGACATCAGTCAGAGCAGAAGGTGTGTGATGTTTCACATCTCAAACGCCACAGTTTCCCAGTTCATAGTCCCTTTATTTGTATTTGGAGTGATGGCTGCAGGATGCAGTTGAGCTCCCGATGCAGATTTACACAGCACCTTGAGCAGACATCGCTACAGACTGGGGATTGCTTATAGGTTTTTTATCTGATAGCAACAATTATTGCTAAAAAAATGGATTAACTTTTGAGTTTTAAAAGTTACTCCTTAAAGAGGAAATTATCTACATAGGTATTTTCCACTAAAATGGCCAACAACTATGTTTATCTGATTCATGTTATTTTGCCTTCAGTACTAGTAGAAGAAATTCTGATACTAGGATTTTTTGAAAATCATCAATTTCTTTTGTAATGGTACCATGTATTTCTCTGTCACAAACTGATCGTTATGATATGAAAGCATGAAAAATGCTGGGAAATTACTTGCTTTGTCTGTATTTGGACAAATTTTAATAAACTTAATAGCTTCATTGGGTCATTATAGTTTCAAATAGGAAAAAAAAAGCAATCAGAGTAGCTTATCTGTGGGGGCAATAATTTGGGTTTAGAGTTTGGGTTTGTGGTGGGTTTTTTTAATCCAAAATAAATCACCACCTAAATGTCACTATCAGGATAATAACCAAACAGCTTTCCCTAATACAAAAACATTATTTGTGAGATAGAAGGCTGAACTAAACTATTTGATGAATGGTTTAACATTTTCATTTTTGTATTCTGAATGCAACAGTACCCTCAATGAGTTCTAATTAAAATCTTACTGCGGCTTGATGAAATACTGCTTACTGAAATGAAACCCACATCAGCATGTTGGTTAATTTCTAATAGTTTACCCTATAACAGTAAAATATAGTTTTCAATCTCTTCACTTGCTAATCATGAGGGTGTCATTATGCAGGCTCTGCTGTCTACCTCCAGAAATAATCAGTGTAAAAATTACTTGAAATTTAGCTACAAATAGTTGTCCAAAGAACAGTTCCAATCTGCTACTCTAAATTTAATTAAGTGCATATTGAGTTTATGGGGTTTTTTTACCCCTGATGAAGTTCTTGTTGCACGTTGGGAACAGTTTAAATGGATTTGAGTACAAAACTAAGAAATTTAGCTTGGTGTAAATGTGTGGGTGTCTGTATGAGTGCCTGCTACGTGAGCAAAGAAGAGGGAATTGCAAAATCGTCTCATTTCCCCATACACCAGTAAGGATGCTCAGGAAACAGCCAATACAGGAGGCATCAGTAACAATGCTCTAATACTGAGAGGAGTGAAACTGGAAAACTAATTGGAAGTAACCTAAGCACCACACTGAAGAAATTATTTCTGCTTGCCTACAGCAGATCAGGGGGATGGAAACACTGACCAGTGTATGGAGATTCAGCAGCAAGGCCAGAAGAAATGTCTGAAGTGATGCAGCTATTTGATAACTGCAGTTTCTATTTTAAAACCCTTTCAATTTCTAGCAACATCAAAATAGTTTGTTTCTCTTTTGAAAGATTTTCTTCGCAGCGTGTCTGTGAGACCTTGAGCCTCAGCTAGCAAAAGTGTCTTTCAAGCACCTAATGACTCAGCTCTTTCTTAGCATTCATGGAAGTACAAAGGAACAACAAAAATAAGTTGGTTTAACATGTGGATTTTTCTGTTACTGGCCTTTATCTCTGTGGTAAAACTTTCTTATCCAAAAAGATAATGGGATGCTTTCAATAAGGAAGAAAAGTACAATTCTGCTTTCCCCAAATAAGAGATCCATCTTGAGTGGTTCTGGAAGTGAAGAGTGATATTGTGAGGACAGTGACCACACACATGATTTTATGCTTCTAACACTCTTTTTATAAAGGGAAGTGCTAAATCAAAGCTTTTTATGTAGTGTAAATAAATTGAAACTCTTTCTCCTTATATTTCTAGTCCCTCTGCTCATTCCAAGCCTGCCTTGCTTGCCAAATTTTAAATACCTGTCACCATGAAGTATGTTCTGAGCCCTTGGCTGATGCTTTAACTCTAGTGAATAGAATTTTTTGCCTACTTAGTAGACGCCAAACTGGAAAACTGTTAATAAATTTCTATTGCTGTCAACTTCTTCTGTCTCCTTTTGTTTTAGCAAAATTGGATCTCAGAGGAGATACATATCTATTCCTCCTTCATGTCTCAATACTAATTAAGTAATATGGACTTAATTAAGTACAAGGCAGGCTCTGCAAATATATAATGTATAAGTAGGTAACATCGACCTCCTTCCCATGACTTATAGATTTCTACCACATAACATTTGCTAGATCAGTATCTTTTCATTTCCCACACTGTTCAGCCTACCCTACTGCATGACTCGGAATGTTTTGGACTTGCAGCAATTGCTCCCTGCAACAGCAACAAAGAACCACTGCTGAAGCACACAGTTACCATTTAAAGTTCTCTTACTAAGGCTGCTATAATTCCCAGTACAAATAAATAAACTTTCTCAAGCAGGAGCAGTGCAAGCCTAGCCTTCACCTGACTGAACTCAGTCTAACATTGAAGTAGTGCATAATAGTAGTGGATAACAATAGGAACAAGGCAGCTCGCACAGGAGGTGAAGCTTGGAAACCTTGCCCTTCATTTAACCTTTTAGATATCTAAAAAACAGAGATATTATTGAGATCTGCTGATGGCCTACGTCATATTAGCCTTGAAAATAAACGAGTGGCAATAGGGTAGAAAGAGGCTCTTACATTATGAATAGATTTTTAATATATTTTTTCCTGAGAAAATTTAGTTCCTGAATCACGATGAACTAGTCTAACAAAACGAAAATCTCTATTCCCTATGCTGACAGCAAGAGCATGTGCTGAGATAATTTGGAATGCAATTGATCCTGGTTGGAAGCTTTCAACAAGAAATTGTAATAAGCAGATGAATGACATCCAGGTGCTCCTGGTGCATTGGCTTCAGGTTACTCTTAGATTTGCTTCAATGCTCTTGTGCCCCACAACGCCTCTCACACTTCTCTTGTGGGCTGAGAGGAAAGAACAAAGCTGAAAGCAGGATTACACTAACACAAAGATTTCAAAAGTGGTACAAATGAAGACATTTAAACTGTCTCTAAACTGCAGGAACCGCAGTGGAAGCTCCTTGAAATTAGTCCCTCATTTATTCTGGGCTTGTGGGCTGCAGGGAAGCCACAGCACAGTGCAGACAGGTTCCTGTGCTGCAGACCCACCAGGCATCTCCCCTGCCATCTGCAGAGATCCTAAGAGAAATCTGTGAAAAATTGTGAGATTTTTGTCTACTTAACTTGGCAAAAAGTGAAGTACTCAGTTATCATTTGCAATCAACAGGATGATACTCACCAGGGAGTGTGACTCTATGTAGACCGGATGGTTAAATACAGCCCGAGTACTGACTAGGGCTCTTCAGTAATGTTGTATTCATTTTTAAACAGATCAAAGAGTGTCCAAATACTTTTTTTTTGTAGATACATTTTCTAGTGTATAATTTAACTGTATTGATTAACACTCCAGAGCTAAATTCTTATTAGCTACTTTAATTACTTTCATTTCACTTACAACACAGCTCATTAAAATGTTATTATTTTACTAGACATATTTACTATGGTAGGTACAGTAGTAACACTCTTCACTGCGCCTCTAAAATAGTCATAGGCTGCACACTTAACCTCAGTAAAAACACCATATCTTATTATTTTTAATTTATAAGCAGCAAATATCACCAAGCTGGTTTCTAACCAGCACACCTACAATACAGTCCAGTTACACCAAGCCAAACTCTTGAACATATTTTCTCAGCATGCATTTCCAAAACGAGAGTACATCTCTGTAGCATCAACACCTATAATACTACAAATCATTATGTCAATAATTTTACAATATTTTATACATCTTCATATAAAATTTCTTTTCAATAAAAATTTAACTGAGAAAGAGACACATTAATATATATGCATTGCATGTTAGACACTTCTTTAAATAACTTACATAGTTGTTTCTTTAATTTTCAAACTTCCCACATAATGTCAGACCTTCATTTGGTGTAAATATGTACAGGAGCATTCAATTAATAAGGCTGTGATTTTATTCAGTATCACAGAATTTGAACAAAATTATTTTCAACTACACTTGGCAAAAAATTCCTATTATATTTTTCTCCACAGCATCAACATGAGAATATTCATAAACAGAAAAATCAAGTCATGCAGCAAACATGCAGATACATGTCACAGAACACGCATATGGATGAAAAATGTATCACTATCTCAGTGCACCTCTCTACAGTTCAAGAGAGGAGATTTGTGCTACAAGAGGGTTAAATTCTGCAAGACGGTTAAATTCTGCAAGATACAGAGCTCTCTGGAGATGACTTGACACAGACAGCTTTAAACATATCAGTATATTCATTGCACTCTTGATTTCAAACAATAAGGGAATGAGTGCAAAATGAGAGAAGATTTATGGAGATGTCATATTACTATAAAACCCCAGATAATATGAAAATTCCGAGGAAGTAATTTTTCATCTCATGAATCCTACTGTAATTATGCAAGAAGCTTCACTTGCATCTCTAAACTTTTCCAAAGTGCATACACTCCCCCAAAGTTAAAAACTGGACCGATGTAAATACCTGCAGTGCATGTAATAACACTAAGCAGCTATGGCAGGCTTGCACCTCTGGAGCTGCTGAAAGCTGATCACTGATTAGCTTCATGCAGCTTTTTGAGAGCCTCACTGCCTCCTTTTCCTTATCTCTTATGCTTTTGCACAACCAGACACTGTGAAAGGTAAAGGCTTTAAGGGACTGAATGGAAGTTTAGAAAAGGGATTAGTATTAGTGGCTCTGTGCTTCATTAAACTAATCTGGCACCGATCAAGGGCCTGTCAAGCAGTCTTGAAAGATTCCCTTTTTTTTTTTCCGGATTGTGTGAAGAAAGATGTGTTCCTACAACATGCTGTAAAGGACTTAGTTGCACATATGTTATTCCTTGCCTCATTAAAACAAGCAGTCTCATCTATTTTTATAGTTGTTATATCAATAAGTCCTAATCTTTGAATAATCAATCCTGGATTTGGAAGCTAGCTGACCTGATATTATTTGTTATGCAACCCCTCCCTATAAAAAGACGTATATCAAAGCATTGTGACCCTTAGAAAGATATGTAAATAATGCATCCATCCTCAGGCTTAAATGGTAAAAAGGGCACAAGGCCTTAAAGGATTTCTGGTTTATTCTGCTCTAGGAATAGAACCAGTATGTCTTAGCACAAAATATAAAAACAATAGCTTAATCCAAAAAAGACTAAAATGCAATTCAGTCACAGAGGTTTATTGTCTAGCAGCATCCTGGAGCCTCCCTGGGTCCCCACTGACTTGAATCAGGCCCCTGATTCAGAACATGAAAGGATCAGTCCAACCTTGCAGTTTTTAAAGGAAATTCCCTTCAGGAAAGCAGGTATCAAAAGAAATCTAATGGCTGCTTATGGCCTGGTGGCAGATGAGATGATGTGACTTTCTCCTAAACAGATGTCAAAAACAAACCCCACTCCATCAATAGGCACTTACTGACAGCCTTTCTGACAGCTGCTCTGCTTTAAAAGGCATCCCTGCAGCCTGGGATGGACACAAAAACTTATCCAAAAGTTGTCAGTGTGACAGTTTTCATGACAAATAATCCACTGAAATGAAGCAAATGCATGTGTAGTGGTATCCAAACCCCTCTCTAAAATGAATAATTCAAAATCAGATATTCACTTGCCATTTAAACTATATCTTTATTTAAGGTGTTCTTCCCCAAGGTAGCTATGATCAGAGTTTGGTCGTTTCCATCTCTTGTGCACATCCCAGTGTGGAGGCAGTGAGGACAGGAGTAGGTAGTGAGGAAGAATGTGTAGCATATCTGCACAAACACCGAGGACAGTCAGAAGCCAGACTTTAAATGGCCTCATGCTAGGATTTTCAATGAGGCTTAAGGAAGTCAGGGATTCACTTTCACTGGGAACTATATGTCAGGGTCCTTTGAGCTTGTCTAGAAAGCTCAGCTTAAATTAGACAGAATGGTCGGGCATTAATCTTCTCAGGGTGGTGTTCCAGCAGTCCAGTTTGTTTTGACAGGCTGCCTGCTTAGAAAGTGGTTCCTTAGATTAAGGCCTGGATTTCCAACAGGCATCTCAGTTTGTATTCTCAGTGACAGCAGGTCTCTATTAATAGCATTTGTGGTTTGTTTCAGTCCTGACTCTTTACAATACTGAGTTCCTTGGTTTGGATATAGTGGACTGTTATAATGAAAATCACTAGAAATTTTCAAAGCTGTCATTACGAGATCTACTTCAATTAAGGGAAAGACTAAAATCTGTTTAAATAGTTCAAACCTGTGTTAGTTTAATAAGCAGGCAATCACATTTTTGACTGAGTGAAACACTAAAAAAATACCTTCTACTGCTTCATTTTCACACTCTGGAGTTCTTTTTTGCAGCACCAAATTACAAATCTCGTAGCTGGAAAACAGTCATCCCGGATCTAACTTGCTAATCAAAATTAAATACTAAGATGTCTCCACACCAAACAGAGCTATGGTTCCTCCATAGCTACTCCAACCTGTAGCAGCCTCTGTTGGCTGATGCAAGCAGTAAAACAAAAGCGGGCTGGTGGAGATTTTCCCTCACCTTTGGATAAGACAGATTTGTATCAGGTGACTGTCACTGAAGAGTGGGAAATGAAAGGGTCCGGTGACAGACCAACTATTGCTGTATAACACAGTGTAACAAAGTATTCTAAGGCACTGTGAAGGGTGGGAGAAAAAAGGGAGTAGAAGGCTGGATACATTCAGAAAGTTACAGGCAAGAGCAAAGAAAGAACAAGCAGAAGCAGAGGAAGCTGGAATCTGGGAGGAGGGGAAATGCAGGTAGAGGGTGCTGTGTCAGCAGGGTGGTTAAAGGAATGGGTGTGTTAACAGCACACGGTGTTAGTGGGATCTCAGGGGAGGAAGTGGTGCAATGGCACAAGGAAGGAAGGAGGACAAAGAAAGAAAAACAGTTCCAAATGGGTGTGTAAGTGAAGGACTTTCCACAAGAGATGGAGGATTGGAGAGCATTGGACAGACTGGAAAAATAGAATGACTGGATGAATCATGGACTTGAAATTTAAAATTCTACTACTTTTGACAGCATGGTTTTACTTTGATAAAGGCTATGTAAATGACATTTTTCTGCCTCAACAGATCTGCAAACAACTCTTGTTCTGTGTTACACGTGCTGACTTGAAGATGAACGCTCCCCAACCACCCTCCACCCCCTCCCCGCCGCCAAGTTTCTCTTGTTTTTCCCTTTTAAAGAAGGAGCGTTTATTCTGTGTTGCAAAACCTGGTGTTCCCCATGGCAGGAAAGAGGAAGCAAAAGGCAGACTTTCATTTTTATGTTATATTGGTCTCATGACGCTACTAAGATTAAACAATATTTTGCTTTTAAGGACTCCTGTCAGACACAGTTCATGGAGAGATGCAGACTTTGCTGCCCTTTTCGTGCCCCCTTGGAAACTCCATAAAAATACTGCTGTGCAGATTCAGTCCTGAGTTTCTGAACATCCCTGTTCTCAGTCCTTCTGTGGCACACGGCATTGTTGCCGAGAGAGAGAGGGAAACAATTCCCAGACAGGCAGCAGAAGGTTCATTCCTGTTACTGCCATCTGTGCAAGCCGCTACACACAGCACAAACCAACCAAAAAGCATCACCCATGTTCCACAGATGGCCCTCAGGTACAATTTGCAGTTTAAGAACAATGGTTGATACCTGAAGTCCAGACCTTGCTTTTCACCATGTCCTTTCATGAGAGTCAGATCAAGAAGAAAGAGAAAAGTGACCATCGAAGTTAAAATCAAATTTCTCGGCAGACATAATCTGAGTGTAACACATAGATGTTGCATCAGCATTACTCATACACAGTTACATCCCTGTTAGAGATACATTGGATCCCAAAACATCAGTCCAAAGACTACATTCTGTACAAATGAGATATTGTGCTTGGGGTTTTGTTTGTTTGTTTCCCCAAAAATAAATGCTTTGCCATTGTTTCCCCCAAAAAGAACCGCTCCATGTCACAAGTTTTCTCAGGCAATCCAATAGCTTTTGCACCCAGAGTGCTGTGAAGTCCGTGTGAAAGCACCAACAGCCAACTTATCCACCTTGTAACACAATCCAAAAGGAAAGATTTTTACCTTTGGACATGGTGAATAGGATGAAATTATCTAGGTGGAAACACTGAGCAATTCCTGACATTCATTACTGAACATGATTAAAATAAGTCCCCGTAATTTGTGCATATTCCATATTCTTTCAGTTTTGATGCTCATCACAAATTTTTCTTATTTCACTCAGCAGCTGTTTGTTCTTTACTTCTGTGATACTATAAAGAGCTGATTATTTGTTTACAATTATTACTTATATATTTTAATGCGGAGGAGGAAACCAAGAGTTTTAAATGTTCAACAGAACTTCCTCCAATTATGAAAAAATACAAACAATATTTCTAAGAGTACTTTAATCTTTTATCAGCATTGCTGTGTTCTCATTTGGTAATTCACATTTTTCCGTTACTGTGCTGTCATCGGCTTTGTAGTCAGCTTCAGAGCAGAACACCATTTTTTCCAGGATGATACTTGAAAACAAGATATTGGAGGCCTGCTGTGCTGATCAGCAGTGATAGTCCCCAGCAGATCCAGCAGCAGTGTCAGGGGATTATTTGGCAATACACTTAGTTTTCTTCTTGCTAGTCTGTCTGTACTTATTCCCAGGAACATGTGACTATGAATATCCTGACAGGGACAAATGGATATCCTTCTGCTGCTCTACAGTCACTCCACCTGATCTGATAGAGGATTTTACCATTAAAAACAACCTTCACTGGTGTCAGCAAAACTGATAAAGAAATTCAGAATAATTTCATCTGACAGTTTGCAAATAGACTCGTCTAGGATTTGCAGACATATTTTTCCCAAGTACTTAACTCTAATCTTCTAATCTTGGGATTTTCCAGCATAGCACCAAGTCCTAAAACCCAATTAAATGAAGGTGATGTAAATGCTGACCCAATTAAATGTATTAATGGGTAATAAAAAGAAAAAAAAAAGAGAACTAAATAACACCACAAAATCTTAATGGTAGTTCAAGAAAAGATATGAAAGTGATTGAAATGTTGTTCTCAAAGGATATATCTAAAAGTTAATGGAGGAGGGAGCAAAGGAAGATTTTCCTTTCTTTCTCTTTTCTTCCAAAAAATGCACACAGAAATGCTTAGCAACTTGCAAAATTCATGAAGGACACACAGGGCAGAAGGATCCCATAATTTTGCTCTTATCTCTTGTACCAATCCTTGCTACATAAGCAAAATGTATAGGAAATGTCTCTGTTGCACCTTGATAACTTCAATACATTTTAGTTATAGAGAGTTGGCAGTTTCAGCTTAGCTGAAAAGCTGAAAAGCAGAATTTCTTAATTTCAAATGCTCCAAAGAAGGGATGTAGTTACTAAAGACATGAATTGTCTAAAATGCTCATTATTTTATCAGCAATATAAAATTAAAGCAACCGAGCATCCAGAGGTGCCTCAATAATTTCATACAAAACTTACTGTGTGAAAACTGTCAAGTCAACAATCTCACTGCAGCTGGCAGGAAATTATTCCAAGGTCAACATGTTACATAAGCAATCATGAGAAAGCTTATCTGAGACTAGGCAGCTCATGCTGACTCCCCATCATGCAACAAGCTCAATTTACCTTTCAACCAAAGTCATGTTCTAGTTTCACTCAAGTAACAAGTCCTGTATTAGCTCCCCTTTTTACAGTAAATACACAATCTGAATTGGTTAATAAAATATTATATATAAATACTTGTTTTCACTGTATCTGAGGTAGGAAACAATGATTTTTAAAAGAAATCCACCCCTGCTCGGTTTTTCTCAGCAGACACGGATAGAAAAGATGATCTAATTAATATTTCCCCTTTTGTCTCTGAAGCAATTTCAAGTTCAGATTTATACTTTTATAAATTTCCTCATTATGACAAATGAAATATTAAGCTATAATTCAGCCCAAGCTTTTTTCAAGATTTGGCTTTCATTATGTTTTGAGAAACTTATTGCTCCAGTTCCTCATGTTCAAACATCTGAATTCCATTGCACTGCTTCTGCTGCTTGGTTGGGTAAAGTGATGTTTACTCAAAAGGAGCCAACACTCCTTAAGTGAATAATGAATCCTACTATCTACATGGGAATTGTTCTTATCCACATGAAAGATTACATTTGCATTAATAAAATCATGAATGTTCATGATGAAGCAAGCAAAAAATATTAAGAACATAGACAAGATGAAAAACAAAAAATGATTTCCAAAAAAAACCACAAAGCAACCCTTGCAAACAGGTTTTCAATTTTTAATATCAATGCAGAACTCTGAATGCCTCATTAAAAAAGTGTTAAAGTTTATAAAAAGGTAAGGTGATAAGCAAACATTTATTTTCTGTGTATTCTTGTAATTTACCTTGGAATATAATATAAGTGAATAAGTATGAAAAAATAAATAGAAGTTCTACAAACATTGTGTACAATCCCATGAATTTGAAACCCTCTGTATATTTGAAATTATTTTCCTATCTCATCTGTTTAAAAAAAAATTCAACATTACATTTTATAATACAGGATAACAGAAGCATTATCAGTTCTGTTGCCAGTACATTAGCACTTATGTATTTCTTAAAATGTTAGCTAAAAATAACAAATTAATCAATAGTTCAATTACAGCTGCAGCTTTGGATAATCCATTCCAGTGTTTTTGTTATGTTGACTTAAATGTTTATCCCTTTTTCTCCAGTGAAGAAGAAAACTCAGTCAAAATGTTTTCTCTCTGTACAATCTTTATTCTTGTCCTGCCGTGGTTAGCTCTCTTCTTGTTATTAATAGCACCCAAGTGAAAATATGGGAGTTCTGTGGCTTGCCTTCTTAATAATGAATAAAGGTGATGCATTGTATGAAACTGCCTCAATAATTTAAAAGGTAATATCAAGCAAAGACTAACTGTAGTGGTCTGCAGAAAATATATTGCATTGAAAAATGATTTATACGTTGCATAGATGTTAAAATGCTAAATTTAAGTACCAAGTTTCTAGTCTATTAGAAATATTAAAGTTTTAACACCAAGCATGGCTATTTTCCCACTTGTTTTAAGTTATAAATTATTTTCTATTCCTGTCCTTTTTAAAAAGTATTCAGAGATAGAGTACACATTCTTCTAACAGGATGCCCTTTGACCTTCAATTCAAGACAAAAGAAAGGGATAGAAGAGCTCACTATAATCACTGATTCTGGTTTTAAATGTAAAGGCTAATGCTGTATGTCCGAGGAGGAAAGTGGCATGGTGCCATCTGTCCCCCTGCTTACTTCTGGAAAGCACAAAACTATGGTCACTGAAGTACTTCCAAGAGATTCCAAGATTTTGGAATCAATTCCAAGAGTACTTCCAAGATTTTTCTCTCCAATTCTTCATCACAATGGAAAACAACTTGCTTTCATTTGAACTAAAAGCCAGCTTCCAGCAAGGGCTGGTCTTAAATGTTTTGCTGCTTCTGCAGTCATTGTTCCCTATGTGGCATGAAGAAAGTGATGTTGCCCATACTCATTGAGGGTATTGAGGAATTGTTCCTGGGGTAATACAGGAATAGCACTAATTGCTATGGGGATGGTCACATAACAGAAATCTTCTGCTTTCTATATACCACATGTGGGTTAGAGAATTAAGCACTTTTAAGTGGTTTCTACTCAGAGTGTGATCCTCACAATTATTTTTGTGCTTTTAGCTGACCAAATCCAGATTTTAGAGACTGGGTATTTAGAATTCTCCTTTTCTTGGGATACCATCAGACTCAAAATAAACTGCCTGATATCCAGAAGACGGACAAGCAATCCACTACGAGACTTCTCTTTGATACTCAAAATCTAAGTTATACAAAAGATCACTTTTGATTATTTAGCATATAAGTATACATTTATGCACAGATTGAATTACGGAATTAAATAACACATGCACACGAATATGAGATCTCATTCCTATTGTGTTTCATCAAAGCTTCTCCAAAACCAATAATGAATAACACTTCCAATGCGCTCCCATCCTATGAGACTTGAATTCTAGCCAGCTAGAGATTAAACAAAAAACCAGTACAAAACTGAACATGGTTCTGGCAGAGGCATAGCATAACTTAGTCATCCACTCAGAGAAAATCAACAGATTTAGACCAATCACACAGTTTAAGTTCAGTCTAGAGAAACAGTACTCTAAAGAACCAGTTTCAAAGTTATATGTAGGCACAGACTTATTCAAACTTAGCCCTTTTATGAAGAGTGAGTAAAAAAATCAGCACTGTAGTGTAAGCACAGGGCAAAAAAAAACCTAAATACGTTACTGGTTGTAAAACATTTGACTAGATAAACTAAAAGTGTTTTTATTTTGTGGAATCCCCCACATTTTAACAGCTAACTGAAAAAGGATCGAAATACATTAATGTATGGCAAAACCATTTAAATCTGTGTTTTATTATTCATCCTGTCCCTGCAGAAACAGGCAGTGCCCATAAGGGGACCCCTCATTCCCGTGCACACAGGACTTGTCTCAACAGAGTAAAGCACAAGGAAAGACATTTTTAACAGGGACATAGCCACGTACAGAAGAGGTAAAGATAAATTAGATGAGCAGTGTAAACAGTTCAGATTTATCCCATTTCCCAGGACATGAGATGGGATATTTGAGAATGACACTGTTGGTATATTTCCAGTCTGGCACTAGTGGGCAACTTGTAATGGGCAGTAATTGCCAGGTTTTTCTGGGAAACTGTAAAGTTATAAACTGTGCTTTACGTGCATTTGCATTTATAAGCAAAAGTTCCAATATAGGCCACAATGGATAAATAGTGGCACATAGATATCATTCCCAATTTTATATAAATACATATTTAGATGGCAGAGTCTAGAAGTAAAGCCGTGCAGTTCTGAGCCTTGGAGAGTCTCAGATGCAATATGTGCATAGATGTAGACTGCAAATTGTTGTACAAAGTCATCAACTCTGACTTTTTAGAATGATGCCACTTCTGCAAAACTCAATGGACTGGCAAGAAGGGTTTGTGCCACTTTGTCCTGCTACTGGTGACATATAACTTTTTGATTTTGAAAAGAGCAAAAATGGCAACGTTTTAGTGTTATACTGCGATTATTTTCAGTTAAAATAAACCAAACCGAACCAACAAAAACAAACAAAAGCAGTAATAACAGCAACACATAATATTTACATCTGTCAAGAAAATACTGCCACACTATGTTGTAAACAGTGATTTACATTATGTATTCAGTAGTTAGATATGAGTATATCCTGTATTTTGTAGCTAATTTTATCAAATGAATGGTTTTAAATATGACATAAGGTTAACATATTTGTCTCAAAAGCTTTCTCTTTCTTTACTTGGAGTTAACTGGGCTCTTTGCACAGAGTCCATATATAGGAATTTCAGTGTAAATTCAGAATAGCCATGTTATTGCAACAGTGGTCACCATAAAAATGTCATCATTTACATAAGAAACAGAATGATAGCACCATCCTTCTAACACCCCAAAGCATCAAAAACCATATAAAGCTTAAAATAGTTCAGAAATAAAATAAAACTGGATTTACTTGACTCTTTAGATGGAAGGAATAATTTGATACAAATTCTTATATTTGAGCTCTAATACTGAATTTAATCCTCCATTTCACACTTGGAAAGCTTAGTGTTTAAACGTAAAGTACATTTTAAAATGTTAAATCTGCTTCACTTGCCCTTCATTTGCCAAAACAATAATTGCAACCTTTGAAGCCAGGTTTGTTTTATTAGCTCATTTAGATAAAGAAAGTTTTGGTCAGCGACTTGGAAGAATATTATCTTAAAACTTGGTGAAAAATTGTGCTACTTGAAAAGCGCAGTGAAATACAAAGATGCTATTGAACCTTTTATCCTTGCTGGCATCCTGTACAAATCAATTCACACAGTTTCCCAGCCCTGCTAGCTATTACTAAACTGGGTTTTTTTTCTGCAAAGGTGTCAGAGTTCAGTACTCTCTGACCAGAATATTTTGGCTACTCCATGCATGGAGGGGTTTATACTTAAAATGAAATTTACTTATTTAAAGATAACATGCATTACAAAGGATTTCTGGTTTAGCAGGTCATTAAATACACTGTAGTGTATATCGCCACTTAGCAAAAAGTTTGGAATAAATAGTTCAATCCCAATGTGATTTCCAGTTCCAGTTCCTGGAGTACGCTGGCTGTCCCTGTGCCAGGAAGGAGCAGGGAGGTTGTGCTCAGCTCAAGCCCTTGCTCTATTTGGAAAGCTTTTGGCAGGTTTTTAGGGTTTATGCCCTTGCTGGGCTGAGCCACCTGTTCAGTCCCGCCCGGCTGGCCTGGCCGCCCCAGGGACACATCCACTCTTTTTCCGAGCTCCAGGAGGAAAATTCGCAGCAGCGATTGATGCCGTCGGTACCTGATTTCCTTAAACAAAGGCAGCCCTGCCCCGCTGGCCACACCCGCGCTTGGGCACACCTGCAGTGGTGCCTGAGCGTCAGATTCACACCCCCTCCCCGTCTGCTCTGAGCCTTCTGTCTTTTTAGGGCTTTATTGCTCAGTCCCAGAAGATCAAGTTTATGAAATACATTGTTACAAACCCCATTATTTTAAGACACACAATCATAAAGCAAAAGAACTGCCCTACTGATATCCCTCCTTCCTTTGAACTGCTATAGAAACCCAAAAGATTCTCAAGTGGCCACTCATTCTTTTACTGTGATGCATTTGTAATTTTTCAGGTACCAAACCCGCATATGGTGTCAAATGTCACAGATCCATTTACGCTGCAGAAGCTAGACATGCAAAGCTGCAAATGAAGCAGCTTCGTGAAAAACATTTATACAGGTAAGATACTGCAACTCCATGAAGGAAACAGGGCGGTTCAGGTCCACTGTTCAGTCAGTTTTGGGCTGTAAGCAACCTTTTCAGTGATTTCTGTGTACTCATATAAAAGGCAATCGCCCTGCAATTGAGGGTATCAATTACTCTTTTTTAGCTGCATCTTTCTTTGGGATTTTTCTCCATCTGTAAAGCCATTCTGCAGTACTTCAGGGTCATTAACACTGGAAAAGCCATCTAAGATCATCAAGTCCAGCTGTTAACACGCACTACCATGGACTAAACCACATCCCCAGGTGCCACATTGACACAACACTGAACACTTCCAGGGATGGTGATTTCACCACTTCCCTGAGCAGCCGGTTCCAACACCTGATCCTACCTTCAGTGCAAGAAGATTTCCTAATGTCTGTTCTAAACCTCCCCTACTGCTACTTCATTGGAAATAAAATAAATTCTTTATTCAGTATAAACATTTGCATAAACAGAAGCCAGGATTTACAGGTTTTAGTCTCAGGAAGTTTTTTTTCAGTGGGAATAAACTACAGTATGGGTACCCTACAATGTTCAGAGTTTGCTGTTTTGTTCTGCTCTTTGCATGGCCTCTTGTTTTAAACTCAAGAGCCACTAGTGCAGGTCCACACCAGCCACAGTAACTTACAGCTACTAAAGACAAGATATATTATCAACCCCCGGCAGCATTTCATGTTTGCATCCTTCTTTCAGATGATTTCAAATGGAGTTTACAGTACGTACTCTTAGAAAAAGTCAACATTTTTCAAGAGACCTCATTGCCAATTCCCACTACTACTTGTTCTTTCCAAAGTAAAGTTGGATGCATCCATTTGATTTCCAGGTATTTTATGGGTCAGATCACCCATGATGCTAAGTCTGTCTTCATCAGATACCACTGAATCATACTGCTCAGGATTCAGCTCCTTGTTTTCCTTTTTTCTGTTAATTTTTCTGAACCTACTATCACACCAGAAATTTAACAATAGAACTGTAACAACAGTACTCACACAATGTTAGAGGATAGTGATTTTGTTTTCCTGGCACATAATATAAAGTTTCTTAGAAGAGGAACCTTTTCAGGCAAGTATTTGACATCCAATTATTTAAATAGATTTATTGTTATTAAATGATGCTTCTGTAATTTTCTAAGGCAAAATAATAGGGAAGAGAGAGAAAGAGATCCAGAGAGACAGAGTGAGAATCCAGGTTTCTTTTACAGGCTCCTTCCATATTTCAGATACTTTATTTTCATTGTTGATCCTTGTTTAACTCAAGAAGAAAAAGGTGAGCTATCCAGACTGATAGGTCCTAGCTTTAGGATATTCCTTTCAGAGCACAAGTTGCAGGCTCTCCACACTGTGAATGAAATCTGAAATGAGTAAATGTGGCAGAAATGCATCCTTGGGGCTACAGTTGTCACAATACATGTACAGATACACTAATATCATTCCATTAGATCTCCCTTCCCTGAGATGTTGTTATACAACCAAACTCAAATTTAGCCATCTCTCATGCCATTATACTGTTACATGGTTACAGGGACAGTAAAGGATAATTCCTGGACAATTCCTTTCCAGATCGACAAGTTAATAAAATTTTAAATGTATTTTAAGAATATATTTATATAAAATCTGTCTTTTTGACTCGGGAAATAAACTGTCTTCCTAAGCACTTATAAAACCTTGCATCTTTAGGCAGCAACACAGTCTGCAATAGTTTCTCAATATTTTGTTAATTTTAACTTCTATTAATGAATGCTTTTAACTGATATAGAAGCATCAGCTCATAGGAATAATTGTTTAGCTGATAAAGATGTTAACTCATATTTGAAACTCTACTAGGATTATTACCTGTGTGCTGGAAAAATACCCAGCAGAGTTATTAGGTGATAACATAATTGTTCTCTCTCTATGAAAACTGGATTGTATGTTTAAAGAAAAACAGATGAAGAAAGACAGGCAGAGCCAGGAAATAAAATTTTATCATTTTATGTATGTACCCAACTATCACAGCTTTAATAACAATTACATGGTTTTTAGCAATTTTCCCCACCGGTACTTTTTAAAAGTTTCTGATGGCTTCTTCAGTTCTTTGTGATATTGATATAGCAACTATGAGAAGAAATAGAATTCGGAGATGATTTGGAAATAACTGGGATTTTCCTGTTGTTTAGGACTCCATTTAGGCAGCAGCTGAACCAGCTCTGGGACAGACAACCCCTTATAGTTGCACAGATTTTTGAAGACATATGGTAAAGCATCACTGTTTCCCCAGACTGTCTCAGGACTAGGCAGGATGCTCAGGAATGAGCATTGTTTAAAGTTCATGGCACTTTTCCAACACACGATTCAAATATTTTGTGTTCCTCGAATTTTAGCGGTCAGCATTTACTGAGAGAAGCTTCAGAGCTCCTTAGAGCTGCCTTTGGATGCCTCAGTTGGGGTGACTGTGTTGGCCAAGATCAGCAGCCCCATTTAGAACTGCAGATTTGGCGTCTTTTCCACGTTCACCCCCGAAATGGCTGAAAGAGAGTCAGCACTGAATTCAGATAACACAGAGGTCCTAATGCAGCTTCATCAGCTTTTCACAAAACTATGGGACCACACCTGCTACAGGAAATAATTACAGCTCTCACTTACTCAAACTACTGCTTCCCTTCTCACTATTTAATGAACTGTCGTTGTGCTGTGGATCTTACGGAGTTTTCTGAGTGTGCAGTGAAAAATGTGCATCATCAAGCTATTGACTATTAAGAAATGTTATCATCCAAGGCACATTTGACTCCTTTTATGTTCTGAATTCATAAACTTGTTCATAAAACTGGTCTTTTTCTTAATCTTTGATGGTTGCTTTTGGTGAAGAAAGAAAATACAAGTTATGCAACTTGGTACATTTTTTGAAATTAATTTTTAATATGAATAATGTGTTTATGTATTAAAAGATAAGAATTAGTTTATAATAATGGGTGGGGTAGCACAATCCTCTAGCAAGCATGACATAATTTAGGCAAGTTTTATTTGGTATAAAATTAAATAAAAATAATTTTACATTCATTAGACAAGTATCATGCTTAGGATTGTACTGAGCTGTGAAATAATGATCTGTTACACTCTGCATTCATCAGCTACAAAACACTGCCACTCTCTTTCAAACCTTATTACCATATTTCCAAGCACTCTCATTTATCTGCTAAAGAATAGTCCCTCACAGCTTTATTTGTTCCATTTTCTTGCTAATAGTCTACCTTTAATCTTCATGCCTTTGGAAATACAAGGCGTCTGCCTTCTGCACACATCTCTATAAGCATCTGCCTCCCATGTACATGCACATTAAGAATTGTCATCTGGGTCTTAGGTGCCTCTAATTTGCAAGTGCCAGATTGCTGACAGACTTCTGTAAGATGATAACAATGTATCCTTTCTTTAAAATTAATCTCCAGCTCAAAAAGGTCACTTTACCTTATTTATGACTCTTTTTCTCCTTCAACTGACTGGACAACTTTCTAACTTTTCCAACATTAATGTTCTATTAATAGTAATATACCCAGCATATAATTTTTAGTATAAATAAAGAATCTCAGTTATGATTTTCTGAGTTGATTTTCTTTCTGGAAATTTCCTTGTTAAATAAGAAATGTTATATATGCCATAGACTGCTGTGTCTATTTACCACGGAAATTTGAAGGAACTCTCACATCCATCAATATGAAGGAGAATTGTATTCATGCTCTTACAAGGTGAAGAGACCCTATGAATACAGACTGATCTGTCCTTGCCTTTTTTCTCCTTTCCAAGGACCCTGTTCACAATCAAGTATTAGTATGTCTTACGTTCTGGTTAAATGTTATTATTGGCACTCTGGCCAGCTCCGTATTACACACAGTTCTGTAGAAACTCCATACGATTTGTGTATGAATGTCCACAAAGATCTGTCCCTCTCTTTTCCCCTCCACTTTCTTCCAGCTAGATATTTGTCTAAATCTTGTGGGAGATAAATTTATCTCAGGCTTGTATCTTTCTATCCAGTTGAGCTAAAATTGGATAGCAGCTTTAAAAATGATTGTAAAAATGAATGACAGGCAGATATACACACACACACACACAGAATACAAGAAATTATGGAAGAAGTTGTGTTAAAAGTTAAACTACGTCAGCACAAACATTTGATTGTAAACCATGCAGATTGAAATTAATGCTAAAATGTAGAAAAACATTTGAATTTCTACTGATGTTACATGCAGTGTTGTTATTTTAAAATCTGATTCCTAACAGAAGTCAGTGATTCATCCTTTATTTCTTGTGAGAAAATGAGAGGTTTGCATCATGTGACATTTCTGAACTGGCAGACCAACTTGTACTGAAGCTCCATTTGGTGCCATTAAGGAATCAACTGTCTTGAAGTTGTTAGCTCCTGAAATTCCCTTCTGTCAGTGAATACTTACTGTTTATACACTGTTTGGAAAGGAGGATAAGTTTTGTTGCAGCAGAAGAAATGCTGAGCTGCAGCCTGTTCACTTTTTTTCTTTTGATTGGTGTGTACTTTTCTTCAGAACTCCCGAACAGACAGTTTTGACCATGGTTTTTGTCATGTTTTTCACTTTGCATTTATTGCCACCCTTAGCAGGAGGGTGACAAAGGCTGGTGCTCTTCCTTTAGGTCCCTTCTCCCAGTAGAGTTCTAAAATGCAGCAAGATAATCAGCAAACAGCAAAAATGTTTTTTAATTTTTTTAAGCAATTATGAAATTGTCTTCTGCTTCCAGGGGGAAGAATTAAGTAATGAAAGTCTGCTGCATGCTATTCCTCTACAAATAAGCTTGACAAAACTGCTACCAGAAAAGTGTCTTCCCTTTAACATGTCTACTGTTTAAAATACAAATTGGGCCATGTTTTACAAAGAGTGGTTGACATCTTCCTCTTCCCAGTCCTAAGTGAAGTCCATGGCACTCTATAGTCAGGCCCTCCAGCTGTAGCCATCAGCATTTCAAGTGCCTCATCTGAGAGCTGGAGTTCCTCTTCAACTAAAGGGAAAAGAGTGCCTAGACAGGTAGTGCAGCCAAAAAATCTTGAGCACCAAGATGTAACAGGATGACTCCTCTCTCTTTCCCTATCTCCATGGCTATAGACAAAACATAAACGTCTGATGCAGACTGGTTTCACAGTCTTCTTACATTTAGCTGGCATTAAGTGAGTTTAATCCAGGTCTATGGCATTTTTCCACACTGAGGTGGTAGAAGTGCTGCTATTTTCTGGGAATTGCAAGGCTACATTTTCCATTCCAGATTCATGTAGCAGATGTGCTAAGCTTCTACAGATATAGCAACTGCAGCATCAGAGCTACATCCAGAAATGATGAGTTCAGACTATGTGTAAATACAAAAGGTTTGTCTCTGTGATAGAATTAAACCAAATTATTCTGATAAATTATTTGATATATTTCATATTTTCTTTTTTTTTTTTTAATATTTAAGTGATAAAAAAATTTTTGTCTTTTATTAGAGAGAATGAAAATTTTCCAAAACAGTAGATGAGGTTGGATCCCAATCTCCCGTGCTTGATGGCATGCTTTTCTCAATTAATTGCACTTTTTCAAATATGTAACCATAGTTCCATTGCAAAGTTCTCGGTTTTGGTGATACAGTTACAAAAGTGGACATGGTGAACTCAAAACAGCTGGAGATGTGTGAGGCAGAACAGCAGTGATGCAAGAGCTGGTAGGGTACCAGTGGGATCAGTACCAGCCCAGCCATCTGGAAATATGATCCCTTGTTCCGTAAATATGTCTCAAAACCAGTCTTGCTGTTGACACTTCATCTGACTGAGATAATTCAGGCAGTTCATTACTGGGAATATTTACCTGCAGCTGTTTGGAGGGTTCATGTGGTAAAATCTGCTCTTTAATTACTTTGCCACAAATACTTGTTCCAATGAAATGTCCACTGGTAGTTAATAAAAATATGTCGTTACTGTTCAATTTTGCATGCATTCAGATGAAAACTCTGTAAATGCCAGCAAGAGAGTCAAGCAAATTGAATCCAAACTCCATATCAAATGAATTCAGCTCTTGATTGCTTTTGAAGAAAAGATTAAATGGTAAACTTCAACACCTCACTATAGAAACCTCTAATAGACTCATGCATAAGGAAGTAAAAATAAAAAACATTACATATTTTAAAGTCTTAAATATTAATTTTGTGAGTAAATAGTGTTTGCTATTAGAACATCTCCTAATTTTTTTCCCATTTTTCATAAGAAACACAATAGTTGGAGCAATGGTGCAAATTCTTCACCCTAACACAGTCAAATTCCAAAGGGATTTCTGATCTCACAACTACAGACCCCACAACTACTGGCGCAGGAGTGCCACAGTAGCTCAGTTCCAGTGACTGATAGAGGAAGTTTCACTGTGCAGCAATTGCTCCAGGTATCTGCTGTGGACCTGGACATAACATGGTGGATCAATCTTTTTTTTTGGTAGAAACAGGAACACTCTGATTTCAGCTACAATGAGGCACAGTTTGCTTAGTCTACTTACTTTGTGTATGTCTGATATTTTTGAACTTTGTTTTGGAAGTTTATTCTCTACTTATCTTTCCCTGTCTATAATTGCCTCTTAAATGAATCTTTTTCCATTATCAGATCCAGACGACTTTGTTTCCCTTGCTGAGGAAGCAAAGCCGCCATTACCTGTCCAAATAATTAACTCTGGGTAATCATTTGTGTTGCCTCTGCTGGGCAGCACCCTGGCTATTATTGCAAAACGAGAAAGCTCAGCACCACATTAGGCTAAAAATGATTTATGAGCAGATGTAAAAGCTACTGACGCTGCCAAGGAAAAAAGTAACAAATGTCAACTGAGCTTTGAAATGTTCCATGCTCTTTCAGCTGAGGTTCTGGTAGAGTAGCTAAATCTTGTATCCTTGTAACACTGATTGCTAATTCCAGAGGCTCAGGTTACTGAAGCTTAACCAAATGAACACTAAACACGTTTATCAACACTGCTGAATGCTGTTGTGTTATTGAATAAACACGATCAAGGGAAGGTTTGGAAGGGAGAAGAGAATTTGGCTGCTGGTGATAATTTCCAGTTGTGAAGCAATTATTTAGATAGCAGAATTTAGTCTGAGAATAAGGAGTTTAGTAAGTGCTGGATTTGCGTAATAGTAATACATGTCACTTTAAATTTCCTCCTGGCATTTTCATGCACTTTTAAAATGAATCCTAATTATAAATGTTATGCAAGTCTCACATAATGTGAATTTACTTGTACGTACATTTGTATTATCCTCATCTTTAAGTGTGCTGATGATAAACATTAGCAGCCAAGTTATTACGTTAACTGCAGGAGTATACTACACACCATCTTTCAGAAATTAAATGTTATGCACATTAAATGTGCAGAGAACTCTAAAAATTTACCCCTAATCAATTGTACAAAAAAGAAAAAAACAAACAAAAAAACCTTAAAGCAAAACCAGGTTTAAAAGCAAAATCAGGATTAAATACTGTATTTGACATACTTAATTTAAATATGAAAAAAAAGCATTCTAAAAAAAGCCAAAACCCATCACATTGACTTTTGATACTGCAAATGGAAGGAAGGCTTTTCAAAGAAAACACTCAAAGAAGATTTACAGAAATTCACTTTCTCGTGTGAAATTTTAGGCTACAACATTCCATTTTTCAGGTATTGTGTGAAAAATATGAATAACATTAAATTTCTTTGAGCACTAGTGTGGTTATTCTGAGCTAGACCATTCTCCAAAGTGAGTCACTGCTGCCATCTGGAAGCCAATGAATTGAATTAAGATGTTTGTATCTTACATGAAGACTGAAAAAAGCATGGCAAAAATTGTAAATATAACCTGAGGAGAGAGAACATGAAAACATGGATCCCATCCACGTGAAAACAGTGGATCTCATCTTGCAAAATTTCCTAAACTGTTGTACGGAGTATACAATTCAGTATAGTCAGGATATGTATTATTTTAAAATCGTGATCAATTTTTCTGGTTTTTGTTGTATTTCACCAGAATGGTTTATCTTTATCTTGACCTAAACTCCTGAAATCTCTCCATTAATATTAATAAACTTTCAATCCATCCAGTAGGAGCTTCATTATGTGAAGATTTCCTCATGGAAAAATCATTTTTTCCAATTTTCCTTTTTCTGAGCTCAGGAAAAACAAACAAAAAAATTATATCTACTTGCATGCAGACAATGTAGAAAAAAGTTGCATGGAGTCTACTGGCATCGGTCAAGCAAGAAATAATTTTTCCCACAGTCTATAGCATTGAACTTTCCTTGATAAATCCAATGATAGAGCATTTTAGTCAGAAAACAGCCTCAGAAAAAATGCATTAACATATGGTTAGTATTGCACTCACATATACAGCTGCCTGATCCAATTATCCTAATTTAAAAGAAGAATAATTTATGTTTTCTAGTGAATGCCATGTAGAAATTGTGCCTACATTGTGTCTTCTAATAATTTACACAAAAGGTTTGGACAATCCAGCAGAATAAATCCTATGGGACAATAAATCTCACCGATTTTTAAAAAAACATTATCTTAAGAAAGAGTGTCACTTTAGAAACAGGTGATCTCGAGGTCAACCTTTGAGAATTCTTCCATCAAAGACAAACCTCGCTGCAGTGTCTGAGGCCACGGTTTGATCCAGCTTCTAAAGCTGTCCCCAGGTTTGCAGGGAGCCCCCGCAGCTCTGGGCTCCTGCAGAGCCCCCAGAGCCAGGCTGAGCCTCGGGCTCTGGCACCTGCACCCTTCCCAGTCCCCGGCTAGAGAGGGGCTCCAGCGCTGCCCTCACCCCAGGAGTCTGTGACCCCCTGCAGCTGAGCAGGTCCTGGCAACCTTTCTGACTGGGAGCTGCAGCAGCAGCAGTATTCCAGGCAGATGTCATTTTTCTTTGTGGTTTTTTTTTACCCCTAATTAACATTTTTGCATGGCTAATTAAATTTATTAACAAAGCTATTTCATTGCTCAGTAAATAAGAGTTCATTAAAAACACATTATTGAATGCTTAACAACAACACAATAAAAAGTATAAAAAGGATAAGTTAATGATCCTATTTGTACTAATATCATAGTATGAGAATGCTCATTAATATTATTTATTTTAGATTGCCTCAGTAAACATTATTATTTATAGCAATGCCACACATCACTAACATGTTTTAGTGATCTTTTATTTATTCAGTGAACAATGAAAGCTGATGATGTGCTAGCATTTGTTCAAGATTTTACAGCTTGTTATAAGGTTGTATTTGTACACAAGAACAATTAACACACCAGCACACAAGAGGTTTTATCGATAGCACAAAGTCTTAGGAAATTACCCATGACCAGCTCTGGAGCAGATAAAGACACAATCTGAACTCTGCCAAAAGAGCGCATGGGGCCTTGCTGACATGGAGGTTTGGGACTGAGAACTCAGGGAAAGTGTTCTCACAGAAAGGTACTGGTGTGCGGAGATACACTGCATGGTTTCCCTTAGCAGAAGCAGTCTGATAAATTGATAACGTGCTTACATGGACCACTTATAAACAACTTTAAATATTTGATTTTGAATATGAACCTGTTTCCCCTGGAGTTACAGGAAGCTTTTCTTTTCAGTTTTGGGAGAATCAGATTTTCCCCTCAAGTTGGTATGCAATTTAACTTTTCTCTACACACATAACACCCAGGCAGTTCCAACTCAGTTCTCCAGCCTCTTTGTACCACTACCTTAACTAACTTCTTCGATATTATTTATTCATTAGGGGTTGTATGGAGATGAAAGCCTAGCTAGTCATTAGTCTCACAAGAAGATTCATGTAAATGGTTTAGTCATCCAAAATCCAGTTGCTGCCTTGTATAGTTCAGTCTCTCAGGGTCAGCGAAACAGCAGAAAAGTCAGTGTATTTTGCATGTCGCTGTTTCTTACAAAGGTATTTGTGTGCTGAAGAGAGACATGAGAACAAACACACTGGTGAATATGAATTATATTTACTGCAGAGACTGTTTTGTCTTCTGATTTGCTACCAAAGTAACTACAGACTTCCTTACTGCACACAGAGAGATGATACAGCACAATGTGTTCCATAAGTCACTTTTAATTCCCATCAGCTCCAGAAATACTTTATAAATTGCTGGGGTGAGTTAAGTTTCCAGCTGTCACAGTCCTACGTAATTTCCCGAGACACCTGCATAGTTGCTCATGAGAAATCTGTTGTAACAAGCAATAACCTGAGTAAAAATAGTATAAAAATTGGAAAAACAGGCAAAAATATAATGTAAATTAAAACAGTACGGTGAAGTCTCAATAGGAGGAGTGAGCAGGATTCAGTACCACTTAGCTCTGAAAGCTGCTAACTTAACAGCAGTTTGGGATTAAACACAAGAGCACAAAATTCAGAAATATGACTTCAAACTCTAACAGACTTTTATTTTCATACAGCAGAGGTTTGTTGTTTTTAGTAAGAAGTAAGACCTTTCTGTCCACAATTATCTGTATTTTTGGGTGTCTCTGCTTTGCTGCCTGATAGAACACTCCTGATGTAGCACAAGTTCTGCCCCTTAGGGCTTGCTCTACAGGTATCAATTTATTCACAGGGAGTGAAACAATCCCTGGAGTGTTTGACTTCTGCATTGACAGAACACTTAAAGGTTTAGTTAGTTTGTAAATAACCTCAATGTGGTTTCAAAATGAATGTGAACTTGATACTTGTGTTTGCCAAACATGCAGGAAAAAAGTTGTGTCACCAAGACTCAGAAGCCTGAACTAGTGGATATGAGACCCAGGAACACTGTGTAGCTCTCAGTAAGCAGCCATTTGCATAAGAAAGCACACAATTGACAATACACAGTAAGAGGCAAAGTCATGAACATCAATTATTTCCCTTCTTATGTCAGTGCAAAGCATCTCACTCCTCCTGCATGAGAGTTCTGTGGAACTCCATGTGCTTCGGCCTGCCTGTGTTGCAGCTGTGCCTTTGCCTCCCCCCACTCATTGTGCTCACGGGAAAAGCATTTCCTCCTGAGATCTTGAACTCCTTCTGTACTTCCCCCCACCTTTTCTCCAGGGAAAAGATACTGATGACACTATTGCTCATGCACAGCAACGGTGCTTTGAAGGTTTGCACAAATGACACCATTAAAAATAAGGCATGATCAAGAGGGACAATTTATTCAGAGAGAATGAAACTTAAATGGGAACTTCAGGATGCCATTTGCACATCCAGCTTCGAAGTGACTTATAAAAAATCTTACATTATCAAAATGAGCCAATGATACATAAGTAAGGAATTCTTAATGGAGATAATAGCTATAGCAAAAAGTTGAAAACAAACCCTAGATTAAACAGATTCTCACACAATTTGAAAGTACAATAAAGAATGTCTTCACTGAAATGAAAATATATTTGAAGACTACTTGGCTACAGGAAGCAAGTTTACATCATTGACAGTTATTGACTGTAAGGACTCAGCTCCTGAAGCAAAAAGAGGCATTTTATAACGTCCTTAAAGGAGTTTATTTCTTCCTGAGATTACCATGATACAGAGTCAGGCACTGGGATTCTAGAAATTTCATAAGAAGTACTGTGTTATGCTAAATTTTGGTGTTCTAGGATGCATATATGATACCAGAAGAACTGGCTTCCTAAAGAATGCCATAAAACTATGTTTGGGTATGACAGAGGCAAGGCTGCAGCCAGGCTTCCTCACTATTGTGCCACGAGGCAGAGACAATGGACTGTAATACATTTATTTTGTCAGGCCTCTTCAGAGAGCACTTGTCATCAAACCTCTGGAGAAGCCAGTACTGCCCTTGTCCAAATCCATAAAGAATAATTGAAGTTTTAACTGTAGGGAAATTTAATTATTCTTTTAAAACTCCTTACAGAAAAGTGGTGGACAGCAGGAAGAAATTAGAATATGTCACTATAGCTCCTTGAAATGTGGATTTGTAAATAGGGACTGTGGAAGAATCAGACATATAAATCTCCAGAGTGTAGAAGTGTAGGAGGGATAGAACAGAGAGGGGTTTGCAGAGTGTTTCTTTTTAATTAGTAGGGAAACTGAGTGGTAAATCCACTTTAAAAGAAGCTGTCTCTCGGACAAAACAGAAGATGGGTATCATCATTTCCCAGAAGTTTCCGACATCTCTAATTTCTTTTTTCCCAAGGCTTTCCAGACAGATGTGAAGTCTGGGTTGCTGCAGGAATTTAAAACAATCTAGGCCAGTCCTTTGGCAGCACCCAAGACTCTTGTATCAAACCAGCATCTGACAAAAGTTTTCCCAGCACACGAGTAGTGGATTCCCTTCATTTTCCGAGCCCAGTAACAGCTTCTGTGCAGTAGGCTGCTGTTGTCTGGTGATGCTACAATAAGAGTGTGCCCTTGACAGCTTTTACTTTAAACTTTAGTAGGCTTGCATGCCTGCATAAAGACAGGTTATATTTACCTCTCTAACTGAAACTGGCAGCTCTTGTTTGTATAAAACAGACAGAACCAATCTGGGTCAACTCAGTTCATTCACTGTTTGAAAAAGACTGTTGGACTTCATTTCACTGTAGACAGCACTTTTTTTAACCCTCCAAATCGTCTTCACTTTTGGACCTCACATTCGTCTATCTGGAAAACAACTTAATTCCAATTCCCACATTACCATTAATTAACATTGATTTAATTATCAGTTAAGTATATATTTAAAGTTAAGCAGTAGATACATAAATTCCAGAACCAGGGCCAACATTTGTGCAAGACAAATCATATAAACTATACAAACCAATAAATATTCAACAAAGAAGGTAATTTTAATGATTTAAATTAAAAAATTATTTTAAAAGTACCCTTATCAAAATAATATTATGCAGGTAAACTTTACGGGCGCCTGTGTTTAGGAAACTCCCACCAACTAAAAAGAATGGTAATTCCAACACAGGCAAAGGAGAACAGTCGTTAAGTGAGTGCTAATGAATTTGTCCTTTATTAAAATATTTTCAAACTGGAAATTGTGATCTCAGCTCATTATAGCCGTAATTGTGTTTACTCACTTATTTACCCAGCAATAGCTAAGGTACTTACTGGAATTACTTCAATACACAGCAGAATGGAGTTGAATGGCAGCAAAGAGGACAGTGGAGAGCTTGCAAATTTAATTTGCTAACTACATCCAAACTATTAAAGATAAACAGCTGGTTTCTTCAATTTATTTTGATTTACAGATGCAAATACAACATGGCTCAGGACCTCTGCCCTCAGCCATTCTACGTTCTGTGACAGTGAGCATGTCTCACCCTGGCCCTTTCTCTACTGCCCAGGCAGCAGTGGCACTAACCAGGCATCCACACAGTTTAAGTACTAATTCCTCCATCCTCTACTATCATTCTTGAGGTCAGATATTAATGAATAAGGTCATCATTCAACAGGACGAAAAGATTGCTGAACCAATAATGAAAATTTTGGGAGATTTTTCAGACTGTAAAAAATAAAAGAAAAGGTAACTCTCGGTACTCTTTTTTAGGTATTGTGGATATTTCAGAGAATTACTGCTGATAGTGTATCGAGCATCAGCAGTGTTCTCTATAAAACTGGCCCTGAAAGTAAGTGTAGAATTGTGCAACTGAGTGTAAAGGGCTGTTGCTCTATGTGTGTGCCTGCAGAGTCACCTGTACAAAACACACAGTACCTATTGTTGAGTCTGTAGTGCTGCATTAGCACTGAGATCCATGAGTTAAGCAACGGGGTGAATAAAAACCATAGCACTTGTCCTAGGAATCCTCTCCTGAAAATGAAGAGCAAAATTCATGTCCATGAGACTCAAGTGGGACAACATAACACGATTAAGCTCAATTTTCACAACATTTTATTCTGAAGAGTTCTGTTTTCAAATAGAGCAAAAACTGGTTTATTCAACAGCTGAAAGTACACTGTAACTGAAATCCTACCGTCATCTACATGTCCTTAGAATTAGTATGGTATATACAAGGTAATTTTTGCATTGAAGGGCATTTTATAAGCAATTTGTACTAAGTTATCATAAAGCAGACCCAATACAGCCAGTTCTATGGTCCACTGCTTCTCAGGATCACTTCTGGGTGAAAATGTTGCCATATTTCATCAACATACAACTACAATTCACCAGAAGTCTCTAGATAAAATTCCTTATGGACTTAAGGCAAATATTTTCCAAATAAGAAAATTTAACAAGGGTCATGACGTAATTTAGGAAGGACCTTTAATATCCACTAGAGCATCAGGAACAGAAAGGAACAATGTCTTGGAAAGGCTGCTCTGTACTTCTAATTACTGTTTTATATTTGTAGCACTTGTAGATGATGAAGACATGTATTGTTAATGAAGTGTGGGCAATTTTTTCTGAGCTCAGGTTTTCACTATCTTTGAATTCCAGCCTCCTTAAGAGTGCCAGCATGGAATCCATTGTGCGATGGGGATGAAGCTTTGAACAATATCTCAAAAACAACTACATGCTTGAGGGTGCTTCCTGTACTGAGTATTAGTTGGAGAGTTTTAAATAAAATTCCTTTTCACCTACATGTTATTATCGAGGATCACATTTTCTGCAAGCAGATTGTCAAAAATGCAAAATGTAAGTTCTTCACACTAACCTTTTATGGAGTCTTTCTAAAAATATAATTAGTTAAAAGGACAAGTTAGAAATCGTGTTAATATTAATTGTAGCAGATGGAATTTTGAGGGGAAGCAGAAAGGCTAATTTTAATTTCTTATTTAAAAATAGAGCTGTACCAGCTGCAAGTTATTCCCAGCCAACTTGTATTCACTGAAACTGAAAAAAAGACTGTCAAGCTCATGGGTAGCCAACATCCTTGCTCCCAAACCTAGAGGCAGCAATATAGGACTTCTGAACTTGTGATGCACTGCACACAAACCCTTCTCCCAGAACATGATGGCTGTTTGAAACTGTGTCAAATCTTAAAGACATTTATACTGAGGATAAGAATTCATAGCACTTGTCACCACAGGTGATATTGCCAAAGCTGTGCAGAATATCGACAATTAGGCTACTCTGTAGTCATATCTGTGAGCAGAAAATGTGCTTGTTACCCAATACAGGTCTGCTTGGTATAAATAATTCTAGCAGTTATAAGTGCTGATTTACTTTAGAAACATGGAGCCTGATCTGGCTTCAAATTCTCCAGACTTTTGAAGGATTTGAAGGTACTTTTTTGTTCATCAGTTGGCTGCTTTTATTAGATTAATTGATGTATTATCATTTCCAGGGGGAAAATCCTCTTTTGCCTTTCTAAATTTCCAGATATACACATATCAGCAGTAGCTGCCTTATCAGAGACAAGCCCTTCCTGCTGAAGTACTTGTACCATTTCATTTCTAAGAGTGATTCATGGTATCCATTCAAACTCAGTTATTTCTTCTGAAGTTTGTCTAACTAAGCTATTCAGGAGTTAGTTTTGACATTTCTCCCACTAAATTATAGGGTATCTCACCTCTTTGAAGACACAAATGCCATTTTAGCAGATCAGGTGCCACCTCCAGTAGCTGACTAGCCCACTAACTTGACTCAATGTCATTAAACTTCCCCCACATGGTGACTCAGTTCGTGCATTTCAGTGTAAAGCACCTCTAGTTAAAGAATCTCATATTGTACCTCTGCTCATAAATTGACTAAAAACGCTTCAAAGAGACTCATTCAATGGATTAATGCATGCAGGTCATTACTGACTGTTAACTGAGATCTGAACTGATGGAAATTAATTGCTTCAGGATTAAATTAGCTTGTGCTAAGGGATTCTCACCACTTTTGAAGGAAAATGCAAGAGCACCACCATCTCCTCATCTCCAAAGCCTGCTTTGAACTTCTCTATTCTTTTTAGAAGACCTTGTAGACAAATACGTTTCTAGTCTAAATCTTGTTGCATAAACTCTGGTGTTAGGCATTTCCAGAGACTGCAACTTATCCTGTATCAGTTTTAAGCTTTATTCGTAGGCGAATCGCATTCAGTGCAGCCTGGCTATGCTGCCAAGAGAGATGTTCTTTCCTCATGAAGATGAGAGGTCAATGCCATTTTATCTGCATAACGAAATGTAAATTTCCCAGTTTATCTGGTTATATACATGATTCAACTAAGTATGGAGTTTTTACAGCAGTACCAGAAATTCTATTGTTACTAAGAACTCTCATTTGAGTCTTGCTCATGGTGTTCCAAGGGTTAAGTTTTGTTTTCTGTGCACATTATAGACTTCCTTCATATCTCATGTTGCAGCCTTATCCAACTGTACTTTATTATCAACTATTTAACATTTCTTATCTAGGGTTATTTGAAGCCTGCTTTCTAAATAAAAAGATGGTTAAAGAGGTGGGCAAGATCAACACAGGTGTGATAGCACTATATTCTCGTGTCTCAGCGCCAGCTGATATAATACATACCAGACTTATATAATAGGGCTTTTTATCTATACTTGCAATTTATCACTGGTTGAAACAGAATTAACTAATTTAGTAAGTATCTGATTATGTCCAAAATAACTGTTGGGAGGTGTGAGGGGAGAGAAGAAGATGAATAAATATATATAAAATATCGGTGTATATATGTGTGTACAAATACACATATTTAAAATACTCTTTGCTGTGTTTTTCCCTTAAAAGTTTAAGTTTATTGACTTTAAATTCTTTAATAATTCAACATGATATCAGAATAACTTAGAGTTCTTTACATTTTGAAGTAAAACAAAATCTGACTTCAAAATGGCACATGGCAAATTCAGGCTGACACTAATCACTACGGACAGGCAGCTTTCTTTTAGCTTCACAATCATGTTCTTACTACAACATCAGAAGGTGAGCTAAGAAAGCAGCCTATTCTTACTGCAAAACCCAGAAGAGCATAAATGTTCTGACAATAAAACCTTTTTTAACACAGAAAATATAAATAGTGTTTCCCTAATCCTTGTCAAGGAAAAAATAATGGCAAGTGCCATTTAGCCACCATTCATTGGAGGTGAAATACATTAAGCACTTGTGGAAAAGAGTTTAGCCACTAAATCTGTAAACTAGGTTAAAAATGCAGAGTACCCATTTCTTGTACCACATGCTAGGGGTATGCAGCAGCTTAAATGTGAGTCCTGAATCCTTGAATGACCACAAGGATATAGTCTTGGAACCAGCAAGAATAAGAACTGTTTATTTAACATGGAAAAACCTCTGACTTACCACAGCAGTTCAAAATAGAAATATTTGACATGTTATGTCACCAGTCACCTGGTGGATATTATCAGTAGCTACCACAAATACTAAATAAACTCTACAGGAAATATAAACAATTGCACCCACACCTGTGTGAGATTCAGCCGCATCTTTGGGTTTGCCATTTGGGACACCATGCTCTTGTGTCATTTTTTGCTTCTTAGTGCTGTTCATAAGCAATATTAGGTCAGGAACTTCTTTTGTTTTGTTCATGACAGCTGATTACATAATTTTTCACTTTCTATAAATAATTCCCAGGTCTTAAGCAGAACTAATTCCCTTTGTCCAGGTACAGATTTTACTATCTTTGCCTCAGACAGACAATCTTCATATCACCTCCATCCTCCTCGCTGTGGTCTTCAAATTGCCTCCATGCAGTTTACACTGAACTGAAACTTAGCTTGAAAGCATCACCTGCATTTCATCTCTGTTACAGCAACCGTTTTTAAACTCAGTGTCTCAGTTGCTAAAATGTATTGCTGGGCTGTCCTTTGGGCCTGTGGCACTACTGGAATAATGGTACTTTCTGTGAACTATGCAAACCTTATTTGTAACTTAACAATGATAACAGTGTGAAAGTCAATTTCCAAGGAGAAAATTGAATCCATGACAGATGGAACTTTGTACCAGACCTTCAAGGCAAGGACAGGACCAGCAAAACCAGTTCCCTTAGCCCCTTTCCATGGCCGTTGGAAACACATAGCTAAAATCTATCATGTATTGCCTGAAGGTCTATATTCATGTTTCAAGCCTAGTTGCAAATTTGAATATATTCATCCTATCACTTCACAAGCAACTCTAAAACTGACAATTCCTGTTTTATGCATCATTTCCTTGACAATATCTCAGTTGTGAGAAGAGACAAAGTTGCTGTTTTGATCAATTGATATTTTGTTTATTCCTTTTCTAAACATTAATAGAGATTCAACTATTTAAAAAGGGGAAAACACAGCAATCATTAGACAACAGATGTTATCTCCCCTTCTCACTGCCTACAGATAAACAGCAAAACATTAATATTGACAGATGTGTGATGAGGAATGAATCATCCTAGGTCACTTTCAATCATTTCTCTTCTAACCTAAATCTGTGTTTCAACTCTTGGAGCCTACTGTCAGCATTGAAAAGAGCTCAACTATCCACAGGGGCAGAAAGATGCACTTCAGTTCTGTTTCTAGTGGGGATTGTTCCAGGTTTCATTCAGCTCACTATTAATTGGATTATAAATAGCATTCTGAATGTCTTGTCCTAAGGCCTGGCAGACCAGCTTGAAAGAAAGGATCCAAAAGGTAGTAGGAATATTTTCCTTTTTTTTTTTTTTACTCTCACTTCTACAGCATGTTAATTGATAGTGTGACCCAAAGCATGCAAGAATCAAGCAAAGAGATTAGCTTAGCCCAGAAACATCAGTGATTTTTCATCTCTCTCTCTCTCTCTGCAGAAAGTAATGAATTAGATGGTTAGAACATTTCTTCTTCTTCTGATCTTTTAACTGGATTATCAACGTCCTCCTTTGATTTTCTCAATAGCTTATTTTAGGAGGAAGAGATAATATGAATTCTAAGGCTGCTATCTCCTTTGAAACAGAATTTTAAAAGCTGTGATGTAAGAGGGGGAAAGACGGATTCCATTGAAAAAGCAGCCAGAGAATTAAGTTGGTCTCAAGACAAGCAGAATAGAGAAAATCAAATAGTTGTGGACAATCTTAGTTCAACTGATGAAACAAGCAATTAGAAGATGCTGATTTGGATAGAAAGAAGCTGGCAATTATTTTAATATCTGAAGAATAAAATATAAAAAGCAGACAGGAGGAAAATAATGAGAAAGAAGAGAAAACACAAACATCATGAAAATGGGAAAAAGTAAACTGAAACACTTTCCAGCATGTATTTCTATGGAGTATCTGTACTTAGCTCATACACAAGGCTGCATCTCATTCTTAAAAACTGGTTAGCTCAGCTATATTTGGAATGCATCATGTCAGGCAGGAATTTTAAAGTTATTTGGACAAAATTTTCCTCTGTTCTAAACAATGTGGAGCCACCCTGACATTACAAAACCCATTGTGAGTAGACATAAAAAGGTAGAGGATTCATTCTGTTTCTCCCAGCTGGTATTTGCATTAAAAAGTAGACAGCACAGTTCTGCAATATTGTAAGTATGAGATGAAAATTGTGCCAATTAAAGCAAATACTTCAAATACAAGCTCAGAAAACCTCAAATATTTAACTTTTAGAATACAGAGAGTATTTATAATACATAAAGTCTTGCTAAAGAATATGAGGGAGGCTTAAAGATGTGCAGTTTTTCAGCTCAGTTATTCATGCTGTCACACTGAAATGGCAAATAACAGTTTGGATAACACCTGCAAAATAACCCTCTACTACACCTCTTTATGAAATGTGTTTTCTTATATAGTGTATTGAAATAAGTTACTGTGGAAACATCCACTTTCCATTTACTAATCGAACATTTATGGAAATAAGGTTTAGGTCAGAAAGGAAACAGAGGATAAGAAAATACAAGCTATTTCATCTTTTAGCCACCTGATTAACTCCAGGACAGAGTTACAGATAGCCTACACTAGTGTCCCACTGCAGAAAGGAATTAATTTTCAAAGTCGGTTGAATATTTATCTGTAAAAAATACACTACTATGCAAAATTTTGCCATAAATATTTCAAATAGATCTTGAACTCGATTCTGAAACATACATCATAACCCCTGTTTTGACAATTTAGGAAACCAGCAAGTTTTTTAATTGTAAAACTTCAGGTTGCACTGCCTGTTTTTTGAAGGACTGGAACCTTCAGCATCTTTCAATTCTGTATTCTAAATATTCCAGCACTGAGAAAATCATATTTCAAAAATTTAAGATTACTAGTACCATAAACCTGCATAAACTTAGGAGAAAAAATTACCTACACATGGATAAGAACTAGCAAACAGTTCAACATCTCTTGCCTTCTGGCTCTCTAAGAGTTTAGAACAGATACTTTAGTTGGAACATTTTCACTATAGATCCTTGTTATTTATCTCTGAAGAATAGTGAGGTTTCTTTTATTTTCAATATAGTCTTGCTGCAAGCTTACAGAGCACATTATAAAGATCAGAGAAATGTCACAGATAGCATCACAAGTACCCACAGACCCCCAGATAAAATCAAGATCAGAAATAAACAAGCACTATCTTTAAAGGACATAGATGAGATTTTAAAAACATCTCAGGGACTGATTTTAATGTTTTTGAGTCAATTATATGCCTGCTGAAATTTTCAACTATGCTAATACACAAATAATTTGATACACACACAGTTTGATAATTTTTGCTCTACTTAATGGTTTTAGAAAGTGACTTGGGAGCTGTGGCCCCAGTGAAAGCAAGTGAGACTGAGGTTCTAAGCATGTGAACTAGAAATTCATTATGCTCTCTTGAACACGCTCATGCTTTCTTTCATATTATATGGAAATAGAAAGCAAGTCTGGGTCCACCAGTATGTGAAAACATCTAATCAGCTCCCTTCACATTAATTGTTGCTCCTGAAGCTAAGCATATGTTCAGTCTAGATTAAGGCCCTCATATCAATCCCCCCAAAAATTTAAGGATTCTTTCTATAGTGGTAGTATAGGCACTCTGCAATCAGTATTAATTATTATTAATCATCTGTGTCCTCAAACACCTAAACATTATTTTCAAATTTCTTCCTATATTTTTGTTGGTTTGTGCTTGTTCAGGGTCATCTGCACAGGTTTTGTACAAATGGAGATGTTTCATTTACAGCAAGCAATGTAAAACAATTTCTGGATTTAAACATTATTGCCACAAGTTTTTCACAGTCTCACAGCAGCAAGAAACGTTAAAAGTGCTTGATTTTCTACCAGAAAATTGATAAAGTGTTGCCTGGTCGGACTCTTCCAGCAATCTGCAATCTCAAGGCAGAATTCAGTAGAGGTGGATTCACTTTTTGTTAATGTGAACAACCAAAAGAACCGGGATTCATTTACATTCAGGAGTTGGTCCGTACCTACTTGACCTAAAACGCAGACAGCTGGAATGACGCAAGATGATTATTTTCCCTTTCTTCATCATCGTAACAGATTGTTAGCTATTGTCACTAGCAATTTCTTTACACTCAAGTTCTGCTTTGATTTAGAGCCTCGAAAATATTGCAGTCATTCTAAAAATTATTCTGAAAGCTGCCAAATATCACTTCTTTCCAAGTTTAGAATATCCCCTGGTTCAGCCAAAAGAAAAAACATTTTAAAACTCATGAAAATTGGTCCATTAGGAGCAGGGCATATTATTCTGCACATGCAGACTATTGACTCTGAGGCAATTACAGAGGAGATCACATCTCCTCACCAAATGTGCTTCTGAAACACGAATATGGAATACAGGGAGAAAACTCAGTCCAGGCACCATGTATCAATTACAGCTAGGAGGTCCCCAGAGAACCACATTACCTCCCATTAGTTATGAAGTATTAGCCCTAATCTCCTGTAGTGTGAGAATATCGTTGTACATTGCTAATAGGGTCTGAAGGAGTGGTTCATTCTTTCTTCCTTCACTGTTTAGAGTTTCCAAGCCAAAACACTGTACAGCTACAGAATCTCACCTCATCCAATGCTACTTCCTGGCTGAAAAGAATCCCAGTTAAACCACAGAGGGTGCTTCTGTAAGGAGACCTCAAGAAGAAGCTTTGCAGAGAAAATAAACACACAACAATAAACCAAAGAGCCATGTTATCTATCCTCAGGATGCTATCAGCTTCTACTCAAATGATTGATTCATACTGAATCTGTAATTTCATTCCTTTGCTGAATGGATTCATAATGCTTTTTTAATTTCAGCTGATAGTAGTTTGGCTTTTTCTAACATCTTTTTCTTTTTTTTTTTAACTAATTCTTAGCTGCTAGTTTTAATTTTGTTTAATGAAAAGCTGTGACTAGGGCCAGATTCCAAAAAAAGGAACTGACTTTGGAGTTTAAAGGAAAACCCACTAAAAATAGTAAATCTCAAAAGCCCCAAATATTTTTAAAAATTGGTAGTGTGAATCTTCTCATTAGCCGATGAATCTCAAGAAATAAAAATTAAGCTAGCAGACATAATCATCTCTTCACAATTTTTTTCACCCACAGGTATCAGGAGACCCCCACTGAAAAATACATTCCTCATTTGATTGATTTCTGCTCAAAAACTGTTTTAATATAGAGTTGTAGAGAAATGGAGGGGAAAAAAATCTCAGTCAGTCTAGCAGAGGTCACGGATGAATGCATACCAATAATTTAATACATAATGCAAATAGTAAATAAAGAAGCACAGCTTAGAGAACATGAAGGCTCCCTACTTGCAGCCAAGCGCAGTCAAATGTCACCTCCTTTCTTGCAGAACAGCTGAGCAACTATGGAAGAAAGTATTTTGCAAAATGATTGATGTTTATACTGATGAAAATTGGAAACCATTAGCTGTTGCTTTCTAGCTTCCACATGCAGTCACCAACAAATAAGAAGCAGACTGACAGCCAACATTATTTAAAAATAGCAGTGGATGAGATATTGCTCTAAAAAAAGAGATGACTGCATGGACCACAACCACCCAGACTAGCTGGATTCATCTGAGTTCCACAGAGTGAGTGCTACTGCACATTCCGTGTGACAGGGGATAAACAGAGCAAGGGAAATAAGGAGATTCATGGCTCTGATGTGATTTGATATTGCCAGGCAACAAATACACCAAACGCCTTAGGACTGAGAGAAGAAAAAAAACCATATGGAGATGATTTCTTAGCGTATGCAGTCCACAGAAAGTAACCATCAATAAAGTTATGTTCTGTGAATAGGGAATAAATGATTTTTATTTTGCTCACATTAGTTCAAGAGCATCTTAGCAGCAGTAAAACCCGCCTGAGACACCAGTAAAGTTTAAACATAACTTTAATTATCTGAATATTTCTACTGACTGCAACAATCTTATGTAGTTATGAGGGCTGGTGCAGAATCTAGTCTGAGAATACTGCTCTTTACAGAATAATTCAAAGAGAAAGTATTTTGGTAAGCAGCTGTTTTCTTTATTTGAATTTTCTAGAAAGAAGCCAGTACTTAGCATGGGTTAATATTCAGATGAGAATTACTATGCATATTCTTCCATTTATTGAGATAGTATTTTAATTTGATTTTAATGACTGCAAAGTGCTCCAAGACATTTACAGGAATACTGCTATACAGTGGCTGATTACATAATGAATTTTTAGTATGTCACTTTCAGTACAGAGGAAAAGGAGTCAGAGAAGTGCAAGTACCAGCAAACTGTATTTTTCAGCAACAAAGTGACCATAAGACAATAAGTGCTAATACTCTGTGCAACCTCGACTCTTCTCCCTTGTATTTGCACAATGGTTTGACATTTTTTTGTGCTATACTCCATGCCTTGAGTTTACAGGTTGGTGCTGCAGAAGCACATTCTTATTGAGATTGAATTATTTTTAAAGAAAGTATTTGACACAGAAGCTGCTGCTCTTGAAAGCAAGAGACTGAAGTTCTGACATTAACTCCATAAAACATAAAAATCAGTCATCCAAGCTACTACATAGAGCCACTGCTCCTCTTAGCTTATTCCCAACATTTCATAAACTGGACATCTATTTAGCAGTTCAAACTCTAAGATTACTCTTTTGAGTGCCCACCATAATAAATCTACTCAATGTATGTGAGTTAGCAACTTCATGAGTGCTTTAACCTGAAGGGAAGATGGTAGAACTCTGCTAGGCTCTGTTACACTCGAACCATTTAATTTAATATTATTTTATGTCACTGTTGGAATACGGCTAAAACAGACAGGCTTTAGAAATTCGCTTATTCATACTGCAATCTAAAATCGGTTTATCGACATCAAGTGAATAATGGAAGTGAGGAAATGGCTTTGCTTGTGCAGGACTGGTGGAGATTGTGACTGTAGCAATGTAATTTATTAAAATCTTCACCCCACACCTCTCACAAACTACTTTCCTATCACTATCCAGCCTTTTCTACTACGTGATAAAAGCAAGCATGAAATGAGTCTCCACATAAAAGATCTCTGTAGCAGGAATGCACGAATTCAGGTCACCAGCAGAGATGAACACAGTATCCCATCCACTTTGGTTACACTGATTTATGACAGATGAGGCTTTAGTTCTTTACATAACCTGTCAGCTTGTGCACGTGGCTCTCACAGGAACAGGAATCTAAACACCACCACTGCATGGTCAGTATTGAGAGAGTGACAAGCAAAGTAAAAAACCAAGAAAATTTCTTACATGCTCCTGTATGTTCTGCCAATCAAATATGGAAAAGCCCACTCTAGAGCCTTTCAGCAAAGTTGCTTTTTAAAGAATGATACAAATTTTCTAGCTATCCAAACCTACTACATGTGTATCATTTTCATTAAGTGTCCTGCAGACTTGGGAGTATCACACTTCACGTTACTTTTCTTGCCTGGTATAGTGCTATAAAGTGTGATTATATTTTAGCCCAGTCAGTCATAGCCTAACATATCTCTCCATCATTGACTCTGCCGATAATTACCTGGAAGGATGCCAGGGGACAGTATAATATCTGTTCTTAATATCACCACTCCCAATATAAACAACTTGCTTCCTGTATTTCACATGAGACAAGGGAGATGCTTGACAGGTATTTCTTTCTCTTATGCCAAAATCTCTGTTACTGGGATATCCAGAGGACAATTCTCACAATGCAAAGTTCTGTAGCTCTTCAGAATACCAGTGACAATTATCACTTTGATTCAATTTTAAGTACTACCTTAATACATGACCTCATTGTATTGTCTTGTGTTTCAGGCTGCTTTAACATCAGCTAGGATACCCTTACCTATACATTTATTAGGATCCTAGGTATTTCTTACAATCTGAGGGAAAATATTCACCTCGATACATATATAGCAGAGTATACATATGTGTATAAACGTAGGCACGTGTGTATGTGTCCACACAGGTGTAAGTTCAAGCACAAGAATACATATCATTCGTCTGATATCTTATAATTTTTATTAGAGAAAGCCATTGTCTATTGATAATATTCATGTAGAATTCTGGTTGGTTTATTTCATTTCATGTAAGAATTCACAAACATCTTTTCACAGAGATTATGCAGGAGAGTAGTGTACAATCCCCAGTGTAACTGTGACAGACTCCTGGGCAAGAACATTCCCATCACAGTCTAATCCAGACTACTGGATATTTTTAACCTACTCTCATTAAATGATCTGATTAATAGCCTTATTTCCACCCCTCAAAATGGAAAATTGTATTTTACTTGTTTTACAGAGGAAAAACTGAGGCATAAGGAATTTGAAGATTTGCCTGAGCTCAGACCCTGATGCAGTGTCTACACATGAGGCACAATAGGTTGGAGTTCCTGCCAATTTAGCCCCTAATTACCATAGTAATTAAATAAAGCTGGCTTCTTGTGAAGCTGAAACTGGAAGGAGTGATATATTATCCTCTTTCTCAAACAGTACCTGTGGTTCATATTGTCATGCTTCAGCACGAACCCTCCATCTCCCTCTCTCTCTTCAGGGCTTCCCCCTGAAGAGAACCCCCCTTATTTTGGTGGTTTACATGTCAGGAGATGACTCTTTGTTTATGTGTGTTAATCATGGTTTGATTGACTGGTTCATCTACTGGTAAAATCTTATAATTTGTATCCCTACAGTTTCCCTTCCCTTGTTAGGAAATCTTGTTACATCTAAGCAGTCATATGTTGGTGGTTGTTGTTTTCCCCTCCTTAAGCAAAGATTGAAGCAAAACACCTCTGTCCTGTGTTCAATTTTTGTTTTCTTGTGTTGTCTGTATATCAGAAAGTATCAAAATACACCATGAAGTAGAGCGTATCATTCATTCAACTGAGATAAGAATAGACACAGAATCAAGTCACAGAATCATTGGCATACAGCATAGAATGATACACATTGACTCATACTTCAATATGTGATTAATTTAAATCAGGGTTTACAGTTTTTCACAGTGAAATCTGTCCAATTACTCAAAACTGCCCAATTCACAATATATTGACAAAGTAGTTTGTAAGACATCAGTTAAGTGACTTAGGTTTTAAAAGAAGCCTAAGCAAAACCCTTTTAACAATTCTGAAATTCACTTCTGCAAAAGAACTTCAAGCCTGCTTTGTCTTTCTTTTCCTTTTTTTAAAATTTTTAAAAAATTATTTAAACTGGTGGTATGGAACTTAGATGGCTTGGCTAAACTTACATGAAGTTCTTAAGTTAAAAAAAGGCACAACTTTCTGATCTTTTATTCTTGTCAGAAGAATAGCAGAAGTATCCAGCCCCGGTCTTTCATGACTTACCTAACACCATGGATTCAAGTAATATTTTTCTACATCTCCACTCTGTAATCCAGGTGCACACATATCAAAAAAGGTATCTGGATTGCAGGTTACAATTGCTCCCTGACTTCCTATTATTTCTATAGAAAGTAGACAACTGCTGCCGTTCTTCCACTGCTGTAAAAGCCAGCAAGCCTTCTGAGGTGAGAAGGGATGGTTAAACTTTTCCTTAAATTTTTACTTAGAAGGTATTTAGTGGAAATTTTTAAATAATTTCATATTTAACTGAGCTGCGAGTCTTAAAATTTTCTGAACTTACATCTAAAGTCCAGGACCCTTGGAGTATCTTTGTACAGCATGATACACACCACTGTTGTATTTAGGTAATCATATGGGTTTGCACTTGGAACTATAGTCTCACACTTTTTACTTATTTCCAGGAGACAAAGAGTTTACTAATGTTTTTAGCTCTCAAGATGACAGAACTTAGTTCTCCCACAGGCAATTCCAATAACTCTCTAAGAACAAAGAAAACAGAAATAATTCTGAGAATTTCAGTTTCTACCTCCTCACCACATCCAAAAGCAGTTGGCAGATTGAAGAGGTGTGCTATCAAGCTAGGGGCACATTCATTCTCTGCATGAGATTTATCTACCAGGGTGTGACGTCCTCAGGCTGAACAACCTGCTTTGCTAAGAATGACTGAACTGAGCTCTGTGTTCTCAATGTGCTGGAAAGAAGACAATCCTTTCTGAGGTGAAAAAAAAATTTAAAAAGTCTGTCTCACATCAGCAACTGCATTATTCTCCCAGGTCCTCTAGAAGAAGGAACAAAATCAACCTATTCAGGTTTTCTTAACAGCAAAATGCCTACAAGCTGAATAGAAAGACAGAAACCAAAACCCCCAGAAAGACAGATAAGCCATGGAGGAGAGTTACAAAGAGAAAGATGAAAATACTGCACATCAAGGTAAAAATGCAGGTTTTGTAAATTGAGTGTCTAATTCCACAGAAACATTTTCTGAGTCGCTGTATTTGATTTGAATTTTTATCTAGAAAACAAGCTTCGACTAATACAGCTAATTTCTTTTCCTAAATACTCTCAGGTCAGGAACTAACTCACCTTCAGACTACTTTGAGCCTGATAGACTGAGAGCAATCAAGCCTACGCAGCTCTGGATTTTCCATTTCAGTGCTGGATTCTGGATCATACAAGCCAACTTTAGTTTGCCTGATGTAACTCTTGCCCAGGTGGTAAAAAATTCCCTTTTCTAGATCAAACTCAAATTTCAGAAACAGTTTTTGTGTTAGCATTTGTTAGGTTCTTTCTTCTATATATTTTTTTTCTTTTTGTATTCTGGTTTTTGCACAGTACCTTTTATACTATCAGGGTTCCATGGCTGAAATTCTGAAGAACAGCACACCCATTTCACCCAGCTGAGACCAGTGTTTGTATCTGTGAGCTATTCCATCACTGACAGTCACCCATGTCCTCAGCTGCTTCAAAGAAATGGGCATGAAATCCTAATTACTTGGAGAATTAGTAATTTATCTCATTCCACCTCTTTTGGAGGGGTGGGGGTGGTATTTTTTTGGTTTTGGTTTTCTCTGAAAGCTTCAGAAGTTCATATATATTTTGAATATAAAACAAAGCAGAAATAAAGTGATAGGATCTATAAGCAGTTGAAACTCAGACAAGGGCACTAAATGAGAAATGTTTGTACTATGGCATACACCATATATTTAAACAACTGATACTTTAATTTTGTCTTTGCTAATAGATACCCAGGCTAATCTAAAATATACAATATCTGAAAGCATCCAGAATGTAAAACATATCCTCTAATTTTAGTAATGACAATAGTGTTGCACAAAAATTGAGGACTAGATGGAATCATGCTTTCTAGAAATGAGTTTGTCTCAAGCCCAGGCTGACTAGAGAATGTTTCGTACCACTGTTAGGGATACTCAGTGTGGGGATTTTGTGAACTGGGCCCAGGAACTAAGCCTGAGACTGTTCATCTGTGAGGTGTGGCTATCCCAGATAATCCAACCTATATCGAAAGCTCCTGTAGCTACTGGTGGGTTTCCTCTCATTTATTATTTTTTTACTATTTTTATAATGCAATAGCCAAGTTATCCATCAGCCCATTAACAAAAGGTTAATATATATATTCTATCAGAACTCCTGTACCACAACACTGTTTCCTTGCTGGTCACTTATCTGCTGGTTTGCTTCTCTGTCCCCTTTATCCGTGCTCACACACCCCTGAGTGGAGCAGGAGTCAGGAGTTAGACCTTGGCCAGGACAGACAATTCAAGAAGCACCGATCTGTGTCTGTATCTGTAACATAATGGAGAAAGACTCCATGCTGCCTGTGGCAGGGATGAAATCTATTAACAAACATGCTGCTGTCTCAGTCTTCATCTTCCCTGGCCAAGCACTCTAAACCAATTATTTATACTCCATTACATCTGGCAGCATTTGGGGAGGACAGTCTTGAAATACAGAAAGACTGTCTCAGGATACATGGATAGCTTTTGTATTTTATTATACTTCACCCCTTCATTAATTCCATCCTAAGGCTGATTAAACGTATGTGCTAATGTGGATTTTCCCAGATGATATATTGCTTGTCATTTTACTCTCGCTGCTGCCACATGGCATGTCTGACTCGTGTGTTCTGGGGAATCTCCCAGTTAATTTTCCTAATGCTGTAATGTGGGTGTTCCCCGATAGTATTAGCCTTCATTTATCCATTTTCTACTAATCAGTGGACAGCATAACCATAATACAATCTTTATAGAGATCTGCATCAATAGTGAATATAAATCACATGTAAGTGCTCTACAGCAAAAATGAAATCTTATAATATTATGACTTAAAAAGAGTGAATGAATTTTTTTTTTTAATATGTTTACAAGTAGTTAGTAAGGATGAAAATAAATACAGTTCAGGTGTTTCCTTACTTACATTCAACAGAAATATCATTCAACTGAAAACAGAACCTATATGCTTGACGCTTATCTGTACTCCATCATTACTTATATATATTTATATGTGTATTTTCATATACATATATGTGATGAAAATGATGAAAAGTCACATGTACATGAATTTTTATTTGCAGGAATGGTGACCATTGTCTTATCTGCTAGAGCAAACTGTAGCTGTCCTGTTCCTCCAATAACATCTGCAGATTACTATGCAGGGAAATACAATTATGTGTGCAGCGTTTTTGGCATGAATGGCAGGCAGGATCTCATCAGAGCCTTCTTTCATTGCAGTGACCTGGTCTGTCCTTCACAGAAATGAACAGTATTTTTGCCCTCTACGCAAAAGCAAAGATTAGCTTTGAAAGCTGAGTGCTCATCACAGTGACAGCCATTATAAAGTGAAATATTTTAAATGCACTAATTCTAGATATTCATAGCTCTCATGTAAATTAAATAGCATTGCAAATTTTGTGAATAGCAAATGACAATAAGACATACATATTTATCTACCTTACTACTGTTCTCTGCCATTCTTGCTCTGCTTTCATGCTGTACCATCAGCCCATCTATGTTCTACACTGACTGTTTCAAGACATATCTCTTTTTCAGATGAAAAAGTGATCATTCTTTCAAAATAAAGCATGCAGTAAAAAACAAAGTCAGAGGAAAAGACTGGATTAGCATCAGAAACCTAATGAACTGTTCTCAATATTGGAAATTCAAATGGTATCTTTTTTGTTCTAAGTGGAGAATAAGATTTGCTGAAAACATATTCAACAAATATCTACCACTGCAAGGATTCCAAAGCCATTTTCAGAATCAAAGACAAGCTGAACTGGTCAGATGCAGTCCTTCTTTCTGACATTATCCTCCTTGAACTGGAGAGAAATGCAGATAATACAAAGAGCTTCACCTACTGAAAGAGAAGAATCATGAAGGGGGTAAAGAAAAAATAAGAAGTCCAGAGAGCATGTAAATGTGTGGAAAAAGAACAAAATCTGAGCTCCCATCCCTATGTGTCATGGTGACCACTCTTGCATGGCTTCTGGTTCCATGGTGGTGTACAGGACAGAACAGAGAAAAGCAATGAGGAACAGGCTCACAGAGATATTGATTCACTAGAAAACAGAACGTGCTGAAAAGAAACTCAGGGTGATCCTCTCACACAAAATAACACAATGATGAACAGAATTTGTCAATCTCAAAAGCACTGAGAGTATTTCGTAATGTGTCATAAGAAACCAATTACAAAGCAAAGTGGACAGTGTGGACATTTGAGTTGGGATCTCTGTTAGTTCAGTCTCCTTTGCATAATATTGTGAAAAGCACTTGGATCTCCTGTTGTTTGGAAGAGATCCATATTCTTATACAGACCAGAATTCTTGCTTCCTGCTGTTTGTTTATCAGCAAGGACTATTTCTTGCAATAGTGCTCCAGTTTACGAGCATTATATGGGAATGAAGGTTGTTTTACTTGCTGATACATTCTTTTTTAATTCGGAGGGTTTTTTAATGGCTGTGTAACATGTATTATATATTCTTTTCAGAACACAAAACAAGTAGTGTGGATATACTTAGCCTCACCCTTTTTGTATGAAGGTTTAAGGATTTTTTCCACTTTAGCAGAGTAAACCAACCTTTAAATACCAGGGGTGTGTAGGTAATCACCTCAGAGTCTGCATGGCAACTTCTATCAGCCCTGTGGACATCCCAAGCCTTCTGCTTATGAAAGATGTGGAAATCCTTTGCTCTCTCTAGAGCATGTCTCCTATGCACTCAAGCTCCTGGTTTGTGCTCCTTTGCACTCCTCAGCACATCTTCTTCCATCTATAAATAGGGTGCAAGATAAATCCCTCCAGTTTGCACAGAAATTCACTGGTTTAGTTCCAGTTTAGTGTGACCTTCCTGCAAGAACCTGCTGGTGCTCTCCATTGCTTTTAAAGCAATGCAGCCACACGTGAGTTTGTCTGGCTGCCCTGCAATCAGAACACAGCTCACATCCCTCCTAGTTATGAAGGAGAGGGGAAAATTTTGGACTGAAAAGTGACAGGCTGAAAGAAAGTATATTTTCTTTTTTTAAGTGGCCAACTTAAAAATATACTTCCTTTATCTCTTGCAATTACATTCCTTCATGAAGCCACAGTGACCCAGTGGTATTTAGAGGATGAGTTATGTGTCTTTGCATTTACATACAAACATTCAGAACAAGAAAAATATTAAAACCTTCAGGGGAAAAAAATTCCTTCCCTAGTCTTTTCCCATTTTATGGCCACTGGGAAAGTAGTTCCCTTACAGTCATCCTTGAAAGCAGTCTGCTACCACTTCAGGATTGTTTTCAAAATACTTTTTCTTAAATTTAATCAATTTCAGAACTTAACTTTTACTATCAGTGCATAAATCTTCCAGCTCCTGTGCTGTATGTGTGCCTGAAAAAGCAAGGCACATTCCCAGAATCATCCTCATCATGGAGCATGTAAGGCAGGCTGAGCATCCAAGTAATACCACCAATAAAAGCCCCAGCTACCCAGACCTACTGCAATATTGCTTGTTTTGCAGCACATCATTTCAGTAACCTTGCTTTGCTGAACCTTTGTGATTGATTGCCACCGTAGGCATCAGTGCTCAATGTGTCACTCACACACTTGCATTTATATTCTGCTCTCATCCATCTAACAAAAAGAAACGCTTGCATATTTTTGACAATGATAAATTACAAGCTATTGAAGAGAGCAAAGACTTAGTTACTCTTTCAGAAAATCACATCCTGGACAAATATCTTCATGACACAGAGGATTTGACGGGGGACACAGAGAGCAGCAAATGAACAACAGGAAAGCTGGCAAGTAACCTCATTTCACTTTCCTTCCTAGCCACACTGAAGGTTATCACAGGCCTAATGTTCTCTCCCAGGACAGCAGGAACAGTAATATCGCCTACAGAAAATGAGATGAGGATAGGCAGCAAATGAACTTCAGGACTCATGCAAAATATTTAGTCTTCTTAATTTCTGGTTACTGTTTTACAACTGGAATTAAATGGCTCAGTTATGAATGCGAGAAGCATTCACAGTTTGGCAACCTGTGATAACAAACTAATAACCTTATGAAATAGTGTCAGCCGGAAATTTTCCAAACATGTCCATGTCTTGATTTTGGGTTTTTTTTTTCCCTGGATATCTCAGTTTGATAACCCTTCCTAAAATGCAAGAAAAAAATAATACACAAAACTAGACCCAAATTGCTCAGTCCATTCCATTTAGTTCACTGGTCCCAAAAACTGTAACTTCACTTGAAGATTAAAATAGAAAGAAAGAACTTTTGTCAAAAGAAATCCAGAACACCCTGGGGTTCAGCATTGGTACTTCTGATCCCATATAATTAAAGAAAAACATTAAAAAGGAATTCTGGGGAAATAGGCAGCTGCATTAGAGGCTGTATTTACAAACAGCTTAATTCCCCATAATTGGATTACGTGTTTTAGCTCATCATATATAGCCTTCCATATAGGCCCTTAAGACATTTTCCTTGTTATTTTGTGTATTGCATACTCAGTATAAAGAACGTGCAGATGTTACAGAATACACCAACCACCTAGAAAGAAGTGACAAATGTCTTCAGTGCAGCCAATTCCCCTCTCAGGAGGACTCTGATTCTTGGGTATGTCTCTTTGTTTTTGCACTGCTAAGGATAAAACACAATGTGCACCGGAGAAACAAATATTTACATAAGCCTATATGTCCCTGCGGTTACACACAGGAGCTTGTAAATGTGGGTTTCACAGCAGGAATGCCTTCAATCAGCTTTTTGACAGCTGTATCTCCATGAAGGAATGTTCAGGCATTACGACTTTTGGTAGCAGGTGATAAGCAGCAGTTTTCTTCATTGCAAGGGAAACTAGGCAATTTGGGGTAGTCTCAGGATAAAACTTCTCTAATGAATATTTGTTAACAGGAGCATTCTCAAACCATTTCAGCAGGTATTCCTTCCCTATTCCTGACTCCTCTCTTGCACCCACCACATTAACATGAGCTCAGTGGAGTTACTCACAGATTAACATGGTTACAAATAAGAAGAGAATAATTTTAAAGTTTTTCTATGTCTCATTATGTGACACAGACGTTTTGTCACATAGCTGGTTTCCTTGTTGAAAACAAAGCAAAATTCTCCATCTAGCTGCTAAGATAGGGGCTTTTTGAAGCTCATTCTATCTGTGATCATCGTATGTTCAAGAAATTCCATCAGAACAAAGTATCTACATTAATATGGGAACTAAAGAATAGAAAATATCTTCTATTTAGTATAGAATGTTTATAACATATATCTCGATCAGCTCTTGGTTTTCAAAGACTGTCATCTTTACCGGAAAAATCAAAAAATAAGAGGTGACATTTGCAACCTATGCATATAAGCTACTTTATACCATGGAAAAGCATAGGCCCAACCTTTCTTTTCTGTAAATGTGGACATGGAATTTCTGAAACTCTGATAGGGCCTGTAAAGTGCCATGCTTTGGCAATTTTGGAAAATTCAAAACCATGTCTGTTACTGAGGTCTGAAAACAAACAAACAAACAAACAAAAACCTAACAAGGAGAAATCTTTTATAAAGGAACTATATTCTAACTTTTGCACATTAAAAAAACCCCAAAACCAAAACCCCAAACAAAAGAAAACCAACCCCTGTACTTAGAAAATATTTTTGATACAGTGTTAATCACATCCAGCCAGGAAGATGCCATTTCATGAACCAGAGAAGAGCAACCAATTTTGGCTACCAACAGCTAAAGTCAGGCAGCTAAATCTACTTGTGGACAGGCCTTGCTTGTATCAATAAAAATATTTTCTGAACACAAAATCATGCAAAGTAATGGTGTTAGTCACACAAAATCAAGATGAGTACATAAATAAATCATGGATGGATCAGAGCCATAAATATTTGAGTGGGTGTTTCTGTGTTTAAACACTTACTGAAAACTACTGCAAAAATCTGACCTGAACATGATACTACTTCCATTTTGGAAATAATGACAGTATCTTCATGTTCTGCAGGAAGATAAAAAAAAAGTTGCTTTAGTTTTTTTTTTTTTTCAAACACCTAAGTCCTCTAGTCCCCAAAATAATCAGAAAAAACAGTATTCATCTGATTAAAGTAGTTATCATGGTCAAATCTTGCTTTATCTTCTTTATAAACCTTTTCCAAAACTCTTCCATTAAAAAGAAAGTAGTTAAGGAACCTGTAAGAAAAAAGGATCACTCTTTCAAAGTTCCCCACTGTATGGAATTCACAGTCTATATACTACAACAAATATCTATGAAGCCAGCTGGCAGTTTCAACAACATCAGGTTTCCTAAGGTGCCACTTCCCATCATCAAAACAATGACTGTTGGTTGTTTTTCAGAAGCATTACTGGCCCACTTTGTACGACACGAAGTAAGGCACGATCTAACATTTTTCGTTATTTTTTTCCTTCAATTTGCCACAGTTGGTATAATGGTCACGGTGACCAGATCACACAGTAACAAGGGCAGTTCAATGTTCTCCTTCTAAATGCTCTTAAAGGTTCCCAAAATAATCTGGGATTTAGGGGGAGCTAAAATATTGTTCAAGTTATGAAATCTATCTGAATACACACATGTATATTATGTAGGAAATTCACTTTCCTGATCAACTCTGGCAAACTAAGTGCATCCAGAGCTTTTAAAGTTTAGTTTACCTGTGAGTGAAACCATTCAATCCACTGAAGGATGTATCCTACAGAAACACAAAGCAGTAGTTTTCCCATTTGATTTAAAACAAGGTAGGATCTGATTTCCAGTTCTTAATATTATTACAATTTATGGCTTAGAGCAATAGAGAAAGGCAAGAGAAAATTCAGAAAAGAAATTGCAGCAAGTGAAGTGGTAAAATAGTAAATACTGTATCTTTTTTTCTCCTTCACTACACAGTTCCTCTACTTTACCAGCTTGGAATTCAGTGCTACAATCTTGCTTTAGGTATTGGATCTAATTGCAATAGCAGCTGGTAACAATTTCTCAGCTCTACTGTATGCACAGGATATAATAGTGTATAAAAGTAAGGAGCACTGCTTTTGGCAAGAAGACACAGCAGCAGTTTTATTGCTGGGCTGGGGTCAGGATTGTGTGCCCAAGAACACATCCACAGCTGCTGGGAAGCTGCCATTCAAATTCCTGACAGGTATGGGCAGCGAGGCTAGACCTTGGCACAGACAGTGAGGCAGAATGGAGAGCTGGAGTCCCTGGATGAAACCACAGGCAGAGGACAAAGCTGCACAGGAAGAAACATCGAATTATGCTCTCATTGAATGTGTCGATGGCTGCAAGAGGTGGAAACAACATTTTTTTAAAACACGCTTTTTTGCTGAAAGACATTGATATTTAGACCTAAGCAGATACTGGTTTTCATATTGACAGAGAGATCTTGTATAAGGTACATGGTTAATTCCACTTTGCAGCACACTGCTGAGGCCAAAACAGAGCAGTGGCCCTCAGCATGGGCAAATAAGATGTTGCAGTACTGAATTATGAAAGGTTACAACCCCTCCAAAATAAGAAAATCATTGAAATGTCCCCCCCAAAATAAACTATTGAGTCAGTGAAGGAAACTATGAAGTGACTCTGTGAAAAATAACACCAGCTTTGACTGTCATTTTTTATGGTGGTTTTAGATCTTAAAAATGCAGACATGTAAGCACTGGAGTGTTAAAATCATGTTTTCCCCAAATCTAGTCCCTGTTCCAGCCCTATGACATCTTGGACATTCTTCTTCAGTAAAGTTGGCTTTATGTTTTAGAAAATTAAGAGATTTAAGAACAGAATTGCTGGACAAAACAACTAAAATGCACCCTGTAAATCAGGCAGTACTCTGCATGCCTGAACCAAGAGACAGCCAAGCGAAGGCGTACCACCAAGAAATTTAGTCAGGCCACAGACACTGATGATAATGTCTAATTTACTCTCCAATTCAGGATCCATTGTACCAATAGGTCACAGTTTTCTAAAGAAAATTATATTGTGAGATTACATCACATTGTGTCAGATACCAGAAAGGCAGCACCGAAATTTCTGCTAGTGGCAAACGGCTGTCAAAAATTTAAAGAAGGCAACAGCTTGTCTTAGACCAGGGAGAAGTAAGAGTAAAGATCCACTTGAACTGCAGTACAATGACAGACAAAGAGAACAGCCCCTGAGCCAGCTGGGGGCTGCTAGGCATGTTCTCCTTTCCCAAAATCTATTCTTCAAGTCATCCTGGGCAAGTTGATTGCAAAATTCACCTAGGATGACAGAATTTTTTATAATAGGCTGCAGTGCAGTTGATGGAGCTGAAAACACTGCAATTTTGTATACTTCAGGTTTTTCACAAAGTAAAATGCAGCTAATTCTGGAACTGATCTCCAAAACCCAAGTGAGTGTAAGACAGATGTCAGCTTTTCCTAGAAGACAGACAGCTCTGTGAGAGAATTCAGTGGAGTCATTGTTTCTGAAAAGCAGACAAAGCTGAGGGATAGAAATAAATATCTGTGCAGTCTCTAACAGAGACCTGCTGTGGGAAGAATAATTTAGGGGACAGATTTTGGGACTGTGTATCAGGACATCTGGGCTTAATTTTGGTTATGGCAGAGATTACCTCCTTGCCAGGAAGATGTCCTGCCTTGCTTTGTTTCTTGAAATGTAATTCAGATGAAATGAACATTTTTTTTATGATACACACCAATTACCCCACTTGAGGCAAGAGAAATAATTGTAGCAAAAGATTTTTCATTCATCCCTAATGGGACACTTAGACTAATACAAGTTTTCTTGTTTAGGCCTCAGCCAAAGGACTGCTTCATGGGAAAATGGTCCTAAGAATCTGCTTCTGATTACACAGTTCTATTTCCTGTCTACTCACTGGCATCTATGCATGGAAAACCAGATCCCTATTCTATTTCAATCTTAAAAGCCAACCACTTTCCAGATTTTATTCCAGCAGTATATTTATTCTTTGGCTTTTAAGCTCAATATTAAATTTAGGTGTATTGTGTAAATTCAGAGCAAACAGTAGGTTTTTGAAAGAAAAGGAGAATGTTTTCAAAGGTAGGAAAAAATTCAATTGCAGGAAGTTTGAAATTTTTTGTTTGAATGGAGTCTGTTGGGTTCCCTCTCTTAAAACATTAACAGTTTTACAAAATGCATTTTGCTGCTGCACTTATCCTGATTTCGTCTGGGATAAATTGCTCTGAGTGTACCAAGGGTATCAAGTTTTAAAAAGTCCCTACCAGATCATGATAAAAGGCTTGGTGTCCCAAGGCTTACTGAACTCTGAGCTTGGTGTCTGTGGTTTCCTGGGACAGAACCTTTTCATGGTACCAGAGTATGTTCTGATACAGGAGCACCACACAGATCTTTATTTTGGTGGTACAGGCTTTAAGGCTCTTTTTGCACTAAAAATCAACTTTCACATTTCTACTCACATTGAAGTCTGTTGCCTTCCTAGTGAGTGTGGGCAAATGGTGTGTAGGAAAGAAACACTTCCCATATGTTCTGAGTTTCTGTTTGGTGAGAGCATAATATGTTCAGCTTTGGTAAAGTCTCAGCTGGAATAAGACATCCAGCTTGGGAAGCGATGATAATGATGAATGACCAAACAAATTAGTGCTGATTATTCCAAAGAAAGGTGATGAAATGTCTAACAGTCCTAAAAAATCTAAAAAGGATGCAGAGAGGAATGGAAGTACACGCTCTATATTTAGGATTAGGCAAGAAGCTTTAGCTTTAAAACACATGAAGGAAGATCCAAAACAGATGGTAAGCACGAAAGTTTTTAGCAGTGAAGGCTTGTTTCTTTTGCAGTTCTTGAAACCTTCAATGGAAGAACAAAGCTGAAAAATTTTTCATCAGGAACAACACAGGTTGGCCCAAAGAGCGACCAGCCCATCATTATCTGCTTCTCCCTCTCACGTTTCCCAGAGTGGAAGTATCCACCCTTTTACAATCTCCCAGTATGAAACTGATTCTAATATTGGCTATCTTTTGAATAATCTGATTAAACTGTCTGTACATTTTGTTTCTACAATATGAATGAGACTAAAATATGCATAAAGTACAAAAATATAAAATATATAAAATATGCACCTTCAGTACAAGATACATACCTTTTACCACACAGCTGTGAACGTCAGTTACTGCTTTTAGTTTAGCAGGTGCAAAAACTCGTGCACACAAGTGCTTCAAAAACTTTTGCTGAAAGCGTCCTCATCAATTTACTGAGTTAATTAATAGTGAGCATTAAACCTCCTTTGTTTGTGTTAGGTATAATTCTACCTATTATTCTATAATATTAGTATTGGTATACTATAATACCAATATTATAAGTATTGTATTGTAAAAACAAAAATAAATAAGAAAAGAATCATGGAAAAACTATGACAGTAAAACATTGTACAGTTTTCTGTAGGTTATAATCAGATATTTATTCTTTTTCCTCCGAAAGTTGAGATTTTATATTCAATGATTTCAAATCCCAGCACCTTATTCTAATACAAATGTTTACAAATCAGCACAAGATCTACAAAATATTAAAAATTAGCTCTATTTTTATAATGATGACTCCATGCATTTTTCTACCCTAACATAACAGAGGTACATTTCTCTAAAACAGACATGAGATCCAACATACACTGTTAGGGGCAATTTTGCTAAATTAACCAAACACCAATGAAAAACCAATACGAGAGTAAATCTAAGCAAAAGGTTGATAACTTAGCAGAAATATAACACCTTATCTTCAAGAGGGAAGCAATACATAAAGTTTAAAAGTATTCAAACCAGCAGTTCCAGAACAGGGTTTAAATCAGTAACTGTGAACTTCCTACAGGCAGATTACAAAACACAATAATGCACCATATGTATATGTAATATAGAAGTTTGTTTATCTAACTCCACAGTCCACAAAAAGGGTTCAGCTTCTTTTTTCCACTTTCATTTAAAACTCATGAATACAGCAGATATGCTGATGGCAATTTTTAGATGAGGAATTAAACTTTAATTTTCAATATTTTGTTGGCTTTTACTGATAATTGTTCTACAATTTATCCACCTTTGTATCCATCCTACTGAAGAGGAAGGCTGCTTTACAGACAGTGACGGCAAACCTCAAACCTCACTATTCTTACTCATGAGGATTCAAGAAACATCTCTAAGTTATTCACTTAGCGGGCATTAGAAGCTTCCTGCCCATCCCTAGAGCCACTATGGGGACTAGACTTCCATCTGCAGAAGAACAAAATTATCTAAAGAAATAATAAGGGGTCAGCAGCGGATCCAGAATTCTAAAGGCAATTTTGTTGTCAGTGGTGTTAAGGAAACCTTCACAATATTTTAGCTGAAACAAGTAATGATTAGAGGACAATGCCACCAACTACCTACAGTGCTTCCTTATAAAATTCACTTCTCCACTAGTGGCATCATTTTTCATCTGTCATTGTTCCTTAATCTAATTTTTAATTCCAAATGCTTTTTAAAATTTAATTAATTACCTAATGTGATTGAAGCTGTTTATCAATACTATAAAAATATATATGTACATTCTTCCTTCCATTTTTCTAGATATTTCTAGATTTCTAGATATTATGAAATACCCTCTGTAAGTTGCAAAGCTTGTTCATAATGTTTGATCTAATTCACCAAAATATCTTGAACTCCTTTGAAAGTTTCAGATTCGCTTCACTGATAAATGTTTTCTAACAGGGAATCTTTACAATCCCCATCCCTGAAACATTTTCAAATGCCAGTGTCCCTTCCCTAAGTAAATATAGCTGGTTGTGTGTAAATATATAAATATATATATCTGCAAAATTTCCTCCTCTTTGTTTGCAGTTTTCACCCTCCAAAACAGCTGAATATCACACAATAAATTTAGACTTTAGTTGGACTACCTCACTCTTTTTATACTGGCCTAAGTAATTTCTCTCTTCAGACTATGTCTCTCAACAATCTCTTCTCTAAATTCATGCTGCTTCTTTTGTTTTATGCAAATGAGAGACATTTTTCATTAAGTAATTGTTGGCTGTGGAAAGAAAGGATTTGAGAAGGAGGAAGAGATTTGGTGAAGGGAATAATGCAAATATTTTTGTCATGGATATTTCTCTTCATATTTTATGTCGTATTTGCTACTCCTGTATAGACCAGTATCTGAAACTCTCATATTGCTTGAACTGCTTCACGGTAGATAGACAAGTTTTTCCTAATTTAAATTATAATCACGCTCCTTAAACTTTACGTTAACCTGTGTTCAACGTGTGCTATCAGAATTTAGCACTGCTACGTGAGCTACATGCCTGCTTTGTAACAGGCATTTGACTTAGCACTAGATTTTGAGTGGGTTAATAGCTAATAAGCAAAGGAGAATCTCAAAGCCTCAAATTAAATGAAATAAAGGCTGTCTTCAGAGATCAAGGCAATTTGATGAGAATGAAAGATATCTTTCATGTGACACAAGACAGGTCTGTGCAACAAAAGCTAAAATAACATTAAAAGATTTTATTTCCACTAAAGACACCTCTACTTCCTAAAGAATCACTGATTCCTTAGACAGCCTAGACAACTTTATTTCTCTCCCAGATCATTTCTTTTTTTTAATATCCTGTGGGGTGCAGTAGTTCAGTACAGTCGAGCACTTTTATATTTCCCTAATGGCTGGGTTCCCTGCATTAATATCCCAATGGGATATAGTGTTACTGAACTGCTTCTGCTGCACTTTACTGGTGAAAAAGAAAAATTATTCTATTTTCTGCTAAGAGAGAAGAAAGAACTTCAGGTATTTCAGTTACTAAATATTTGACAATTTATTCTCATTGTCTGAAAATTTGAAAGAGTTATCCATTTCTATCAGTTTTAAGGTGAGATTTCATCCTCTAAATCTAGTAAATAAATTAGGCTTTTAAAGTAAGCCTTAGGCATCTAAATTTTGCCTACGTGCTTCTGAAGAGACCCACCTAGTTTCAACTCTGAAAACGCTTCTCTTCTTTTTTTTCCTAAAACTTCCAAAAAAGCTTTTTTGATGCATTTGCACAACTGTTCAGCTTTGAAAGGCTCTCTCACAGTTCTCCATCAGGAGCCATTAGCCAAGCGTGACTATAGCCTAAGTTTCCACAGCAGTGAGGTTTGGTAAATATTTGCCGGCAATGCCCAAACCAAACCAACAAGGACTGAAATTTCTATGAATTCTAGTTGCACTGCAGAGTAATTTTTAGTTTCAAGTGCTGATACCCAGTAAATATAGACCCCATACTTAGCATAGTTGATCACAACCAAAAGCAGAGCTGAAAACCAGTTATACTATATTTTCTACCATCTGGAGCGTGCTGATTTTGGCTAGGGTAGAGTTCATTGTCTTAAGAGTAACTGCTATAGGCTGTGCTTTGGATCTGTGGTGAACACAGTGTTGATAATACAGAGTTGTTTTTGTTATTGCTGAGCTGTGCTTACACAGAGCCCAGGCCTTTTCTGCTCCTCACCCTACCAGTGAGGAGGCTGGGTGTGCACAAGGAACTGGGAGGGACACAGCTGGAACAGGTGACTCTAGAGATATTCCACACTATGTGGTGCCATGTTCAGCATGTAAAGCCGGGAGAAGAAGGATGAGGGGACATTCACAGAGATGATGTTCCCAAGTAACTATAACTCATGATGAAGCTCACATTTCCTGGGGATGGCTGAACTCCTGCCTGCCCATGGAAAGTGGTAAATGAATTCCTTGTTTTGCTTTGCTTGCATGCACAGCTTTTTCTTTCCCTGTTAAACTCTCTTTATATCAACCAATGAGTTTTGTCACTTTCACCCTTTATTTTTTTCTTTTTCTCTCCTGGAAAGCAGGGGTGCATTTGAAATTGTTTATGGGACCTTAAACCAGGCCTTTCAGTCAAGCTTTTTAACTGCTGAGCTCTTAACCCTGCAAGCAAAGTTATGGAATTCCATACTTCAATCTTTGTAGCCCCTTTTTTGCCTTGTATCATTCTTCCAAGTTGTCACATGTGGAAATTACTCTAGTGGAAGTGTATAGCACCATACACCTGAAGGGGACTACCTGCACAGAGGATCTAAATCCCTTCATATTCCACCCATACGGGTGGGTTTTAGTAATACATGTCTTTTTGTTCAATTTTTCAGCTGGATTACTTTATTATAAATTAAGCCTACAGTGTTCCTTTATGTGGAATTATTTCTCCTGTCATGTTTCCAGTAACTGTTTTACTTAAATAGGAATTTAATGAAAGAAAATGCACAGCAAGCCAGCCATAAACTCATAGTGTCTTGCACTATAAGGAGGCCCAGGTTTCTGATGACTACTTCTATCTCAGAACATCCTTAAGATCAACTGTACTAACCAGCCATCACAGCAGTCCTCTGAAATACCTCTGAAAGTCCAGTTCTCTTTTAGTCTGTAATAAAATGAAGTAGAAGAATATGGATTATCTTGAACTATTAACTGTAATATGGGACAAACAGCATTGTAAACCTTCTATTATATCAGACAGCAAGAGCTATATAGAAAGGATAAACCAAAAAGGAAGTAACGAGTTGTAAAATAAACATTTTTTTAGTAAATATATTTTACATATTAATCTATATGCATATATAAATTAAAATAAATCCCTGTGTATGGATTAAAACTATACATTTGTGAATACATAAAGTTTTAGTAATAAGGACTGACTTTCAGTACTGCTGATTAGCTGTATCTCTAGCAGCTCTGCTAGGAGCCTCTGACGCAGCAGGCTCATAACTTTACTGCCTCTGCAATCTCTCATGAGCTTAAAAGCAATTTATATCAATAATACAGCATTCAAATACACTGCTGACTAAAAGTCTCCCCCCTTATAAAGCAGGGCAAGGAATAATCAAATCAGTAAAAGACATTCCAATGGAAACAGTTCTCAAACAGAAGACAGGAGGGAATAAGTCTGACCCTGCCATTAGAAAGGGAACCTTTTGTAGCAGAAAAGACTTCTTAAAGTCTGCAGCTCCTAACACCCCAACACCTCTTCCTGTGCATTTAGTGCACAGCTCAGTCACTCCACATGGTCCTGAGTAAGAACAGCACAGCTCTGGAGGGGCTGTGGGGACACACGCTTCATTGAGAGCAGTTGTTTGACAGCTGGATCAGGTCCCAGCAATCATGAAACATTTACACTCTGTTCCTGCACAGTTCACAGTACATTTACACTCGGTATATTCAGCCCCCATGGGTCATAAACCAACATACTATGACAACTTTAAGATCCACAAGAAAGGCAAGCTACAATGCACCACTGGAAGACAACAAAAAGAAAACCCAAACACAAGACTATCACCAAAATTCTAAAACAATACAGGAAGGAGAAACTTGGTGTGTCTTCTAGGACGTATTTCACAAACCGTATTAGGTTTATTGCAGTGGTTCATGCTAAGAAATCCATGCTAATTTGAAGTATTTCTCACTGTAACAGTTTCTCAGGAATTAATTTTAACTCAGCCAGTTTTTCAGCCTTTAACATTTTCTTAGTTACAACAGAAACAGAATTAAGTTAATTCTTGAGAGTAACTCACAATTCCTCATGATGGACTACTATCTCTAAAAATGAGATAAGGAAAAATACAGAGGGGGATTTCATATAATCCATGTAATTCAAATAAACTAAATAATTAATATAATAAAAGATACACCTGACCCCCATGGAAGAATTTACTATCTCCCTTGCAATTTACATCCCTTACTAGAAGAAAATTGTGCAGATGATTTTAAAATTCCTGATGATTTCACAGTACCTGTTGCAAACCCAGGGTAATACAAATGGAGAGATAATGGATGAACTGTAGTATAAGTCAAACAGGTGGACAGATGAACAATTTTGGAAAAGAAGGACCTTGCCATCATCCTTCCAAAAGACAGGATAAATACATTCCATGTCTTAACAGGCTTATCAGAATCTTATGAAATATTGAAATCCTCTGGGAAACATTTACCTTTTTTCTGAGCAGCTCTAGTTTTAACCTGTAATTTTTCTAACAAGATGAAATTATATTGTAGGCTTGCCTAAATTCCCTAGATCACTTCTTTCGATAAAAGTTTTGTATTTGTTTTACAGATACTTGGGTAACTGGATCTACTGATTTTGGGTGGTTACACAGACTTTACATTCCCCCCTTCCCCATCTTCCTGAATGTTTACAGAAACTTGTATTCAGGAAGAACAAGAATACAATTTGTAAATATTCTTATTAAATGTCATTTCCACATTTCCTAAAAATGTGTTAAAAAGACATTATTCGCAATGCCTTTTTACATTTACAAAAATACACTACTATGTAATGTCTACGTTATTTTACACAACAGAGTAGTTTTAGCATTGCCAGTGATGAATGTAAGATTCCCCACACCACCCACAGAAATGTGACTCAGAATAATTACAGAGACACCACTAGTAGTGTTGAGAAGATATACACTTGCTATGCCTCTCTAATTACTGGGTTGCATTAATATGATTACCAGCAATGCTGCCAGTTGGTGTCATTATGGCAAAATGACAACGTCATAGTGTGGACAACTGGCCTCAAATGGCTTCTTTTATATACACTGGGGACTAGCCATCACCAGTGGCAATTTCTGTTAATTTAGTCTAGATTTGAGTTTGTTACATTAAAAAGCAATAACGCCGGTGTATTCCGACATCTCTACAACGTACATTCCTCCCTAACAAATGGGCAGGCTGAAAATCAGCGCTGTGCTATGTGCTTAATACCACAAGAAGTTTGGATGTTTTCAGGTCTTTTTCCTGCATTTTCCTTCCTTACTATAAATGTCCATGCAGGAATTACACTCTGTATGAAAGAACATGCCTGGTTTTGTATTTTTCCACGACTTTAGTTTCTTTACATGAAGCAAGAGTCTGTGATTTATGTGTTAGTTCTACAATGCAGCCTCAGTAGCTTTTGGAGGAAGAATACTGTCTTTGAGTCTAGTGCTGCTATTCCCACTGCCTGAGATAGTAATTCCAAAACTCCCTCCAAACCATTAAGTGCCCACATTCCTTATTGGACTCCAGTACCTCTGTGCTGTGAGACATCATCTGAAGGAATTCCCTAACCTGCAAGAGACCATACAAGTGTGTCTTTGATCTGGATATGTACTCAGTGCTATGATTCTATGAATCTCTTAATAACCGAGAAATGGGTTAGGCAAGTCTGCATGACTGAGAATTGATAGAAAAGATTTAGCAGCTGAAAACCAACTGAAATTCAATTCTCTGGCTACAAAAGCAGTGGAGAAATTAATTTTTATAAAAATTGACTTAGTAAATAAATTGCTTTAGTTCATTAGTAATATGGAGTGAGTGAGCTCACTGGCATTCTTAATTGAATAGGAGTAGAGTCATATATGAAAGAAAATCACCCCTCACAACCAGTATCCTTATGAACAGTCCTCAGTCCCAGACTTGAAAATGATAACTGTCCTTGCAAGCCCACAGGCAAAATGCAAATAAAGACTTCAAAAATTATTGCAAAAATTATATCATAATAGACTGCTTAAAGTGTCTTCTCTCCTCTCCTTCTCAACAAAGAAATATGCATTTCATTCTACTGACCACTGCTTGCAAGTTTAAACTGTGCTGCCATTTAAAATTTACAAAAGTGTTTTCTTCTTAGTCCTGAAATTCAGTGTGCTTCCCCTTTCCTAGTTCAATCCAGCAGAATCTCCCATACATTTTTTCATGTTTTCAGAGGTAGCACAGAATTTCAGTTTCCTGACTGCTTCTCTGATGCACATGGAGAATAAGACAGCTTTTGATTAAAGCCAATTGAAGTGTGAAGCCTGACCTGCAGGGCCACCCCAGCAGATACATCACTCATACACTGTGCCATGGCAGTAATGCTTCCATATATGTACAACTTTTATGAAGCTGTTTTGTAATGGCATTGGACATAGTAAATATTTGGAGACAAAAATTAGAACTAGTTGCAGCTGACTATAAATACTTATTTCTGAATCATGCGACGCATATCCAAGAAGGAATGACACACGCGGTGTTTGGAGTTGTGTGATGGCAGAGTTGCCAGGCATGGCTGAGTATTGGGTGGGATGTGTGTGAAATTCTCACCTCCCACCATCCTGTCTTACACATTCACTACAGGAAAAGCAAGAGTCTAAGTATGGCAATAGTGAAACGATCAGAGCACATACCAGTCTATAAACATTTTTCAGGTCAGAGGATTAACAAATGGAAAAGCCATAACACCAAATAAGGTTTCTCAAGTTCTGTAAAAACCTAGCACTGGGAAGATCTGTATATGCAACAATTTCCTTCCTCCAGCACAAACTTTGGAATCTCACAAGTAATGAAAGTTTAAATAAACCAGTTACAATGCTGGAGGGATGGAAGGGGGAAAGAAAATGAAAAAGAATCTTGCTCTTGTTAGGCACAAGGTAGCCTATAGTTACTTATGTATGAAACAAATTAGCATTCCAAAAATCAAGATATTTACTCATCTTTTAGTCCAGGTTTTTCTGAAAAACATATAAAAGTGTGGAACCCTGGGGTACTTCTGAGAGAGACAGTTGCACTGGAGTTCCCCTTCCCTGGGATGCTGAAGAGTGTTGAGTCCTTTGCACTGGTCTGTTATACCACTAAACTCATTTCATTCTTCTCTTCCCCTTCTTGGTCTTGTTTATAGAGACAAGGAGCACCTCAGTTATACATCCATCGTGTCCCTTCCAGTATATCTATGGGGGTTCTATTCAGTCCCATAGGGGGTGAATTTGGAAAGGCTGCCCAGCTGTGACGATACAGACATTGTTCCTCACTACTCACTCCCTCATATTGCCTACCGCAAACATTTCAGAGAAGCAGGAGTTCCTCTAATACCAACTAATGCAAATACATGTGAGTAACATTCGGTTTTTTTTGTGATGTAAACTCTGTGTCTCTTTAAATGCCTCCTGTGAGACGCCACAAATTCCCTAACTTACACGTTAAAAGGGTGCGCTGGTGTCCTAATAAGAAATTAGCATATGAGTTAGATGATAAGAGATTAACATAAAAATGAATTGCAAAAATCTGGATTGCAAAAAAATTTGCATTGTACTGTAAAATCTCCAGTTTACATTAAAATGTAATTCTAAAATTAAAACAGCACACAGCATCATTGTATGTCCACTTTTTTTTACCCTGCAGTGTATGAAAAGTGTCCAGACTCTGGGGATAGAGAGTTGGAAGTTCACACAGCACGAATTTAACTCAAACTGCTGTCAGAAATTGGTGTTTTTCTTCTTTTGCAAAAGCAAGCAGAAATGAGGAATAAGAGAAAGGGATTACCCTGTCATAGCAAGAAGATAACTTATTCACTTTCTATCCCACTTTAATGTGCAAATCAATCCTCATGCTGTTCTTTGCCAGTTTCCACCGTGTTAGTCACCCTGGAACAGCTGGGAGCTCTCCTGCTGCTCCACCTGGCATTGGCTTAGGATCAAATGGGGTCATCTGTCAAATAATATACGGGAAATAAATGGATGGAGGTCTTCCAAGGGGTGGAACCACCCCTGCTAGTTGTGTAGGTAAATTACAATGAAACAATGTAAGGCTCATTAGTTTGTTAATTAAAGATTATTAAATAAATTGTCTCATTTAAATTAAATTTAAATTAATAATACACACTAAAGGTAATTCTAACTTTTTTTTTCCTAGATGTCTGCTCCAAATGTCGTAAAAGGTACACTTTTAGGAATAAAAATGATTGTTTTCAGGTGGTTGAAAATCTCTGAGGTAATTTTGGTTTAAGAATTCTTTCTATACATCCCACATTTCATAGAAACCAAAATTGTTTTGAATTTTAAATGATTCTTAGGGAATTTTTTTTTCCTCCTTCACCATTAAACACACCGCTTGGGTCTTCAAAATGATTTCAAAGTCTTTTTGGCTTCCTCAGAAATCTTATCTGTACTCTAAAGAGAGACATGCGGATACCTGTAACAAAACCTCAACGCAAAGCACACATTGCCCCATTCCAAGCATCTTTTAAAATTATGCTCCGTCTTGATTCAATTGGATAACTCTCCTGATAGCCTTTATCTTTACCAGGAGCTCTTTTTTACCATTCTGTTGCTTTTCATTAAAGTGTTCTCTTTCCCAAAGCAAATAGCCACTCACCGTCACTGAAACTCTGGGATATTTGTACAGCAATCCTGAATGCAGACTGTACACAGTGAACCAAGTGCAATTCAGTAGATGTGCATTGATGTCAAACATTTTGCTCCAATATTCCAGCTCTATCAGCTAGGGCCTTTTCCAAAATTTTAAATATATGTACAGTATTATTTCAGTGATTTATCACCATAATCTGGACATTTTAGTGCATGTCTCAGCTAGAACACCAGTTTTGTCATGCTGAGCACTAATTTGTTTAGAAATTCTGTCATGCTTAATCAAATTAAGCATAATATCAAATAACCTCACTGAATTCAATGTCTCAACCACTTCTCCTGTGAGAAACAATCAAAGCAACTTCCCATGTCACATAATTCCTTAGCAGCTTTGAAGGCTACTCACATTTTCAAAGGGGAATAAACTTAGATTCTTCAAAAGATCTTCACAGATATTGGATCCTTATGTGTGATCTACATGTGTAATCTATCTTTAGGGCTCATTTAATAGCTGTGTAATTGAAATAATGAACTATTTACTGTAATTATGTATGTAGCATTGTTGTAAGTGCAATAAGGCTGGCAAAATCATGAAAACCATGTAGTATAAAACAGAGTCACTAAAGGAATTAATAGCCATAGTACAGTGTCACAGAACTGATACAAACACCTGTGGTTCAAGATTATATGATAGCATTCTGTGCAGGCAGTGAGCACCCCTAACTTATTCCACAGATTTGCTTTTGCTGAGTGCTGAAGGAGTTCCAAAGCTTCCCAAAGAAAAGTTTTGACTCCGTACAGGATGCAAGTAAACACTAAATGACATGAAGGACATACTTACAGTCAGAACAGACGTGTGTGTGTCATAATTGTTCATTTTTGCAGGCAAAAAATAAGCAAATGTTGATGGCCTTGTGAGTGAAGTTTTCTTATAAATTTCAAGTTATTCTTTTTTGTGTGACATAACTTTCCATAAGAAACAGTAGGATAATAGGAAAAAGTTAATATTCAGCTTTTTTTTTCCCCTTGTATATGTTTTATGATAATACAACAAGAAAAAATGCCATGTACACTTGTTTTATCAAAGGCACATAAACCCAAGATGGGTGTGTTTGTGTAGGTGTGACTTGACTTCTGTGAGCATCATGTCTAAGACTGAAAAATAATTGAGCTTAAGGGTTCCCATTTCTCAGTGCCCCTACTTCCCAGTATACACACAAGGTTAGATAAAGATTCCCCCTGTAATTACCTTACCACGTACATCTCACTTTCACTTCAGAATTCTTATCTCTATAAATCTAAGGTAATCCTAATGTATGAATTTATTATACAATTGTTTCAGCGTATGATGCAACGGCTGTTCTTTTCTTTGTCCTTTACATAAGCAGCAGTGGAAATTCAGTCACACAACACAACCAGCCTTGGGGAACAGTCAACGAGAAGTGGTACTTTCATCATTAGGTCATCAATTAGGTTCTAATTTGGCTTGATACTCTTGATTACATGTTCACTGCAGCATTACTGCTATTGGTTTTGTCTAACAAGTCAGCTGCAAAGCTGCTCAGGAGTTACCTGCAGGTCCTGACCTTGCACACATTGAAGTAAATAAAATATGTTGTGCCAAAAAGCTGGCAACAAATGAGGAAAGTCCAAACAACAACACTGTAAGGCCATCTCTCTGTCTGTCTCTCTCTGAAGATCCAGAAAAAGAGAGAGTAACAAAAAAGTGCTCTTAATTACTTATTGATGTCTGTCTGTATGTTAAGGGTTTTATATTTCTGATTATACTCTTAGAGCAGGGGGAGGAAGAAAGTAACTCTACTAATATCCTGAGTGTCCTCATCAGGATTGAAACTACAGGATCCTGAAGAAACATAAAACTATGTTCATTGTGAGAAAAAAAAAAGTCTAAAGAAACTATAGCAGCAGTTTTGCTGACAAGGTAAAGTCCCAATACTTTAGATCATTTTATCTCTTGATGCATTGTTGTCTGCTGCAAGCCCTACATATCCTTTCACAGATAACAGAAACTAGGAAAAATGAAATAAGGCTGAGGAAGTAAGTTAAATAACACAGTAAACTTGCTGATAATGGGATCTGCTATGACTGTGAGATAACTTCCTAAAGAAAGTCACAATGAACTAGTTATTCAAAGAATGGAAAGCAGATGACCCTTGAAAATAAGACCATCTTTCTTCAAGCAGAGCATACTGGGCTGCCTGGTATTTCTTAATCCTGAACATGACATCTGCAAAGCCAATTGGACAATTTTTTGTATTTATCTTTTCTAACTAACACCTCTTCTGTCATTGAAAAATAGTGAGATTGCAGATCTCTTCAAAAAGTTGCTTGAGAAATTCTGAGAGAACCATTGCTCTTCAATGTGATAAAACAGTTTCAGAGATAAAATATCATCCAGGGAACATTTCTTATTGAGATCAGCTTTTAAATTTGAGAACTACAAAATCTTTATCTTTTCTCCAGTGGCTTATTCAGCAGAGTGTTTATTATTAATACTCTAGCACTTATGAGCAAGAAAATTTCTTCTGAAATCAATATGCTTCTGAAGAGGAAACACACCTATAAACATGTATCTCCCTGCTACTGATTTTCCTATTTCTAAAAAACAAGCAAGCTATTTGAGGCTTTAATTTTCACTATGCTTCCCAAATGTGTCAAATCTCCACTGTAATTATTTTTCCACCATACTATGTAGGCAGTAGAAAATGGAAGAGGGCAAAGAAAAGGAGGACTTTGTTTTACAAAACATAGTAAACTAAATTTCACTCAAAGAAAATTTTTGGGTTTAAGCACGCAACATCTTTAAATGTTTGAAAGATTCTAGTTTAACACAAAAGCACTGGAAGTTTGCTTGACATATTATTTCATGTTCTTTCCATCTGTTACTAAAATGTTGTTGGTATTGGTATTTTTTCCCACATTTTTACTAAAGGCTGTTTGCAATGTTTGATTTTATTGTAACAAAATGCTGTCTAACATTCCTTTCAAATTAAAAAAATATAAAGCTAAAATATTCAGAAGAATATTTTAAAATAATATTTCTTAAACACACATTTTAATGAAATTTATATTTGATGTTTGCACTGATCTCTTTGTTACTGTAGGTATCCTTATCCAGCAGCTTTTTAAAATAGGATTTACTTTTCACCTCTAACAAGAGTTAAGATAATATCTGCCGAAATAACAGAAGTAATATTTGGACTCTGTTTCATGAAAATTACCTAAGAATCTTTGATGAATCTTTTCCTTTGTTCATTCCAGCAGACAAAAGAAAAGTCTCTAAGTGAAAGCAGGAAGCTACAACCACCTGTCAGGAAACAAAGATTCCAGCATTTATTATTATTATTGTGGGTTTTTTCAGTGCTTGGTGTCTTTCCTGCTGAACAAACCCACATTTTACAGCTCCAGACTCCAGCTTTTTGAAAGGGCAGGATTAAATGACAGTGTTGAGAGCACACCTGTACTCTGTATAGAGTTACAGTTCAGTTTCAGATAGGTAACTTTCAGTTTTTCACAGACTTTGTACCACTTCAGTATTAGTACAGTGTCTCTAAGGCACTCTTCATTTAAAGGATTTGCTCCATCCTCTTGGTGAAATAGGTCGCCATGGACTTAACTTTTCTCTATCACTCTATAGAAAATTAAACCTAATTATGAATTATGCAGCTCTAAAATGTATAAACACATATACATTTTAAATCACTGTGTCTTTGTTGATGATCTAATCTATTATATCTCTGTTTAGTAACAGCATCAAAATCTTGGTACTGGTTGTGGCAGTCAAGCCACATGGTGTTAGAGGGCTGTCAGAATTATCAGGAGACCAGGTCCTTAATCCCCTTTCTGGAGACTGAAATCCTGTCATTTCAGACTGCACAGGGCTTCCAAGGGCAGATCAATTTTTATAAAGGCACTGGGGATTCTTCTGCATAGTGGCTGTGAGAGAACATTCTGTTTATGTATCTTGCTTGTAAAGCAAATATGCAGTGATGCATTCCTTTTATCACTTTCAACAGCCCTCACAATTTGTCCAGTAAAGCTCTCTGATGGAGGGGAAATACATCACAGTGGCACCTCCAGCACAGGAGCGTGCACACGGCTGGCTCCTTGGGAAACAAGAACACCATCTCCCTCCCTTTTCTCCCATATGTCATTTTAAAATCAAAACAGATTTTCAGGAAAAAAAGCTACCTTCAACAGCTGCTTTTCAGCAGTAAAATCTTTAGGCCAGTCTCTTGAAAGAAAGGATTCCATGGGCCTGAAATTCCAAGTGTACGATTGATTGTTACAGTGAAATAGCTACCTGTGTTTAGAGATGTATAGCTTCCTCCTACTGTCTTTGAAAAGCAGTGACCTTGGCATAACATTTAAAAAAATCATTGGTGGACAGTTAATGGCACTTATTCATGGTTTCAGTTTGGTTGAGCTTTTGGGGACAGATTAGAGGTTTTTTCTCATTCTCTAGCTGCAAGGCATTCATGGGAAAACTCCAAGTCACACAGTTCTAATGGCTTATATATAATACATCTAGATAAGGAGATTTCATACCAGTAATTATTTGGTATTTACAGAAACATCCAGAAGGTCTTTGATTGTTTCCCCCTCACTCCCAACCTCACATCAATTTCTCCTTCATAGCCAGAGCATGATGAATTTTTGTTATTCATTGAAGGATTCCAAGGATTCCCCTTAGACTGTTTTCTAGAGAAGGTCAAATCTACTAAAATGTAGAAATGAGTTTCAAAAGTGGCAGAGGTGAAAACTGCCACACTTGGCCATTTCCAGAAGTGCCTTTCTTTGGCACCCTTTACTTCAGAGGAGAAAGGTGGCTTCCAGCAGTGTGTCTCCTGCTGCTTTTGGGCAGACTGGCGTGGGCACCAACGACCCCATGCACACACTCTGTGAGGCAATGGATCATTTTGGCTGTGCCACCGTGCCCTGTGAGGTGTAATCCTATCAGAAATCCTACATATGGTGCATATATTCCCTACTGAATGTACACTTCATCAGTGATTCTGAGTAGAATGGAAAGGCACGAATTATGTAGGAGGGAAGCTTTCAAAACAGGAAACAGGTGTCAAAGTTGCACTACTTTTAACATTTAAAATCTACTCTTTTCCTTACGATATAATCACTTTTAACAAGCTCCAACTATGAAACACTAAAACAGCATTTTAAAAGTGAAAATTCATTTTTTGCCTACTTTGTCAGTTTTCTAATGACCTGATACATTAAATTCCTTGCAGAATTAATTAAGATACAGAATTTAAGCCTGATTAAATAATACCAATTTTATTCATGAAATCCTTGGTTTTAATTTTTAAATAGGAAACAAATTAAAACTAAAACATGTAGCGCAGGAAATACAATCTCCTTTAATGTTCCAACCCATTTGTTTATTGCATTAATTTTAAAGGAATTGTACTTAACTTTTGCTCAACTAGGTACCCTGGAACTTGAAGAAATTAGTGTATTCATACTACTAAGACATAACACAGTAATCCTGTCTTTTTATTTACTTATTTATAAATTAACCTCTTTGCTCGTGCCTTGATTTTTTTCTTCCTTCATCCAACTGTAGACTTTTTCCTTCCATGAGTAAAAATTACAAATTCTAGAGACAAGTCAAAGCAGAAATGCCACACAAAATCTTCCAAGAATAAACTTAAATACAACTTAAAGAATACATGTAATTTCCCTACTCCAAGAAAAAATTTACTCAATGCATATAATTACATTTGCATTCAATATATATAGATCAATATTTGCATATAACTGGAAAAGAAACGAATTACTAGTAAAAAATGCATCCTTCATACTAAAAATAGCTTTCTTCATTGTTGAGGCTAAACACAGAATTCCCTGGACAATTCTCATGCATGGCTTTCCTTTGTGTGAATGATACATTTATTCCTAGCAGGCACTCATTTAGTTTGGATGCAGAGAGGGCACGGGAGATAGCTTTACCTGCTGTGCCTGTGGAATTGCCTTCTTAGACCGTCAGCCCTGCAGTCCTGGATGCTGGGATTCAGGAATGCAGGCAGGCACCAGAGCTAAGCACAGCCTAAGCGGGCATGACTGTATGCAGAGGGCTTTGGCACTGAGCTGCCACCCTTGGTGCCAGAGAAGCGCAGTCTAACAACACTTGGCCAATGTGAGACATCATGTGAGCACTCTGGAGCTGATGTTTTACTTCCCATCCTGGCTCTGCAGTACCTGGAATACGTGGCTGCTGGCTGGGCACAGCACAGGAGCCCCACCATGCCCCAGTGAGGACTTGGCTGGGTGTGACTCGGGATTTTCCCTTGCACGGGCCTCCAGCTGTTCTTGTGGCTGGCAGACAAGGACAGTTTGCCTTAAGCTACTGTGTAGCTGAAGCACAACGGAGAGCACATGGATCCAAGACTTGAGTGAACGGCTGGGAGGGAAAACTAGACCCTGATGACTTTGCATCTCTACTTTTTCATCTCCAGGTCCAGCAGACTGACCAACCAATGTACTCGGCTTGGTGCCTTACAGTCAGGCCCCCTAACAAAGCAGAATGGTTCGCCCCTGTTAAAAATTTAAATGTGCCAAAGAACCCCAAAGAATAGAGCTTTTCTTAGAGCTGCATAAAACATATGCAGACAAATAAAATCTATGCAAAATAAAGTCCTAATATGATTATTTAACCATCCTGATGTACTCTTCTGAGGAAAACCAACAATAAATAGTTGAGGGTTTTTTATCAGATTTTTCTGTCTGATTTCCTCTCATTTCTCTCAAGGACTTAGGCCTGTGAGAATGTTTTGCTCCTCTTTCAGAGAGATATGGCATTGTTTTCCCTGAAGTTTTAGCACGAGTTTTCTCTCCCACCTCAGCTAAAACCGATGTTCTTGCTTGACTACAAATGCAACAGAACACATCGGTTTTCTCATTACTAGTTTTAGCCTAAAAGCCAGTAAGTTCTCATCTTTACCATGCAATATCCAGGGGCTAACACACACCAAAAAACCCCCCAAAATTGCTAATGACACACAGAAGTCATATTAACATTTTAATTTGCAGTAGTTCTGATTCAACCATGTAAAATTTTATAGAGGACTTCACTGAGCAGAATTAAGCATGTACTGTATTAAAACTGAATACTATCAAACTCTTTTCAGATGGATAATCAGTTTATACTTAACAGGACCCCAATCTGTTCTATATCCATTTTGCACAGGAGATATATTGAATTAATTAATAGGTTTTCTCTGGATCTGAATTCTATGACCTAGTATTTATGAATTTGCAGCTTTTCTCTTTTTTAACCCCCCTCTGTTCTTTTTTAAACAACAAAACCTAGTAATTACTCCAAAAACTATTCTGTATGCTTCATAGAACAGATAAGGAAGCACCAGGTTGCCATTTATATTTGTTAAAATGAAAAATATCTCTTGGTTATCCTTTTGATGAATCCAGCTGTCAGAGAAATTAGCATGAAAGGCTAACTCATGCAAAGAAGAATGCATAAATGAACAATAAATTATACAACAAATAAAATATATCATTTATATTTATTAGGAGCCTAATTCTGGATGCTCTTACTCATCACAGCATCCTTACTCAGTTCAAATACTAAACAGAAATATAGGCATTGTCACATTGGATCAGGATATGTTATCCCATCTCTGAAAATGGTGGTATCATATAGTAACTTTAGATGCAAACGACAAGGAAATAGGTGTTTTTGTTGCAAAAAAACCTGCAACATGTAAACATAGAATTTATTCTGATCTCTAAAGACACTGGCTTTACCCCAATGCTAAGACCTATTGTCACTTCTACGAAAACTCTACATGTTCCTTACAGCCACAAAAATACACAGATCTTTTTTGTCCCTTCAGCCTGTCCCAAAAGTCAATGAAAAGTCATCCAAATTCCTTTTGCAGTGAGCTGCCTGTCTGTGCCACAAGGCATGCCAGGTTTCCAGTCTTCTGCTGGCCCACTACAGCTTTTTTCCAGATCCTTGATCTAGGTTTTCCTCCTCTAAAATCAAAATCATGCATATGCAGGGCAAAGAACTGGTGTGCACTCAGGACTTGCTACATAAATGGCTGGGAGAGAGCAGGAACACGCACCTAGACCAAAGCAAATTCGGCAGTGCATTCGATATCATCAGTTCAGTTGTAGTTACCCTAATTTAGCCTTCTTTAATTTACAGTGTAGAAACTTGTGTTGAGTTAAGCTTCAGTTACATCCCTGGGGAGCTGTAACACAGTAATATTTGTTCTGGTTCAGTATTCACCAAGGACATCAGCTACCTCTAATGTGAGCAAGTACCATGTATTTAATCCCACACCATCCTCACCTTGTTACTCAGGACTTGATTCTGTCCCTTGTCCTGTTGCAACAGAGATAATTTGGAAAATCCAGGGACTGTTATACCTCCACCTTCATTGTGTAGAGGTACCGTCAGCTATCTTTTGGTCCTGTCCTCTTTCGTATGCAGGATGCAGCTACAAAATGTGCTAACAGTTTGTCTAGGTAAATGGGTTACTGAAATATGATGGTCTTCAATCAAAACCAGCATCTAAAATGTACTTGATGGAGGGAGGAGTAAAAGCCTAATCAGGTAAAGAACATCAGCTAAATTGCGGAATGGAGCTGTCTGAAAACTCAGTAAAATCAGTTTTTCACGGTGAGGAAAATGAGAAAAGGACCTTGGTGGCTACCACCAGAAATGCTGGACAAGAGCTGATGTCCAGATTCCAGGGGTATTATATCAACATCAAGAGCTGGATTAATATTAATGTCTCCAGCTTGTACAATTTTGTACCAGGGAAGCAGGGAGTATCACTGGATGGACTGACTTACATTTGGTATTATCTATTATCTGCTAGGCTATGCCAAGGAGTCTTCACTCAGTCTACTCAGATAACTGTTATATACGTGCTGAAACTCTACAGATTTTGGCTTTATCAACTCTTGCACTGAGTAATTAATCATACCTTGGTTTAGTGCCAGTTGTCAAGCTTTCAGAGAATTCCCAATCTGTTTGATAACTAACATCCATCACTGTGATACCAAATTAAACAAAAATAAGTTTTTCCTTAAATTATTTGATTCTTTATACATTTTGTTAATAACTAAGACACTTTTTAAAAAACCCAAAACCCTAACTATTCTGCCTATGAGCTAATCTTTATCTTCTGATCATTCCATATGCATGTATTTGAAGATATTGTTTTTAATTCTTAAAGAAGCCTGTGTTGTTTCACTCAGGCTACAGCTGGCTTACTCGGAGGACTAAGCTCAGAAATGTATTATTCTGACAGCAGGAGCAAACAAGCTGACGAGTCCTCTGTTGGCATGGCAACACAACACTGAAACTAATTCAGCTCTTTGGTAATGACAACAAAATTTTCTCTTCTAAAAGCATGGTAGCAAAGCATTATTTCATTCCACAATTTCTTACTTTGGGGTTGGATTTTTGTTGGTTTTTTTTGGTTTTGTTTTGACAAATCGTATTAAACTATCCTAAGCAGTCTGGTTTGTTTGGATCAACATTGATACAACCTCTCTTCACTCTTTCTTTTCATAGTTTGACTGTATTCCCACCTTGATGTTTACTATTGCTCCTGAAAACTGCAATTACTGACGGCTCTCAGTGTGCAAACTAATTAATTAACACCCTCAGCTTCTATTCAGAAGCCGTCAGTGCTGTAATGGATGACTTCTGGAAACAGATATAGAAGCACAAGGGATTATGAGCTCTTTTTCTTTCAGTATATATCTGTGCCAGAGGAAAAAGAAACCAAAAAACTCAAACAACAACAAAAAAAACACAGCAAAAAAAACCCCCAGGTATGGATGATATTTTAGAAATCTTCATGTAACAGTACAGATGCTGAACTGACATCAAGGGTCAAAGCTCCAGTTAAAATTCGTGAAGTCCATGATTTCAGTGAAACTGTATAGAAGAAAGGTAGTCTAAACTATGTAATGTTTGATATATATTCATCAAAAATATTTGAGATTAAAAAAAAAAATAATGAAAAGCCCTTACAACACTGGGGACAAGCAGCAAAAAAACCCTTTACAAAAGCATTATAGAATATAACAACCACTTTCCTGTACGTGTGCATTCTTCTTTTAATATCAAGGACCTTCTTTCCTCTTTAGATCTGATCAGTTCTACCATTAATTTTATGGAAAACAGACTTGTCCCCCAGCCTGCTTTCTACTGTCCCAGCTCCAAAGAACTCACTGGTCTGAACATGGCACACAAAGAAAGGAGAGAAAAAAACAAAATGCAAAAGGGCAGAGCAATTTATCCAAATTCAAACAGGTAATGGGATAAGTTGAAACAGATGCTAGAACATCCAAGGAAAGAGATCAGTTTCAGATCTCATTCTTTCCTGTGATTCAAGACACCTTGCAATTAAAAACAAATGAACTAACCAACTAACAACCTGAACAAGAAAAACAACCATTATTCTGCCCATTTAATAGCTAATCATGGAAGTGTAACAAACTTTTCCAGTGTTTGAAAGTGTTTCCAAAAGACCCTTAAAACAGGCTGCAAAAACCATTGATAGCCTTACTTTTGGTTACAGGTCATAGAACTGGGAAATTATTTCCGTGCCTAAGCAGGAAACTGATATTGGTCGGTTCAAAACCCACGATATGAGTAGACTATTCCACTTCAAGCACTCACTACGAAAAATTACTGACACCTTACAGTTTGTTGTGTTGATCTCTAATTTTCATCATTGCTTCCATCGGAAATAGAACTCCATGAGATTGACATTGTGTTCTTTTCATTAGGAATATGCTGTTTTTCTGTGAATAATTTATATCCATCGTTGTGTGGTTTTGTCAATCGCAGCACCACAGACTGCAATACTGACAATTTTTTTTCTCATGCACGCACCATTTTAGGAATGACTTTAGTAGGAGTTTTGGCAATTTAAGCACTGCAATTTGGAGACCAAGTCATTCTGGGAGTACTGACATCTAGTTTAAGAAATGAGTTCTTCAACTACTGGTCTGGCTTCAAGGTAATTTTTCTGATGCAATTTTTTACTTTAATGTTTTTAGGAATGCGCTTTCATATAGCCAACTTTTCATCATTTGTATTTGTCCTGTGTTCCAGTGTTACTAAATGAGATTCAGTTCAGAACTAAGGTTAGAAACAACACACACAGTAAAAGGCGGGCTGCAATAAAGAAAGGGTGAAAAAAGCCCATTCCCTGGAGCTCAAATCTCTCTCCTTCAAAGGCAGAACCATATCCTTTTAAAAATGTTATGTTATATGGGAAGCTACTGCGTTTTGAAAACTGGATGCAATATGCTATTTATACTTAATGAGCTCTGTGTTTCATCTTTTTCTTTTACAGGTCCTTTGTCGGCCTATGTAAGTGCAAGCAAAATTCTGCTTTCCTTAAGGGTTTATGATCCCTGATATTATTTTTTAAGAAATTCCTGCACGATCTATCCCATTATGGTATCCCATTGTGCTTTTAACTTGGACTGAATTACATTAATGGGTTCCACTCAGACCTCCCATCACACCTTTACTGTTAAAGTAAACAGAAACTCCCACAATAAAGGACAAGAAGGAAGAAATGCAGAATTATCGTTCTATTTCTTGAAGTCATTTCCTTTCCTATCCATCACCACTTAGATATACCACACAATTTTAAATTATTTACACCAAAGCTTGTAGGAAACAAGAAGAAAAATGCAGGCACTGGACAATTTCAAAAGCAAGGCTTTATAAGAGCTATAGGAGTACTAAAGAAAAGAAAGTCCTCAGCTCCCTCTGAAAGATACTTGAAAAGTTTTTCAGATTATATTTTCTTATACCCTGTTTCATTTGCATTTAATTCTAAAAACCAAGCCTTTGGTGGAAAAAGCCAGTAAGAAATTCTATACTTGTCAAAGAGTGAATATATATTTGTATATCCATAAAAAATAACAAGAGTTATTAATAGTCAGAATTACCATGACTATTTACAGATATACATTTTTCACTTCTTCAAATATACAATACAGAAAATAGAGCTATATTTGTATAACGGCTTTGAAATATATTACCTGTTAACATTAAGGTTAGCATTAAGGTTATCTACCTGGTAGATATAAAATAATATTTTTCATTGGAGGACAGAGATGAGCGCGTAATTTCAACCTCTGAAAGAGCTGTTGCTACTCAGTAGCAGCGATGCAATGCTAGAGCAAATGAACTACCATTTTAATCTTTCTGCCTGCAATTATCTTGTCTAATTTGGTTTAACAACCTGCAGCTCTGGTTTTCACATACTGATAAAACCTAGTGAGGATTCTGTATGAATATAACATCCTTCATTTCTTTATTATTTATTTTTTTGCCTTGAAATGGTTTCTGCACTGCTGGGAGCTCGACCATTTCTAAATGACCAGCAGCGTACACTCTCATAACCTTCCTTGACTGTAGGTTTGTAAGAGACAGGCAGCATGAAACAATCTACAAAACTGCACCATTAATGATTTTGCAGGAGTTGTGTTTTTCTATGAAAACATGGATGTGGTCAATACCTCCAGCTTCATCACAGTTCAGTCAGAGGCAGAGAATGACACTGATCACCACAAGGAGAGAAAACCAGATGGGAAACCTTAAGGGATGTGCCATGCTGGAATCAGCTCAGGCAAAGAGAGGCAAACAGTGGATTCATGATGAATGAGGCACTGAAAATTGCACAGCGAATGAGGAACAAAAGGATCACTCCTAGCAGGTATGGAAACTCCATCTGCAGCAATGAGAGACATACAGAGGCAGAAAGTACCCTAACAATACAAGAGTACAAAAGAACACAGGAAGGGGTTTGAGAATGAACTAAGAATAATCAAAGGTGAGAGGGGCACAAAGCCTTTATTATACCTTCTTAACATCCGTTTCTTACCACTCACATATGAACTCATTTTCTGAGCTTGTAGGCTTCCTTTAAAGATCCCATTTTAACAGTGCAAAGCTACTCCAGGCCACTGAGAAACATTTTTTTCTTAACCCTTGCTAAGTCATACATAAAGCAGGACCCAATGCTAGACATTATTCTGAGGAGTCTGGCATGAGCATTGCACATAAACTGTACCAGCTTACAGTATCTCACATATACTAAGGTTTACTGCTTTTATAAGTGATTGTTGCTAACAGAGAACTAATGTCTACAAGGAGTTTGAGCATGTCGTCAAGGTATAGTGAAAGAAAGTGATCTCTGCAGAAGTTGTCTGCTAGGAACTGCAGTTTTTGAACCTCATGAAAAGCAGCAATAATTTGAGAGCTAATGGGATATCATCAGGGAGTCTTTCAAACTCTCAGGTAAGGCAATTCTTTCTTCTCAGCATGTTCTACAGCTAGAAGAGAAATATTATATTAGCTTGGACCTGAATCCTGAAAGGAACTGCCCATTAACATCGATCTCTTTTCCCTGGAACAGCCAACAGTAACTATTCAGACATCAAGAACACCGAACACCTCTTTGAAAACATTCTATGCAGGAATTTGCACTTTCAAGTCATGGTGGAACTATAGCAACACCAAACACGTTTAAACTCTTACAGTGCCAGTGCCTGTTTCCTTAGCTGGCACCCTCAAAGATTGGTTTTATCCTTAAACATTCAATAGAAATATTCTGCAGCATCTTTCAAGGAATTTCATTTATGCTTATGCTTTCTAACAGTTCTCTCTCTGCTTTCCAGGAAATGTTGTTGTTCACTCCTAGGAATTTTTCAAATGATTTCTAGGAATGCTCCTGCTGCTTTCTGAGAATTTTTTACAACAGGTTTTCAGGAATTTTTCAGTTCCTTTCTTACACCCACCACTTTCTAAAATTATTGTCTCAGTACTTTCATCCAGGAATCTCCCCAAAGCTTTCTAGGTCTTTTTCTTTTGCTCTCTAAGAATTTTCTATGTGTTTTCTTGAATCCTCCCTGTTGCTTTATGGGAATTTTGTCTACATGGTTGCTAGGAATTTTACAGGCTTCCCAGGAAATTCACAACTGCTTCCTAGTATTCTTTACAGATATTTCTTGTTGTTTTCCACTAATACTCCTGTTATTCCCTAGGAATTGCCTCTAGAATTTTCTGGAAATATTACTGATTCCTTCTAGAAATTTATTAATTCTGCTCCCTAGGAATTTCTTTTCTACTTACAGATCTCTTCCACTACTTTCCAGAAAATCACGTAATAGATCCCAGGAATTCCACCCCCTCCCACTCATAAATGCTTTTTGAGAATGCTCCAGATATTTTTTAGGAATTTCCCCATGGCTTCTGGGGGATCCCACTAATGCTGTTGTAAATTTCCCTTCTACAACATAAACAGACACACTAAGGATGGTTGATACTCAAATACATTCTCACAAAAAGAAGGGAAAATGGCCATGGGCTGGAAATATTGCCAAATCATTTCACTGCTCATGCAGGTGGCAGGTCAAGTTGATTTTCTGTGAATCCTTTAGAGCTACACTCTATTAACTAAGGCTGCACTGACACAATGACAGCAAACCACAGAGTTACAGCTCACCCACTCTTTCACTATCCTTGACCTTGATAACCACAATGTACCTTCCTCTCATGTTAGTCAGTATAATTTGATCAGCTGACATTCTGAATCTCCGTGCAAATATCCTTTTCTTGGTAAATTGATTACAGCTAGCAGCAATCTTCTACCAGATTGCTTTTTCCGTCATACAGAACTATTCGTTATATGTCTTCATGTCCAGAACTTCAATCCTCATCCTATTCTAGTTCCATGTCAGGAGGTTCAGCTCTTATCAGAGCAACCTGGTAAGGGCAGTACCCACCACCTGTTCACTCAGTGTTCAAATAAGTGTATTGCTGTTTCTTCCAGACTGCACCTCTGGCTAGGAAAAAACTCTTTATAACCAGTCACATAGTTAGCTCATGGCTTTCACTCAAACACTTCAGATTTCTCTTTCCACAATACTTCTACAAATATTGACAACAAATGGGCTGCTTGAGACAATAAGACCACAGATTTTCATTACAAAAATCACCACGTGCTTTTCTGTGTTTCCTGAACATGTTTATGTCCCTCTGCTCTCCATCTTTTTTTTTCTCTTTAATTCCCTAGGGCAGGGATAATTATTTGGTTTTGGACTGTACATCACCTAATTTGACTTTGACATTCACAGTTACAGCTGGGAAGGAAATAGCTGCTTTTCTTCAAATATCACCTGACAGTTTTGAGCAAGTCATTTATGTAATTTTAGAAAACTGGCAAAATTATAAGCAGTTACATTAGCATCACGGAAATTCACTACCTTGTCAGCATTGTTTTATTATACATCCATGCTCCCATTTTCTAACTGGGACTCAGGTAAAAGGTTGCTTTCCAAACCAATTAACCCTGTGCTGTCATTTATAACCTGAAAACTTTAGACCTCTATATCATGGTCATAATTGCCTAAACAAATATCAGAAGGATTCATATATATTGATACTAATTTAAAAACTATGCTGTTTTACTGATGGAAAACACCTTTAAGTGCTTTTAAAATAGATTCTGTCAAATTCCTTTAAAAAATCACAGATGGTTTGATTTGGATTTTCATTGACAGAAAAAAATGCAGAGGATTATATATAATCTACTGAAAACTATTATGGTCTCATGATATGACAAAGTTAAGACTTCCATAACTTAATGAACAGCTGGTCACTGTTAAAAATGTGCTACTGTAAAAGAGGAAAGAAATCAAGGTCTTTTGTCCACTGACTTTTACTGACAAGAGATCAGAGCACACAAAGGCAAATCTACTTTAAGGTTTAAAACCAGAACAAACCTTTATTGTTTGAGAATAAAGTAGTTTCATGTCTTCAGGGTTTAGTGGGCTATTTTCTTCTTAAGCCAGTTTGTTAATGAGAAATCTGTTTTCTGTATCCTTCAAGGAATATCATTAATCTGAGATACAGGGTGTTTGAAGGGACAGAAATGTGTGGGGAAATGCTGCATTTTGTAAATCTCATAATGGTTCTTGAACTTGAATCTGGTGAGGTATGTAAGTGGAATGGAAGGCATTAAAAAACTAACACTGAAGCATGCTACAGCTCTTTTAATGGATATTTTCTGGGGATCTCAACCAAGGAAACACATTCCAAGGAATGAGGGACATTATTCTCTCACAGTACCAGTTTGTGAGTAACTCACAAGTGCACTTCTGTGGCTGTGTTTCCTTCATGTTTTTCCTTCCATAGGACCAGGTGCTTCATAAAAATTGCTATCATTGCTTAGTTGAAGAAAACTTTAGTTGAGAGTACTTCTCAAGTCAGTTTGTGTCTGAAATGCATGCAGGCTTCTTACCAAAAAAATTCCCTCAATTAGACATTTCTAAGAAGTGTTTTTTAAAAAGTCATATTTATTATTCAGAGAAACCTATAATTTTCAAATTTCACCAGCATTTTACTAAAAGTTCATGGTAACTTTCTAGAAATAGCTGTTTTCTACATTATATTTTACTGACTTATTCTACTTCTCTCCTGCACTGATCCTATTTGAAGGATCAGCATGAGTCTCTTGCTCTGTTCCAAGTGCTGAATAGTGACAAAACATTTCAGCTAGCTATAAGAATTTAATACTTTCCCTTCTCATTCATTAGTGTGTCTGCTCTGCTTTAGCTGAAAATATTTTTGTAACTGGAGAGCTTGGCTGTTGTATACAAGAGCCCCAATAACAACAAGGGGGTTGATTAATGCTATATGCACATCCCTAGAATTTTCATGATGAATCTCAATGGACTTGAACATTAATTGAAGAATTCATTGCTAAAGTAATTTCTTCTTCTACTTCTTTATTAGTCAAGAACAACTAAATTGCATATTCTGAGTTACAGCACTTGAAACCGGTTGTTAAATCCAAAGGGATGGAAAGGAGTTTGGAGTTAGCATATTAAGCACATTTTGCTCTGGACATGATCTTAATTTACATTGTATTGCATTAATAGCTTCTTTAATGTCTCCACTTTCTTGGGTGGGAGATCTGAAAATATGTGAATAATGCTTTCAGTTGTTTTGCTGTAAAATGGCAACTGTTCTCTACTGATATGAACTAAAAATGTAATTCTTATTTTAATAACATTTTAGACACAGTCACTAAAAATAAGGAATTCAATAAGGAATTTAGCAGCATTCAGAAGACAATGTTAAGAACAGGTTGAAAGTTTCATGATCCACTGGCTGTATAACCGACAGCAGAATCTGATTTTCAGTAGAATTAAGTGCTCTTTAGTGTTTTTTCTCAGATTAAAGGGCATCAAAACACATTTATAGACATATTCAGGCTCCTTTTTTGTGGTTTGAGTATCAATAAAGGGTCTCACTTCTAAGGAATAATGCTGGTGCTTTTAGGCAAACACAGATCATCCCATTGCCCTGAGATGCTCAGATGCTCAAAGCAGGAGTGAAGCACCTCTGAAAACATTCATGGAATTGATTCAGGGCTGACACAAGACTTTCCTGTGACCCTTGATCATGGTTGCCAGCAAAGCCTGAAATAATTCCCTAATTCAATAATTCACTAATTCCCAGCCAGTTGCTTCAGGCTTTCCAATCACCCAAGTATTTCAGAATATCTCTCTTCAAACCCAGAAGCAGCAGGGTTTTCAAGGAACAGTTTTCCTTCTCTTTCTCTTTTCAACCAAAGAGATCAAGTAAATTCAATTAAAGCTCGTTGTAAGTGTGCAGCACTTCCAGAGTAACAAAAATACAGTACATCCTATGTGAAGAGATATTGCATTAAAATCTTGGATTTTATGGTTGTTTGTAAACAATCAAACCTCTTCCACCATCTCCAAATAATATTCTAGGACAGCCACATTGGCAACAGGCCGGAAGCCTTACCAGTCTCTTCTAATGAAGGCACATTGGGGAATACTTTGTAAACACCCCCCTGCAGCACTCATTAGGGATCATCACTGATTCTATAAAGTGTCAATATACTCTGTTTGGATAGGTATTTTTATTTAGATGACAAACTTAGATGGCTATTGCCTCTATATTTGTATAGACAAAGGCAAAAAGATTCAGTCTTAGCTAGACTTCTCATTGCCATTTTACTGACAGGACAAATGCATTTCTTGCAGACCCTACAAACTGGAGTTTTTTTCTGCGTTGACAAACAGCAGGGAAAGTGATCAGCTGTGGAAGCACTTTTTGACGCTATACTTACCGTTGGAGAGACAGAAGTCTTATCTCATTATCCCAGTTCTGCTCTCTTATAAGCAATGCTCAAAGATTCCCAGGGGAACAGAAGCTGCCATTTAGTGATGATTTCAGTTCCTACCTTGCTATACTTACTTTTTCAGATAAATGTTTTTGGGGTTGAGGTAGTCATGGTGTTTGGTTGGTTGTTGTTTTTCCAAATGAAATTTTTAAAATTGCAGGGAATAAAAGCAAAGTGGGCAGAATGTCAAAACAAGGGGGAGCAGAATGACAGCCATGACAACTAACCTGTAAACACAGTGAAATTTTTTATTTGTCCATAATCTGTTATAGCTTTAGCATTTCTTTGATGAGTGACTCATTTGTGATATATCACTACTTCTGCTGGCTGGGGATTTATCTAAGCTATGGTTTGACAATAGAGCAAGTGTGACTTGCTGAATCCTAACACCAGATTGAAAATGATGCAGTCACAGAATAGTAAGTGCCCATCTGCTGTAAAACTCCTTCTATTCTTTTGAGGGAGTTTTTTTGAGAGCCTGGGGGACTTTTGTGTCTACTGTGACACTCAGTGGGTGAGTCAGGCCCAGTTCTGTTAGTCAACACCACTCTAATCCTATGTGGGTTGGTTGGTCTTCCTTCAGTAAAAGCACAGGCTGCATGAGCTCTCTAACAGTGTCCCGAGGTGCTCCCACAGAAAATACATGCTGTGCCTGGTGTTATCTGTGTCATGCCTGTCCTGTTTTAATATCTGAAAGCACACAGAAGCGGCACTGGGTGTCAGAGCCCAAAGTGTGTGGTGCTGTGCTTGTTTCCTGCTCTCTCCAGCTACAGAATCCTGAGCAGTGAGCAAGGGTAAGTGCATTCCCAACACAAAGCTTTTCAGCACTGCACATGGATTCCTCACATAGATCACCTAGTTCACAGACAACTGCAATCCTCATGAACATGCAGCCATCCAAATTCTCTGGAGGAACAATATGTAAAGATACCAGAAGCAAACTGGATTGGATACTTTTCTCTCCTTCCAAAACATAATTGCTTGGCTTCCATCTTTATTTATGCTATTGTGTATATATATATTTTTTTTACTTTTGAAATTTCCTCTTTTTTCCCTATATTTAGGAATGAATAGAGTTATGACTAAAATAAGACTAAGATGTTATGGTTAGAGAATATTTTCTGAAAAAAAATAAAAGAAATAAAGAGGAGATTGAAGAGCAGGCTCAAGAAAGAAGTAGGCAAGGATGAAAAAAAGCAGACATACAAGAAAAAGGACGAAGTAGTGCAAAGAAGAGCCAGAGGGAAGGAAAGTAAGCTGATAAAAGTCAAGTGGCAGAAAGGAAGAATGAAGGTGACAGAAGAAAAATAGTTGTAGGAATTAAAAACAACTCCCCTAAGACTCAGATTCACAAAAAAGATCCTTCCAGATAATGTTCTCAGATCAGTTTTGATTTGTTTCCTTCACTATGTTAGGTGGTTTCCATACAATATTGTTAACAGTGAGAGCAAATATTTTTATTTTAAATTTAGAGTCCTTCATCACTTTTGTTACTGCTCAGGTGGCTGTTATTCCAGGCTAGCATGACAGAGCAAGAATTAAATGATAATTTAAATTCTTCAACTTGAATGGTCAGCAGGACTGAAGAGAGCTATGCACCTCAGTTCCACTGAATATTCTGTTAGGTTTATATTCATTACATAGGTCCTTTCTTACTTACGTGATAGTTCTAAATTGAGAATTTACTCCAGCCTTTGGTCCATCACCCCTATTTAAACTCCCTTAGATTTTCTTCTTTGGTAGAGAAAGATTTAAGTCCCAGGATTATCACTTCTCAATTACTTTAAAAGATATTTCTGTCCTATAAAACGCTGCACTTAAAGAGTTAGCAGATAAAGACCTCACATACGTGTAAGGTTTGCCTTAAGGCCAGACAGAATGGATACTCAGATGAGAGATTCAAAAAACATGATGCTGTTCATTTGAATGCATTTCATTTGAATGTTTCCTGAAATAGACATGTAAAATAATGTGTAAACATAATATGCATTATATACACACACAACATAGCTATCATATTATATAAAGTCTAAAAGACTTGTAGACATGTTAGTATTTGCAAAACCACTTAGTTAATGATGAAGTCCCAGATCCTTTTAGCCTGGTTTTCTTCAGCATGGTTTTGTATGGCTAAAAGTATTCTTGATATCAAAAGAACTACAGTAATCTTTAGTCATAACATAAAAAAATGTACAGAGAATGATAACCATATAGACCACTGCACATAGCTTGCCCTTCTGATTTCTTCAGTGAGTAGAAATAAACATGCTTACTGCCACCCAGTCTTCTTTCTCAACTGTGTTGCTTTCAGTTATTTTAACTTTGGTTTTCAATATATACATTTGAATGAATATCTTTTAAAGGACGTTTCATCTCATTTGGTAAAATGTTGTAATAAATCTTTCACTTCTAAAAGATAAACACAATTAATATCCTCTCATAGCAGCATCTACCCCCCTGTTTTCTGTCACAGCAGAAAATTAAGAATTATCTTTTTGAGAACGGTTTTCCAGTGCCTAACAGTCATTTTACTGATATTGTTTACTTAGGGGCAGAGCAATCTCTGATGAATTCTTAGTTGATCAAGTGGGAAAATGCACAATCCCAATCAAAAGAAAACTTTCCACACTGAGTAGTATTTACACTGAATCACTCCGTTGTGATGTGTCCTTTCAGCTCAGCCACCACTCTAGAACTTACTCATTGCTCGTTTGCAAACCTGCTGAGAGAGCCAGTGTGGATCTGCTTTCAGCACGTGGCTGCTCTGTGCAGTCTCTAGCACAGAGGGGAAACAGCCATCAATTTGGGGGCAGGCATAGAGGCTTTCAGCTATTCTAATTCAGAAAGATTTTGTATTCCTGCACCCAGCCACCACTCCTCTGACACTCAAAACATAATCACAGAAATTAACTTCTGCAGCATGTCTTGGCATAGATATTTTGAAATTATTTTGACTTACAATGCAAGCACTCTCCCAAGACAACCCAAGTTTCAAGGCCCCAGATGTATATCCCACGAGAATTCTCTGCTGTGATATTCTCTAACAGAGTAAAACTGCTCTGTTCAAGTCTCTTGGGCATACATCTTTTCGCCAGAAAAAGGAAGACTATGACAGAAAATCCCAAGCCTGCACGATACTAGTTCAAATCAAAGTGGAATTACAATCTTTTTGATCGTGCACTGACAGTGGAGGGGAAGTCCCATTATATACAGGCATATTCCCTATTTTCATAAGCCAGGAATCTATTAGAAAAACTTGGTTTACATTTTGTTATTTATATGAACTTATAAAAAAATTTTTAAAAATAAACCCAAACATGAAGTAATAGAAATATTAATAAACAAAAAAATCCAAAAAAAACAGAAAATAAACAAATACTGACATTTCCCTGTAGCTAATTTCCAGCTGTTACAAAATTTAACCAAGAGAATTATGTATCATAACGAATTGCTGCTGTTTTTCTGTAGTACATGGCATGGCAGACACAATGGTAGAGCCTGACTTGAAACGGAGGTCCCCAAGCTGTATCAGAATTAGCACCTGGTCTAGCTAAAACTGTAAGTCATAGATGAGTTTGGTCTCCTAAAGGTACAGTTGCACTTGAATACAATAGGTATCTAACCTTCAAAATAAAAAAAAAATTACTGTGGATTACAAAAAAATACAGCAAACTTGTAGGCACAACAGTAGTTACTGCTGGATAGGAGCTGTCATCAGTTACAGTATCTAAGGCAACTGCAGTAAATTAAAATGCTTTATGGATTTATGGAAAAGTTGGTCTAAAAGAGTGAAGAAGAAGCAGTGGCTTGGATTCACTGAAATAAATTGGAGAATGAGGTTTTCATGGCTAGCATCTTAAGAGTTAACCAGTTTTTTCAGACAGGTCTTGTTATGGTCACAATTTATAAAGAGGTTAAGTTATAATTTATTTGGGTTTTGGGGACTTTTTTTGGTTTAGTTTTTTCTTGGGTTACGGTCCGTATCCTACTCACATTGCTGCCCCATTCCCGAGCAAGGACGTCAGTGAAAGATCCCACAGTTACAGCTGAGATGAAAAGATATGGAAAGTGGATTATAGATAGATACAGCCAGTGAAATAGCTAGCAAAAGTAGTTTGCCATTCCTAGTCAGAATAATAATCACAATTTTTCAGATGCCTCATTGCATCATAAATTAATGTTCTACAGCTGATTTTCACTTCTTTTAATGAAAAATAAAATTAGTTAATGATACATATTGTACTGTTCTATACTACCATTAACAACTATGTACATCAAAAATTACAGAATTTTACCTCCCTAATATTCAGGATTTATTCTTAAATAGAGCAACTTTTATTATGTATACATTAATCAAAACAGTTCAGCAGCATTATTCATGATTATATTTCTCATTCATGGCAGTTAATTGGTATTTGAAATTTGGGCTATGCTCATTAAGCTCTGTGGCTACATGGCATGCCTTGATTTTCTTTTGGGGCGAGATCAAGTTCCCACATCTAGGACTTCTTTGCAGAAATATTTGGCATTTTCCTTTAAATTTAAGGAGCTTTCCAGATTTTTCTAACAATGAAGTCATGAGGTACATGTTTTCCAGGCAGAACCCTGAAAGAGATGTCAACTCATTAGGAATAAATTCATTTAATATTTCAGCTGGATGTATGAAATACCCCCACTGAACATCCTGGTAAATATTCATCTCCGCTAAACATAAGTGATAGCCTGTATGTCTCTAGCTCTTTTTGCAGAAATAAAAGAAATAGAAAAGTTACATAAATGTCAGCAAAACCTGAATTTAAATGAAGAGAAACTGGCAGTTTCTAACTATGCAAGTATCTGAAGGCCAGCATTTATTTATTTATTTAAAGTGCTGTGGGGCTCTGCAGTCCACTGGTACCTCACTTCATAGAGTATAAAAGGGACTGGTTTAAATTTGTCATGGCAAATAAATGTGTGAAATCTAATCTCTTAGTCAGACAATGAAACCCAAGAACCAATCTTAGATTTAATGCTGAAAATATAAGAAAAATATACTGCAGGTTATTTAGATCTGCCTGATTTTACCTTACTGGCTGTGTTCCGTTCCTTATGTAATACCTCTGGCTTAGAATCAAGGGCTTTTTAATAGCACTCTAAATTAAAGTTAATTCCACCTTCATATCCTCTGTACTAAAAAGAATGTTCTAAGGTTAGAAGCCATTATGAAGTTTAAATCTGTTTGAATTACTGATCACGTTTCAGACCTATTTTAAATAACTTTTATAATATACACATTGAAGTTTCTTGTGAGGGTACTGTAAGATCTGTGAAACATTATCATGATATAGTAATATTATTATTAATAAACTAATAATAGAAGTTGAAATTGAAACACAGAATTCTTTCTCCTCTGTAACAAAATTCTTCTTCATATTCTGTATATTTATGACACATCGCAATGATTCAACAGTAGAGTTGAAGTTACCTCTCCTTATAGGCAATAAAGTGTCAGGCTAAATAGCTTTCCTTAACCACCAAGATCAGAGGTGGTTACATGTTCCTCTTTGACCAAATAATTGCAAATTTATGACATACCACATTGTGTTGATAAAAGAAAGCTACTTGAGAGGATTTATTCTGATTACTACATGGTGTAATCAAATGACTCTTGCAGTGATTATAACAACTCTGACAAATTATTTTTTTGTGGAGAAGTCTTCTTTGCACCTTAAACATAGTCAGTTGTGTTCCTTCTGGTTCACTGCAGACTTTGCCCTGACAGTGTGCATATGCATAGTCTGTTATCCTATTAGCACCATAAAATCAAAGTTTTAAATGCCTGGACTCTGATGGAAAGTGGATCTCTCTTATAAAGACAGATTGGGGTCAGGCATAGCCATGGTTCAGAGACAAGAGTATGTGGAGATAAAAAAACTACTCATGGGTGACAAACTCTCTTCATCTCCCTCCAAGTCAAAAGAATACACCCATTCCTCAGTACTAAACCTTATTCTACCTATTTCCAGGAAAGAGATAGATGTTAGGAATTGTGGTTTAGGCTGCTGTTTTACTTCACAGTACAGATGAAGTGAGATTCAAAATTAGGTAAATGCTATCTGGGTAAAATCATAACTCTCATGCAAAAAATGCCATTTGCTGACAGAACATGACATGAGACATGGCCTCTTCTCAGGAAGCAACAAAACGTGATATACCCAAGGTCATAGTGACTAATCTTCCACTGTCATTTCCAAGAAGTCACAAGCCATCTATATTTCTCAAATTTGAAAGATTTAAAAAAAATTAGCTTTATAGGAGCACCAACTACTTCTCAAGGAAATTGTTGATCCCTAAAATATATATGTTATATTTTATCTGAACCTCAGAGCTACTGCCTGGAACAATTAATTTAAAAATTTATCTGTATAAATGCATACACTAGCACTGTGTATAGACCTATTCAAATAGAGCAGATAGTAGGATAATTCTCCATTCTTTACTACATAGAGAAAATTAATTACCAAGAAAATACCTGCTTATTTCACTCCATGAATGCTATGCAAGTTGGTTCAGAAAAGTTGAATTTCATGCTTCCCTAGTTCTCCCTCAAAGTGTGATTTTCCAACTCATTAAGGAAACAAAGGAAGAAAAGGTGAGTGGTTTCTGGCCACAGGTTAACACTCTCAACTGATGCAAAGAAAAAAAATCTGAAAAGTTACTGTGCGCTTGATGGAATAACAGCAGGTAAGGTATTATACAGCAACTTTCATTTACTGTAAACTATTAAACTACAGTAGGCAGAAGGCTGAAAATGAAATTAAACTTGGCCGTACATCACCAGTGATTTTTCTTTCAGCAGCTTTGAACCCTGCAACTGATTATGCAGTGAATGTGTGTACATGGCTTTATGCTGGAAGCATTTGCAGAACAGGAAGCTACTTGCTCTGCAGAGCTAAACTGGAGCAATTTCAACCATGTAGGAAAACTTTGAAAACATAAACCATATTATTACAAGAAGAAAGTAGGAAATACCAAACAAAAGCTAACAAAACTTGGACAGAATTCAATATAAGAGAATGTCTTTTATAAATGTTTTATGTAGACATCCAGTGGCTTTCAAACAAATGGCATCTTCTCCTCACTAAGTCTCTAAACAAAAGGCTGAGTTAGTGTTACCCTAGTTTAGTGAAAGATATAGAAAATTAGGAAAAGCTAATTTTTTTTTTCTTTCAAATGATCTCTCTTGTTATTTGAGCTATTTGTTATAAAACTGTTTTCCCAGTGGAACAGTAGCAAAAATATCACATCACAAGGGAACCAACACGCCCCAGTAATGAAACATCTCTCCAGAAGAAAATATTTTCATACTTGCAGTATTTGCAGTGAAATCTACAACACTACAATATTTTATGTTCACTGTCAAAGCTGCTGTTTTAATCACATGAAAAATCAGGCTTGAAGAATTCCAAGGATCTAAAAGCACAACCAGCTGAATCCAAAATTCCAGAGGCTTTCATTTTTACAGCTCACATAGAAATGTGACACACATATCCCAAAATGAAGATGCAAAGCAAACCGTAAAATGAATTTAGAATGAGTTTATGCAACTGACATCACCTCATCAGCATTGTACAGATGTCCACAGCTCCACATGTACCATTTACAGACAGAATGTTTTCCTATTATGGTTTCAAGAGTACAAAATCTAAGCTCACACACTAAAACTAGTTCATGGTCTAAACAATGCATTAGCATTGAACAGGATATAGGAAACAGAATCCTAGAAATGTTACATTCAACAACTTAAAAAAAATCAGCATCATCTGAAGTTTCCATTTTGCCCCATTGTCCTTCTTTTTGTTACACCTTTTAATTTATTTTGTCATAGAGCACTTTAAGACATAAGAAGGGTTCATTCAAGAATACTTATTGGCTTATTAATCCAGACTGCATTCTTAAACACAAAATAAATATCAAAATATCTGTTTTTAAATTACTAAATTTGTTCTTCTTAAAACTGGATATTTTTAAAGAACTCTAATAATTTTCACTTTAAGGATTGATTCACCTTTAATTTGGTTGCTATAGAAACCTTGGGACTCAATAATTGGATATTGTGCTATAAAAAAAATTAGAGAATCCACAGATGGACACTGAGACATCCAAATTCCTTGTGCAGCTTTGAAAATCTTGGCCTAAAAACATAGTTACCTGTTGTATCAGGTTTTAGAAAGTCAAAATTATTTTTATTATTGTATTTCAAGACCAGAGTGAATAACCTGAATTACCAGCTAGAATTGCAGCTGGAATTATTCTGCGCCTTTTTAGAAATAGTTCCTGAATGCATCTGCCGAAAGATTTGCACACTGGTAGTTTAAGGAGGGCTGAGTACAGTGTTACACAGTGACAAACCAGGTTACAATCCACACTGGATCACAAGGAAAATCTCTCTCTTGAAAAAAACACACCCTGCTGCTGTTGAAGGAATCTATGAAGCAGAGCTACAGGACCTGAGAGATCTACACCAAGTTTATTTTAGCAACGATCACTGCCTAATCTGAATTATTCTGACAGACAAGTATGCAGATATTTGCTTACACTGTCAAGTTTCTGATTTTAGAAGATAATGCATTAATTTTTTCCCTGGCATATATCCTTGTGCAAAGGGTAGGATTTTATGAGGAATTTACCTGCCCAGAATTGCAAAAGAATGCACATCTACCCTTGCTAAATCAGTGTAAATAAGAAAGTGAAGAATAATTAAAATGCCTGGCTTACCTTAACTGACAGCAGACTTTGGTTCAGCCACAAGGTCAGTACAACACAGTAAAAAAAAATTTTTTACAAATTTTTGACATTTCATTAAACTATTACCATGAACTATAGCAGTGTTTACACTTGTTTTTAAGACATTCAGGACAGTCTCAAACTAAAACTATCCTGAAAAGCCCAGCTGAGAGAAAGTATGACACCACATGGTCTTGAGCTGTGGTTTCATGAACTGAGGATATAGCTGGAGAGTGCCAGAACACAACAGTAAGTGGACATACATTATCAAATGTCCAATTTCTGAGTAGAATTTGAAAGGTGGATAGCAAGAGTACTATTAAGAGAAAATAAGAACAAATAATAATTTCTTAAGCCACTGAGAAAATATTCCAAGCCATTTTGTCAATTTAATTTCCACAAGTTATGGAGAAGTCCAAAAATTTTCAGTCTTAAGAAATTTTCCTGCTAGTTCACAAAAAGTCATTGAGCCTTTTGTATGTAACCAGAGATCCAGCCTGTACTAAACTGTTTTCAGTGCCTCCAGTTCTCACAATGATGTGTTGCAATGGCAAAGATAAAACCAAGGAAGTTCCTCATTGTTACTGCTTCCATGGACCTTGTTCTCACAAATAAAAGACCTGGAGTGGCAACTCAAGCTCTGCTTCAGTTTCTTAATGAACTTCAACCTCCAGAAGCGACAGCCATACCAATTCCCCTTTTACCTTATGTTCTTTTTCCCTTTAAGTACTAATTAATTCTATATGTAATGGAAGGTCTTTTTCCTAACATGTGCCAAGACTTTAATACAAGCAATTGGGCAAATCTTCAATATAACTTCATTGAGTTTTAGTGATTTACAACAGATGAGAATCTGTCTTCAAAAAGTATACTACTAATTAAGTTATGAAGAGTTGGCTGCTTGCAGTGTTTAATATAATTCTTGACTGTTCCTAGGCATGCATCTGAATTTCAATGAAACATCTACCAATAGATAGATATTGACATTCTCATGAATACCAAATGAGTTCATTAGCACTTGCCCTACAATGGTGAATACCTGCTGAATTTATAATTGAGTGGCCTTGAAATGAAACTGCTGGCCACATATCTTAGGCTCCAAAGGCTTTTAATCAAGTCTCAAGCTTTTCTACCTTTTCCATTTTCTATTTGTGAAATGGACTTAGAAGGGTAAAAAAGAATTAGTGGAGACATGAGAGGCATGAACCTAATTCAATATAGTACATCTAGGGATGGGATTCTGGTCTGGAAAGGGTCTATCAAAAAAGATGAATCTTTTACACTTTTCCAAATAAAGCCATTTGCTTAATAATTAGGAGAGAACTGGAATGCCTTTTGGCAAAGGGCAAAGGTTAGAAGTATATTTTAGTCTTTCAAAAGGGTTTTCATGCAGCAGTGACTCTGTAGGCTCTGTCAATACACCTTAAGCTCTTGGCTGCTTATTATCTCATAGCAGCCTCCTCACAGCGTCCTTTCGTCATGGTTTGGCAGTTGGTTTACATCCATTTCCCACACATACAGTTTCCCCCTAGTTTAAAATGGGTCATAGCAGGTCATCTTCAATACAGCTGTTAACATTTACACTGCATGCAAAATGGCAGAGAGGAAAAATGAAAAGTAATATGGAGGCCGAAGGGGAAATACAGAACAGCAGCAACAAAGAGTTGTTCTTCCCAAATAAACACTAATGTATCTGAAAGCATTTGCAATTTGCAGAGACCAAAGAGAGTTAGGAGTGAAGGGCAAAACCAGAAGCCTACAGTACTTAAAGGTAATCGACCTTGAATGTGAATTTAGCAGTGAGAGAGAGTAGAGAAAATTGTAGGTACAGGAGAACAGCATGCTTTACTTTTTTCAGATGAATGCCATCTTATTAAAAGTGAAAAGTAAGTAGTATGTAAGAGTAAGAAAGGAGCAAATAAAGCCTATGTACCTTCTGATGGTTGAATTTTCTGATGACAAATAAAGAAAAATCCTGCAACGAAAATTCTTAGCAATGTCATTTAGCTAAGAGTCCTCATATGGAAAAGACTCGGAATCCAATAAGGTGAAATTGTTTTTGTGAGAGACTGATTATGTCTTCTCCCTCATCCGAAGTTTCAGTATGTTTGAGTCCCACAGATATCAACTAGATTAGAACACCACTCTGTGAAGTTAGAAACAAAAATATCTGGGATGCAGGAGGCAGATATGCAAACTGATCATTGCAGCATACACACAATTAAAATTAATTCCAGATATAACTATCCCTCTTATTGTGATTCCATACATAAATGCATACATAATATACGTCTGTGTAAAAGTTATAACACTAACTCATTTGTCCTCATTCTTGTAAGACACTAACAGAATTCCTTATCTTGGAACAGAGAAATGCACATGACCTCAATCTATGTACTGGGAGAGATCTGCTGCTTAGACAATGAAAGAAGAGATTGAAAACAACATTTCTCCGCTATGTTAGATGAATTCTGATTTTGGAAATCTGGTGGCATGGAACAGGAACACAGAAGGGGAACATATGAGAGATTAACTCTAGTTCTGTAACAGGAAAGAAAGAATTTACAATATCTTTTTGCACATGACACCATTTCCATACTGTTCTAACCTCAAAACAAAACTTGCATAAGCAGGAGAATGAGTAGACCCCTTTCATCCCAGTCTTTTTCTTTTTGCAATATGACCTATGAACGTCATCAACAAGACCATTATAATGAAAAATAATCCTAAAATACTCCAAATGACCACTTCAGTTTTCCAAAGAAAATATAAACATTTTGACATGAAAGAAAAGTTATTACCGGTCAAGGGGGAAAGTATGACATATGAATTCTGTCATGGGATCAGTTCAAAACCATAAAATCAGTCACCCTCACATGTTACCTTCTTAATGCTAGCTTCTTAACTTCCTATTGCCCTTTTTGATTTTACACAAGGTGATTTATATGGGCATTAATATAAGTTGTAAAAACCTTGGAAAAACATCTAAATCTACAGGATTCTAAATGTGAACATATACTTTTTTTTCTCCCTCCTCACTTTCACCACAACTGAATTTGTGTAAATGAGTAAGCAATTTCAACACAATGATAGAACACCTACTTTCTCTCAGTGGAGCCTTTTTAAATATTTGCAAGCATTAAAAGAGATTGTTTTTCTCCAGCAAGGCCAAGAAATATCCTGTTATATCGTAGGAAGCAGCACAGATTACCACTGTTTTCAAAAGATAAAATCCTTTTGTACCATGCAAGTACCTTAAACAATCCCTAAACGCCCAGGGCTCTTCATGGGAAGAGAAGTTCCTGGCTGCAGCCTCTCACTCAGATACATGAAATGTTTTGAGTCCTCCTCCTTTCATCTTGGTTTAGGATAGACTAAATGTTTAATGCTAGTGTGAGAAATCAGGGTTATTCAGCAAAGTGATAATTTTTCCCAAGTTCAACACCTGGGAATGGAGAACCATAGTATTATCGTGTACATTCACTCAAACCTGGTGATTAGAAACATTCCCATAGAGGGCCAAATCTGTCTTGTGTATTGGGGCCATATAAAGAGACACCCATCTGAATTCAGAGAGACAGTTGCTTAGAACAGCTGCTGGTTGAGCATGGAAGTATTTGGAAAAAGGATAATATTTCCATGCTGAAAGACAACCCACTTTCAAGAGGGTGGTTCAAACAGGAAAGCAGCCTAGATGCCATAGCTGATTTGCATATGATTCATACACTTCAAACAGTCCTGCATAAACAGACACAATTATGAAAGAATAGCTGCATAATGTTTCCATTCATAAGAGGGTTTTTATTTGCTTTTGGATTTTTCCTTTGAGGGAGAAAACTTCTCAGTTCAGAACGATTCTATTCTTTCACGTGCAAAACCACCAAACTGCTTTTTGCTGTTTGGAACCCTCAATATGGACTCTAACTCAGCAGCAACAGTGAAGTAATCCCATTTTAGATGTTTCTTACTTGTATAGAATTTTATAAGATTAAAGGGCCTTCTCTCTGTTTAAAATGGTGTTCTTGGAGCCCTGGTTCATTTTAGTTTTGCTTTTAATACTCCTGAGGCTGTCAAAACATAGGCCTCATACCAGAAGATGAATTCCTGTAAACACTGCAACTACATGACACAATGAACCCACACCAAGAAATTTTCTAGTAAAAAGAAGGTACAGTATTTGAATTGGACCTCTTTTCTTTTATTTTTTAAATAAATGAGAGGAAATAATTCTGCCAGACTTTATTGTGCCAAGGCTTTGTGAATATCAATGTTTCTAGCAGTGGATTTATTCCATTAAATATGGACTTTAGTGTTTGTGATAAATGGCAAGAAACAGATTATCATGTTAGGAGCAATGAACAAGCAGGTCATTATACCTGTACTACACTTGGATCAGGTATAGAGTAGCTGCCTGGAGTGCATCTATCCCTGTGTCCCGAAAGATGCTGAGCTCTAGTTTAAAACTGCACAAATTTAGCAGCACTAGACTGACTGCAGCTTTGCTGCTAACACATTTGAAGCTGTGCATTTGTTTAATTTCTCCAGTGACTTAGACCAGAATGCAAAACACTTCACAGCACAAAGGCATAAAGCTCCTGCAGAAAAAGCTGGAATTGCACTCCACGATTTGCTGCATATTCAGTTATCTTGGTTGTGAGGAGAAGGTGCCAAGACAGTAAAGGAAGGCAATAGTTTTGTGTTATCTTGGACAGCTACCAACCCTCTCATAAAGAGCAGCCAAAGACCAGCTCTTAGAGGATCATGTACATGGATTTTGGTTTTTGAGCCTACTGTGTGGGTACCTGTATCTAAGCTGGTCATCTCAGGCTCCCTTATACTGACTGTGATCTAAACAATAGAAAGGTATCAAGGGTTCAATTTTAACTCATTTTAAAGCAGACATTAACTTCTGATCATCTGAAGTGCACCACTGATGACACGGGCTGCCCAGGGTGACTTTCTTAGACGTGCATACATCATACTTGTGACATACCTTCATATTTATTTAGATGAATCCCACTTTCACTTCAGGCAGTGGTTTCCGCTGCTGCAGGTTGCCATTTTATCATCTCTCCTTCATACCTGCTTATCTCTGAGACCACCAGTAAGAAAGGATGCAACACAGGCATGAATGTCCCTTGATGAGGGTTTCTGTGCTGCTCTCTATCACATTGTGCAGGAGATGTTCCTACATTTTTTGGTCCACAACCATGTTATGACAACAATAGTCTTAGGCTGACTCAACCACTCACCACATTCTGCTCACAGCTAAACTTCATACTTTTGCTACCTTCTGTGAAAAGTATTTAATTTTTTCATCATCCTTCATGACGAATAATGGGTATTTATTATCTTGAGAAGTTCTCATTTGCATTCAATCTTGTGGCTTGAGCTCATCAATAATATTAATTCACATTTACATAGCACATTTCATTTGAAGAACATAAAGCACTTCATAATTGTCAAATGATTAAATTTTACAACATCTCCCAAAGGCCTGGTCTCTATTGTTACTATGCCTGCACGCTGGGTTTTTGAGAATTGGCATAACGCTTAACAGCAAACTGTACACATATTTATATAAAGATTAATTTGCTGTGTTCAGCACCACATTGGAGAAAAATTTCAGCCTGTTGAGGAATCTTTGTGCTACTCTTGTGCAGCAATATTGCATTTAACCCAGCAGGTCTCAGCCATGTTCAAACTCAGTACAATTGTTAACACAGTCCAGGACTAACAAAAGGGTGAAATGAGGCAGATGCTTCAGTCATAAAACCTGTTCAGTCTGAGTTACGTGGTTACTAGTAGATTGCATAGGTCTGGCTCCCATCCCTGGCAATATCCCATGGCAATAATTTCAGCTAGAGAACCTAAGCTAGCAAGAAGACTGAGGTGGAATCAATTCTCATGTGTATTCAACATCACCAATCTTTCCTTTCTGTTTTCAAGGCTGCATCATGTGTATCCAATCTTTGGGACATATAAGACCTGCATCTGCAGTTTCTCAGAGCATATTCTCTTTTCCCTGGAAAAGGTGGCAGGTGGAAAGCAGGAAAATTCCACACAAGTTAAGTACTAGAAAATTTCTAGAGCTGGGCATTATCACCATTCACCTACATAAAAAGAGAGAGGGAAAACATTGAGTGATGTCCTAGAAAACGGGAGATCTACGGTGTAATATTTCATGAGTCCAAAAAGGGATAAAAAGTAAAGGAAAGCATTCAGTTGAAATCTGATAAATGCAGCCCCAAGAGATTCTCTATAGGCACTCCTGTCACATGCGGGGTATCAGGCCATGTCACACCTGAAGCCCCAGAGTGGGGCTGCAGCTAAGTCCCTATGTAAAGAATATGGGGTACATCCCAGCTCCGCAGCTTCTTTGCTCTGACAAGGCTTCACCTTCCAGATACATCTGGGCTGGCACAGGGCATGGAAGAGATAGGGAGTCTCAATAATGACAGAAGTTCCTTTGTGGTTTTGTAAAGTGAGATTCTAGATGACATTTCCAAAATCTAGACCTAATGAAAACTAAATGCAAAGGGAATTATTTAATTGGAAATGGATAGCCTGTCTTTCCAGAAGTGACTGCAAGAGGTGTTCGCTTCCATTTTACTAATAACATTGTCCATAATCTTAATTTTGCCCTGTAGGCAATACTTTTGACACTTTATTTTTAGTACAGCACAGATGTCTCCTACAGAAAGGAGACACAGGTGAACACCATAACAGTCAGTGAGAGTAAACACTTTAGATTTGGCAATAATCTTGATAATTACATTTTCTCCTTTCTTTCTGTAGCGCTTCATTTAAGTAAGTGAATGTTATTCGCATCTATTTTTCCTGGACAATTGTTTGTTTAAGTGAGTAAACAGTCATGCTACACACAATTAAACTTCTTCCTACCTATCTGTGAAATAGCTTGTGTTTCCTGTCACAAAATCTATGGCAGCCACAGCAACCTAAACCCAAAAATATAATTACAAGATCTAGAAATATGAAGGGCCAGACACACAGAACTCTTCCTAATGATGACTAATGCAAATAATTTCCAAGTTAGGATTCACATACTAGAATTGGCTAGGATTACTTTAAAATAACAAAATCCTGCTTTTTTATGCCATCTGAATGTCAGAACTTTGGAGTGCCATATTTCACTTCACATGCCATTTCAAGCAAGGAGAGGGACATTTTTCATAGTTATGCATAAAAGATGTCTCTTCTCCATGGTAATTTATGAAAGAGATTAAGCCTGTGTTAACTTTGCTGCATAATGGCTTGATAGTACTTTCACACACTGCTGTGGTAATGAAACACAAGATGCACCACAGTAGCAGAGCAGGTTTTACACCATTACCATAGATAGAAGAAAATTATTACTTGTTGCCATAATAAGCAGTTCTTGTAATACCAGATTTTGCAGACAAGATACACAGATTTTACCAGTTTATTTAGATCAGTGGTTCAGCTTACTGGCAAATGGCAACTACCTCTCTCAAGGGTTCTTTTCCAGCTCACCATCCCCTTGCAAAGGAATATCAGCAATCCTTTCTCCACTGGTGAGCTCAAGTGTAATTCTAACATCATAGCTGTCATAGTGTCAAAGGGGAGGGATGTTGATGGGGTTGCACCTTGAGAATACCATGCCCAATTATATCCTAGTATTATATTTAAATGAATACAAAAAAAAAAAAAAAGCTAGAGAAGGGGACACATGCTGATTACAGTGTGATACTTCATGAAGAATATAAAAAACTTTTAAGCTGTTATTATTCAGTAGTACCTAACAGCACACCTAGACCAGGTAGGTACCTATTCTTAATACTCTGATCACACTGTTATTTTGCCAATTCCAATCGAAGTCTGAGCAAAACTGAAGAAAAATCCTCAAAAACTCATTCAGTCTGAAAAAACAACCAAATCAAATACACACAAGACATTAAAAGTAACTGCAGTGGTATAAACATGAAGCATGAATTTGGCAATATAGAGCTGTGAGTACAGAATAAGCCCCGTATGGATGTGGCAGGATCTGTGAAAAGAAGCAGTACTTGGCAGTTTAGTGACCATTCAATGCAACCTCTGCACTCCTGCAGGACAGGCACAAAGGTGCCACAGCAGAAGCACAAGGGGAGCTGGTGAAAGGTGACAGTCATATCCCCTCTACTTTCTGCACCGGGCACACAGTCCTGCCTACTATATGGTAGCGGAATTGTTACGTGAAGCAACCAGAACCTTGGAACACAACTGAGAAACCAACTAAAATATCAGCATAATTAAGCCTAAAGGGACACATACTTTGTTATGTCTTCAGAGTATGCCCTCAGAGGATATTGTGTTGTACACTTGCAACAGAAAACTTTGAACAGGAGAAAGGAAATAATTTTTCTTTTTATTTGCCGAATATCTTGTATTGCATGCAGTCTCTTGGTTAAAAATTCATAAATCCTTAGCACTCAAAATTCTCAAACAGTCCTACTTTCAACACATTTTATATTCAGTTGGCCTTATTCTTAAAAACAACCAGTAAAATTCCTCTCCACAACCTCTCCTGAGCTAAGGGGTTTTGCAAGCAAAACAGCTCACTGAATCCTGGGTTTCCATCACTTACAATTCAAAATAAAAAATTTCTGACAAAATTAGCTGGCTGCTAATTGTATTTCAACAAATGGGGCTCCAGAGAAGGCAGAAAAAGAAGGGAAAAGTGTGAAGAAAATTATTTGCATTCTTAATTATTTATGCAATGTGACAGAGAGAAAAAGTAACAGAGAAGCAGAAGATTAGCCAGGGCAGAAGATACCTGAGGTTCTTATAGAGTACAAATTTAAGTGCACACAATGACAGCATTTCACAACCTCTTGTGATTGTAGTGAAAACTGAAGCTCAATGTCAATGAACAGCCAGGAGGTAATAATTCTTATAATTTGTAAGAAAATCTAAATTCGCATGAAAAAGAGTATGGGGGAATAACCAGTAATTTTCATTGACTTAAAGATAAGTGCTGAGCCAGGATTGATTAAACTTTCTTTGGTACAGCACTGACACCTTTGATTTTGATACTTTTTAAACTAAATCTCTAGATCTCGTTATTTGAAACAATAAGCTTCATTTAGAAACTGACCTGAACTAAAAAAAAGAAAGAATGAAATAATTCACTCAAGGTTTGCCTTCATTTTCCAGTTGACCCAATAAGCTGAGGAATCCATTATTCATCCAAATCTAATAATTATTCCATCAGAATGTAACAGCTAAAGTGCTCTTTATTGCTATGAAGATTACTGTAGCAGTTTCTGTTTTACCTATAGTGAACTGAATTAATGTTTCATTCCCCTTTTAAGTGGAATAGCATATTATTCATTGATTCAGTAATTCAGTGGCTTTGAGTTATCTAATCAAGTGCTCCTTGAGAGCGTAAAGATGACAAAGTTTTAGAAATTGTAATAAATTGCCTTTGAATGTGGTTATATCTTATAACTAAATTAAAGCTAGCATTGCTCATTCTACAGATTTTAAAAGTCAGTAGTAGTTTTCCTTATTGGGGGAAAAAATACCCACAACAATACTTCTCACACATTCCTGGTGAGGGGAAAAAAAGCCACCCTCCTTTCACAACTCCCCAGTTCACTCAAACTCTCTTTGGTGCTTCTTATCAGTGTGTTGTCACTTAATTGCCTGGAATTTGATCCCTACTTTTGCATTTAGCAACAGTGCTGTCTCCTTTCCCTCATACACTGTCAGCCACCAGATACAGCAGGCTCCACTTCTGTGACCAGTTATCACCTCCCCAAGCAACCATACTATGACCAAAAAATGAAACTATGAGGAAATGTGTCTAAAACATTAAACATACATGTTTAATATGTAAACAAGTATGAATATTGTCTTAGAAACCCACAGATTATCACAAAATTAATTCAGTCCTCCGGTGTTACAAGACGTTATGGGTAGAGAGTACTCACAATATAGTTAGAATCTACATCTCATGAGTGCTCCCTCCTATCTTTATGATTCTTGAGGAGCCAATAAATAGCACCTTACCCTGCTGCCAAAACCAAGGCTCTTTAGTTCTTTAGCCTCTTGCAGCACTTGACAGCACACATACCATCTCCTTCAAGCAATGCCAGTTTGTGCTAGCGATTCACTTCAGTGCTAAAGCACAAGAGATAAAATATCTTGCAGTTTTCATTCTACCTGGCACAAAATTAAAACTACTGGATTGTCATTCTATCATAATTTAATCTCAACCATTTTCAAGACTCTCATTAGTCCCTAAATTACCAAAATTTGTTTTCCCATTGCAGAATCAAATTCTGTGTTTTCTATTCATCCATGTATATATATTTACACATACCCTTTTGCTTATTTAAAAATAACTACACACGTGCACACGTTTTTTGCAACACCATTGACACTTTGTTCTCTTCTTAAAAGAAGGGCCAGCTCAGGTAAAATTGGTGTGAATTTCCAAACACAGGTGCAGGACAGGCTGGTCTGCTTGGAGCCAACTGCAAGTCACAGAATCAGGATTAGAAGAGACATAACTGAGCTCAACACCAGGCTAAGAGGGGCACATGATTTCAAGGCAAATCAAGGTGCTGGCTGCCATAATGGACCAGATTACTTCCACTTCAGCCTTGAATCATTTGTTCCTATATGTTCAGATTTTTCTCTTTCTGAAAATACTTGTTATTCACAGACCAATTTCTGTAATAATAGAGATCATAAATTTCTGGTCTATCATTTCCTAATGGATTAAGGTAAGCATCTAATATTCAAAATTTGAGTTATACAGGCTAGCTTTTTATTGTATTCCAGGAAAATATTGCAGATTGTTAATTCCTCTGTTTTTTCCCTATCAATTAACATTTATTGTGGTTCTTCCCTGAGCCAATCTTGAACAGTTGGTGTTTTATGACTAGGCAGTTTCTTCTGTTGTATTTTTTATATGTGCCAATGGAAAGCAAAGAAATATGATCTGCTCTCTAAGGGAAATCTCCTGAGTCATATAAAATATACTGTAACTGCTGCAACAAACTTCAAAGAACAGTAAATTATCCAACAATTTAAAATTTTTAAAGAACATTTGAGAAGATAATTTACAATCAAATAGGTGGCTGTAAACCCTCCTCAACAGTATCATAATAGAAAGTATCACTCAATATCCATTTAAAAGAGGTAGATGTAAGGATTTTTAGAATTTGTTGCAATTCCAAAACTTTTCTTTAGAACTGCATATTATTCCATTGTATTCACTGCATACAAGCTACCAGTATTTATTTCTCAGGAATTAAAAAAAGGTATTTTTGAGCTGACCCTGCATTTATCAAGGCTATGTCACCTACAGAGGAATTTATACTAACTTACACAGAACTTTGTGCTGAAAATTCTGTGCCTCTTATAATTTCAGTGTTCCCAGGCAGCCCAGTGACAACACAGGAGATTTGTCTCCTTGTCTATATTAATAGTATGTGATCTATGAACAGCAATAGGTCACATTAGTATCAGACAGTTGAAGCATCAATACAGTAAAAACCAGGCAAGCATTTGGGCCCAGGTCCTTGAAGAAACACCTAATCTCTTTAAAAAGCTGGAATAAACTTTAAAAGGTGAGTTTCAGAGAGATTTGCTGTTATGCTGAACAAAAATTCATATAAAACTTTAGCAGTGCTGTATAAGACATTATAACAGATGCTGATTGGAAACTTGACTAAAGTCAAAGGAGAAATGATCCTTAAGTTTTCCAGGCCACTGTGGCCAAACAGAGCCATTAGCAGCATTCATGTCCTATTAACTAAGCAAAAACCAGGATAAGGAAATTAAATTTAACTGCACAAGAACTTTACAGAGAATCACCATAAACAACTGCATTTGCACTACGAATGGTAACCTAAAAATTACATGCTCTTGTAATTTGATACACCAGCTATTCAGAACAGAGTGGAAAATGTGTTGCTACATCATCTGGAACTTTCCAAATTTACTGACTTGCAGATTTCAAGCAAGAGAAACTACACAAGTCAGGAGCCACTTGTGGAGCTTATGCCAAGATGAGCCTTAGCCCTGGAAAATTTTACTTCTGAGTTACTATGTTTGATTATTCAGCAAGTTGAGTTCGTGTGACACTAACAAACTGGGATTTACCTCCCTACAGTGTCAGTAAACCCAGTGAAGTCCGGTGTGAGCATACACTCCCTCAATAAGCATGTTACAGACTTTTTCTGAGCAACATGGACATAAGGAGTCTTTCCTTCCAAGACGTATAGGCCAGTGTTGAAAGAAAGGTATTACTACACAAGGCTGTATTAAATACTAGCACTATGAATATGAAATATTGCTCCTCAGCAAGGAACAGATGCCAAGAGATGTTCTTTACTGCTTTAACCCTGAAAGATTTTCAAATTTGGAACAAAACTTCTCATAAAAGCAAATATGAATGACTGCACCATTTCTCTTTGAATACTCTGCCCTGAAAAATCAAATCTGCATCCACGATTTCTTAGAGATTCAAGTATACGATGCATCCACAAAATATTAGACAGACAGGATCCATGCAGACCACACCTGCTCAAACACCTATTGCAAAGGAAATGTAAAGATTTATTTCATGAAAACCTTCCATACCTAAAACATTTAAAGAAAATAACATTGTTTGTCTTAAAATGCATAAACCCCAAAATTGTCATGCTACTGATATAAATTTTTTAACAACTTTTAAAATGAATTTATTGATTTCTACAGGTATTGAATCTTTACCTTACAATTTAAAACCTCACTTTGAAGTCTTCAAGGCTAAAATTTCAATTATTTGGGGTTTTTTAAGAGAAAGTAAGGTTCTCAAGACATCCCATTGCTCTGAGATCTGAAGAGTTAAGAAAAACCGCACACAGTTGTGAGTTTTATAATAAAAGAATTGTCAACCCAAATGATCTCGGTAAGGGAAAAATTAAGAAAGGGCCCACAGGGAGATAAGATGCCGAAAATGTAATAGAGGAAACAAGGGCAAAAACATCATCAGGGAAAGAATCTTACGTAACTTAGAGCAGTATGACCTTAATAGTATTATTTGAAGAGACATTAAAGCTTATTGGTTTTACACCTCAGCCTGTAACAGCGCTTAAATATAAACAGGTCTTACAGCACACTTGAGTAGCCCCACTGAAATGACATCTCTGGTTAGCAGCTCCGTATTTTTTAGATATTCTCATGTACTAAAGCCTAGCTCGCTTCATTTCATTAAAACCTACAAACTTCTCCAAGTGTATCTTTTCTTTTTTGGATGGTAAGGAGGTGAAGGGTCTGGCCGAACAGATACATGTGTGGAAGGATTAGATCCCACTTTGTACACAGGGAGTATAAAAACTTCGTGTTAGCCTTGGGCAGTGGCATTACAAGAATGGAATAGCAGCAACAAAAACACATCAGCCCCTGCAGCTGAGTATCCCATCTTTTGCCTTTCCTGCCACACACAGGTCTGGTTCCCTGCCTTTACCACCACTATTCCTAATATAAAAAAGTGTCTGTCTATACATCTCTTCCCTCATTATTTAATATACATTCTGCATCGTGGTTTTCTTGCTGTCTAAAGCATCACTTAATGTGTTTCCACAGGGTATTAACCAGCTGCATTCAGCACACATAGTGAATTCACTGGAACAGCTTATTACCATATTAATTTTTATTTTGTCCTTGCCCTAGTCCCAAACCAGTAGTTTTGTTTGGAATGCCTAACATGACTTTGGAGCATACTTTTCATTTTCACACAGTCTCCTATCACTGATCTGTTCCCTGAGACTTACTTCTGCCATGCTGGCTCAGTGAAATTCTAACATGGCATCAAGAGGGCAGAAGGAAAAGTGCAACACAGCCTCAACTAGGACACAAGCAATTTTTTTAATCATTCTGTTATTAAAACATGGTTAAAACAGGTACAAAACCACCCACTGAGGAGCTCCCTGCTCCTGAGGGAAACTGAGGGAGCTCTTGAAACACCCTTATGGTCATTGTATCTAGCATCCACATAGGAGTTTTCTGATCCCATAGAGGAGATGGAGGTTGTACCCTTTGAATTAATTGTCTCCAGACAAAGTGACTTTATTTTCTGTTTATCTTTCCTCATCATTAGCAGGTATCAGTGTGACCGCAGTTAAGATCTGCTTTACTAGAAAGTTGTCTTGAGACAGAACTTGCAAGAAACAAAACCAAACCCAACCTGCAGGTTGTCTGTGAGATTTCTAACTTAGCCTGGAGCCTCTCTCCATTAATGTATAATTATTATTCTCATAGGGTTCCATTCTTTTCAGACAGTATTTACTTTCACTGCATCATAAGTCACCAGAAATATCAGACCCATTCACAGTCTTGCATTACATTTGGCTTATGTAGTCTCACTTTTGCATCAACAGGTCTCCAATTCAGAATCTGCATGTTATTACTTGAGTCAAAGACAATATTATTACATTTTCCACAGACTTTTAACTTTATTCTTGCCCAATGCCTTCCTTTAATTCTTTTATGCCTCTCTCTCTGGCCACAAAAGATTCTTTTTGATCTCTTTCGTTTAAATTTATCAGGGTTTCTTCTCCTCTGCAGCAGTACAGTACCAGGTTTTGAGAACTCAATAATTTCTCTGCTACTTTAATGAATTCTAAGTTGCTGCAGGGTGATTTTTTTTGTGGTGCATGGTGCAAGCCATGGTTAATTGCTGTAATTGTTCTCTTGCTTGTGTTATTTATACTCCTACGTTACAGTGCTGTAATTCTAATAACACTTAAATTAGATCACTATGGGTCACTGGTACACCTGCTGAACTGAAATATTTAGGTCAAAGATTGGAAACTAAATGAGGACTCTTAGATCTTGCTGTCCATTATAAAATTTGAAAATAGAATTAATCATCTGACTAGTATGTAATTTCCAACACTAACATAACTTTTTCCTTTTTTGCTCTTTTAAGAATCAGGATTAGCCATTTTCTCCACTTTAATGCTATCGATTGTTTTCTTTATAGCCTCCTTGAGCTGGTCATTTCTAATTCATTTCCTCCAGCGAAGGCTGCAAATGCTCTCTCCATTTGCTATAATTAAGCTTCCATTAACCCACACACATTTACACGAAATGTGTCGCAGTCTCCTTCCATGAAGCAATAAATGGCTTTCTTAGTTTGCTGTAACACCCATTAGGCAGTGACGACACAGCTGCAGAGAACACACTGTGTAATGTCTTGTCTGTATTTCAGTCACAACTTCAGAACTACTACACTCAGGAAACAGTTCCAAACTGTATGTGTGTGGGTTTTTTATCCCTAACAGAAAATGTTTTAAAAGGATGGGGTCAGGGGTAGAAAATTCCAAACCTATAAACCTAAAATATGAGTGAGTTTTTTAGATTTTAAGAGAAGGGCAGAAGATTGGAGGGTGGGGGGGAGTGGAAGAACAAAAAGGTATTGTAAGCAATCTGATTGTGGAAAGACAAACTTGCAAAAAAGCCCTCCAAGAGTGCTTCTCTAAATTAAATGCTTGTGCCAAAAAAAAACCCCAACCAAACACAAAAACCTCAAACTCCCCCCTCAAAATCCCAAACAGAAACTCACTGCAAAAACCCACACCAAAACCAAACAAACCAACGCCAACCAGAAAAACAAACACAAAAACTCTTACTCGTAAAAAAATTGTGATTATGTGAAAACTAAGGATATGGACTTCCTCTACAAATGTTCTGGTTTTGAATTTTTCATGTAGAAAGGAATAGGTGAGGTGCAGTCTCTTCTTTGTACTCTATTCAAGACCAGGTTTCAAGCTGCATTGCAGAAAGTGCCTTCCTGGTCACTTTAGATAAGGGTTTTAATCATCCCAGCTCTGTGAGTAACAACAATAGTCTGCCTTACAATGGTTGCTCACTGAATACTGAAGGACCTGAACTTGCTGTTTTAGTCTGAGTATGAATTGAATAATTTTAATTTTGATGACCCTTGCTAAAAGCATTTTTGCAAATCAAGAATATGCCACAAGGCTCCAACCTCTTTCTGTTTATGCTCTTCTCTATATATGTACATGCTTTACCTTGAATCCATTCACAATAACTCATATATAAATTTCTTCAGCTTTGCAGATGTCAATGACAGGAAGACATTGTGGGTTTGCTTTTACATCAGATAACTCTATCTTATATATAGGGCTGGTAGAAGGAGAGATGTTCCATGGAAATAAAGCAGCCCACATAAATCAAGGCGTACACATCCCCTTTTGCTGGAAAAGATATGGAAGGAAACACTAATCCAGAGAAACCTGAAGATTCTCAGTGCCTGTAGTTATCATTGCCTAAAAGCAGTGTCTTGTTCTGTTATGCAAGGATTCAAAAACAAATGCACCCATTCCAACTTTGCCAGCCGCTATCTCATTGCAACTGCATTTTAAAACAGCTTGTTGCCATCTGACAAAAATAACAAGGATTACAGCTTGTTCAGCCTCAGAGGATTTAGGAAATGCTTTCTTACAGCCAGATTAGGGTTTTTTCTAGTGTCCAGATTGGATTACAGTAATTCTTCATTTGCAGATTTGCCAGCACCATTTTTACAGTCCTTGCAGGAACAAAACACAAGAAGAAAGAAATCTCCACTTGAGGGAACAGGATGTCTGGTGTAGCTGCTCTGTATCAGCATTTTATCCTGCAGTCATTTGAAAATTGCTTTTGATACTCCTCATTCAAGATTCTGATATGCCTGTGACTGATATACTAGAATGAATATCCTAAATTATATAGTTCCTACTATTTCCTAGGCCAAGGAAGTACCACACATTGGGTAAACACAAGATGCCAGAGAAAAAGCAGCTGTGTAATTTTTTCTAATGTTACAGAATTTCCTTTTTAAATATCCCAAGCTTAGCTTATCTCTATATATTTCAGGAGCGCTTCATCATAATATTCCAAAGGAAAATCTAGTGTAGGTTGTTGGAAACTGCTGAAAACTAATAAAGTAATAAAAAAGTAGCGAAGTTTACTTTAGTAATACATAATAGTACTATAGTAATACATAGTACTTTAGTAATACATAATAGTACTATAGTAATACATTGGAAATCATAGAACAAAACTCCGCTCCATTTATTGGACTTACTGGTGATCCCATCGCTTCAGACTCGTAAAATTTGATTTTTCAGGTGATTTGAATTCCATAGTCTGAACTTGGAGTAGATTTTTACCTTAAAGTCTATTGCTTGGGGCAATATTAAATATTTTATATATTAAATGTTGGGGTCTTTCTCAGAAATATTGTTAATGACTCTGCAGAAAGTTATCTCATTCCCATTCTGATTTACTTGTACTTTATGCATACTTTACACCTACACAGGGGATTGTGGGAGATGCACAGGAAAGAAGGATACAGTGCCCTGAATCTGATTTTCCTCTCACAACTTGTTGACGCCAAACCTACACAAAATTCGCACAGAAACAGTGAAAGTCAAGTTTCCAAAAGACTATGTAAAGTCTAATGAATGCAACAGGTCTTGTATCAAAAGGGTTATTTTTGTTATATTTCTGTAAGACTGAAATATTTAATACATTTTGAAGATATTACTCTTGCATATGCTTAAGTCTTCCACAGAAACTCGTGCTCCCAATATCAGCAGGGCATTTCTAAAAATTACACCCTACAGAGTGATGCCAGGCTTTTGCAGATACTGCTTACATTCTTTGTACATAGACTGAGTTCGTGTTTAAGTTTGTGGTTTGGTTTGTTTTGGTAGTTTTTAATTAGATGATCACTGAATTATTAGTTTAACACATTAAAGAATTATGTAGGTAAAACTCCTTTAAAATTATTTACATGGAAGTATAAGTGCATTGTACAAAATGTACATAATTTAAATAGGGATTCTCTATTAATCAACAATCTTTGCTTTTACTGGGCTATGACATGCAACGATGGTGGAAACTTACACACTCACGGGCAGGAGTTGCTAAGTTTCCTGAAAAAGTGAAACATTTCAAGAGAAAGTGTTTACACAGTGATTTGCAGAAGTCTATATATATTGTAATCAACTAGGAAGAAAAATGGCAAAACTTCAACTGTAGCTCCACTTGAGCTTTTATTAATAAATCTTGCTTTTTTTGTTGTTGTTGTTGTGATTTTAAGTACTGCTATCAACAGTATGAAGTACCACAGAAATACTCTGGCAATATTTTCACAGCCAAAAGAAAAATTTTTAATATCATGGAGTACCAGGACAACCCAAGGGCCCCTACAATTTATGGCTGAAAAACAGTCTTTCCCTCCAGCTGTAATTAAGCAGAACACTCTGTAAAATAATACTAATTAGAATTATTGCTTTGTGTTGTTTATCATTTGATGTATTCTTATTTATTCAACAGCACCCGAAACTGAGCTTTCCATGCCCCTCTACCCAAAACAGAATACAAACTGGGACTCTGCCAGAACTAATTTTAGACATGGCAGAATGACCAGCAGAGGAAAAGGAAGCATTGTTTCTGGGAATCAGTCACAGTCTTGCATTCCAAACTTCCTGCTACAGTTTTGGGAGAATACACACACTTTTGGAGCATTTAACAGTATGTTTTTTACAGGTATAGTTGAAATAGGGAATTATAAAACTGATAAAGAAAAAACATTTTCCCGGGGAGTTTACATATAATAATTTTTCTACAGATTGATTTCTCTAAACTCAGCTTTTGCTTCAGCTTCAGGCTGTCCAAATCTTATTATTTACTCCTCTAAACAAACCCCTTCCTCCTAAATCTATCACTTTAGACATTTACAGCTTAAAATAAGAATCCTGTTTTTCTTAAGCAGCTTCATCAGATCCTCTCCTCTTCCTCCCTGAAGTGGACTGCTCACATAATGCTGCCCCCCTCCATATTCCAGGAAGTCCCTTGTTTTAACTATGCTCTCCACCAAGCTCTTACTTAAAATCTGTATGGTAGAATCTAGGAAGGGTGGAGTCGCAAGAGCAGGAGATCCCGAATACCAGCAGCGTTGAGCAAGCATGTAATGCGCCCACCTGCCCAGGAATTCCTGCTCCCCAGAGCAGGGTGTGAGGATTAGCCAGGAGCACACACCCCTGCCTTGCTAACTGGTGCTACCCCAGGGCTTTCTACCAGTTTGTTTCTTCTGTCTTTAAAAACAAGTAAAATACTCAGGTCTGGAACAATATCCTCACCTACATTACTGAAACACTATTTAAATATTTCATGTCATACAAATGGTCTTTATTACAGGGAAGCCCCTTTTATCACTATATAATGACAGCTGATTTATCTTATCTGTTAAGTTAAAAGATTTAAGAAAAGGTATCTTTCTCCATATTTGTTGGATATGAGGCTTTTGCTTAGGAAAAGAACCTCCCCAAGTTACATGTTGAATGAGAAAGAACATTTATTTCTGCAACCTCTCCAGCACATTATGTAGGCTGCATCTGAGTAGCAGAATCCCACAAAGCCTTAGCTCTTTAAAATGCAACCAGAATCCCTTTTTGTGTCAAGTTTTCTTCCCTTTATGAGCAAAAAGGGAGCTGATGGATAGATGCACTGCAAAATATTATTCAAATTTGTTTTTCTATATGTGACAAAACAACACTGAAACAACAACCGAAAAAAGCCTAATGACAAGAGAAGAGAAAGAAGTGGTAGATTTGTAGGTCAGCTGGAAAGGAGGTGTGGCTTCCTTTTAAAAATGTAAGTTTGCATGAGGAATATTTGAGAAATTAGCAGGACTACAAGTTTCTAGTGGTGTCGTGAGCATCTGCCCAGATAGGCTCTCCTGTTACAATCATATTCTTTTTTCATCTGTTTATACCTGTGCATGCATTGCCAAGTTGATAGTGTAAGCCAATAGAGACTAAAGTTTTAGCTCTTCATTGTGGATGAAGAACACACCACAGTGTATACAGAACAAGATGCTTCTTTGTCTTCTTTCTCCTTGCAACATGTGGGATTAATCTCCTGGCCCAAGTAAGTACTGGCAGAAACCAATGCCTTCCTGATGCATGCTGAGCTGCCAACAAGCTCTAGGAACTTGGCTGGTAGCAGAAACAGGTTGCTCAAAGAGCAAAGAACTGAATTCATTAAAATGGTGAATCTTCTGTACTGCTCGGTTCTCCGGGGTCCCTCTGTTGTTTTGCATATTAATCTCCATTGACAGTTTTGTGGTTCCTATCACATTCCAGATTCCTGCCATCCATAATGTGCTAGTTCCCTTGCAAGCTGTCACAAACCAGTAAGTAACCTTGGCAAGAAAATTTGATCACAAAACTGGGGAGGGACAGTAAACTCCAGTTTGTTCTTCCTTCTTGTGGGGCAGAGGTGGCATTGGTACCTTCATCATTTCATGTTCACCATAAGAATTGCTTTCTATTCAACCACAAACTTCTCGATGGTTCCTGCTGCCCACAGTTTGACTCTCACTAGAGCAGTGAATGTGTAGCTCATTCACAAACTCTGCCATAAGCCACACTAGCAAGAGCAACAACTCAGCCAGCTTGAGATATTCACCCTCTTAAACTCAAGCCCAGCCACTGAAGAAACTCTAGGCACATCCTTTGTGATGCTATAACATACTTACTCGAAATAAAGCTTTCCAGTTTCCCCCTCAAAACTGAAAAAGGTAACAATCTCAGTTTCTAAATATACAAAGAGAAATGGCACTCTGTCCTAATCTGGCCATCCTAGAAGGGTTCCCACTGTTAGTGACAACAGCTTTGTAATCTACAGGCTCTATCTGACAAAGCAGCTCCAGGTCTGTCACAGGCTGCAATCTAACACTGGGTGGCAATAAATTAATCTGAAATCCTTATGTGATGCTCCCCACTCAGGCCAGTTAAAGAAAGCAAAAGGCAACGAGTACTTCTGGCAGGCACAGCTCACAGCAGGGCTGGGGAGCAGTGACTTTCCAGCCTCACTGACTTCAGGCTGGACAGGAGATTCTGGGGGCCTCCTGTGCACTTCTCCCCAAATTCTGTAATCTGCTCTTCATTGGCTGATTAAAACAATCCCTGGGGTAGGCACCTACCAAATGATTCTTTTATATTGTTCATCTGACTTCTTTTTTTTTCCCCCTTAAATATAGAATGTGCTAACATATCCAAAATAAAGCAAGAGTCACATACGTATCCTTTGTTAATTACTGGGGTTTTTTTCCTCCATTTACACTTTAAGCAATTTACACATCTGTAAAAAGCATTCACAGAAGTTCACATAAATAGGATGGTTTACATGATTTATGTTAACATCTTATCTGTGTATATATAAAACTACAAATATTAGAAACACAACTCAAGGTCACCCTTTATGGTAGATTTATTTTCAATTAAAATTACTTCCATTTTTCTTTTTTAATTCATTTTGTGATAATTTCTCTTTAATTAAGAAACTACCATGTACCATTTGCTTTTAAAACAGGTGTGCCTCCAGATCAGTCTGAAAACAACCTGAACAATATGTAGAATGATTGTGATTAATACAAAATTGGGTTTTTTCAACTCAAATTACCAAAACTGACTTTAAAAAAATAATCCATAACGGGAAACTTACCTTGCTTTTTTTTCCAAAATATTTTATCTTGACCTGTCTTCCACTTAAGTTAGCACTTACAAAAATAACATTTCCATGGTAACTGTTCTTTTGCTTCATTTTCAGAGATGCTGAGGAATCTCAGCTACCACTGATACCAAACAAATCTGTGTATGCTTCATACCCCTGAAATTCACATTGCATATATTTTCCAGTACAGGCACTCATTTTTTTGTTCATTTTTTTCCTCTAAATTTCAATTAATATCTGTCCCTGAAAAATATTTGGGCTGTGTAATTTAAACTATGCATGCCTGACAGTTTCAGAGATGGTAAGTAGATTGAAAACATCCTCGGTGCTCAGTGAGAAGTCAAACATAGTTGCAAATAAGCTTTGGAGAATGCAACAAGAGATGGATTTGCGTCCTCTGAGACTAAGCAGCTGCAGAAATGTGTCCTTAAGTTTTAGACCAGAGAGAGATCCTAATCTAAAACCCATGAACACACTTTTTAATAAATGTCCCATTGTTTAACTACACAAAGCACACATTTCCACACAACCCAAGACCAACTTGTGAAAGCACTCCCTAGAATAGACAGGAATTGCATTCCAGCATTTCACTCACCGTATGACTGAGAACACCCCAACAGGCTATAACCCATGTTTATACTTGTTCAAGATATTTTATTCCTGAAAAGTGGTTATGGACTATAGAAACAGTATTAACTCAGATCTCATGGTGCAACAGAAGGCATTTCATAAGTGACAAACAAAGTATGTATTCAAACGTGGATTAAAACTGTAGGTGAGTTGCATGGCAGTCCCAATAGATACAAGAAAAGACAACCCAAACGCTCCTAACCTCAGAGAATTAGCTTATCTCTAAAGTAGCTGTCAGATTATAGATTAGTTTCATTTCTTTTAAAATCCATAGGAATATGTGGGATGAGAGCTTGATCTCATAATGTATTCAAATTCCCATGGAAGTTTTGGGCAAGACTTCTGTTATTTCCAGTTATCAAGAACATCTTTTTCCTAAAATCAGGCCAAAGAATGAGAAATTACTGAATATTTTGTAGAATGTGTTATAGAAATCATCCTCCTTCTCCCATTTTTTTCCCAGTTTCCCACTGAGGAAAAAATGGCAGAGAACTGATTATCATCAAAAGACCACATCTGCTGCCATCTACCCAGTCATTTTCTGGACCATATTCCACACAAATTCCATACATGTCACAGAAGGAATGACATCACATCAAAATTAAGGTTTGGGTTTTTTTCCAGGAAAATATGCAGGGTGAGACTGTCAGCACTGGAAAGGTTTTCTTGAAGGTTTTTGTATATGGGGTTTTGTTGCATTTTGGTTCTTAATGAGTGCAGAGACACTGGAAAATGGAATGTCAATATCTAGATAACATTATATGTCATTTCTGTAGGCTAGCACAGCTCCTTCCCTGAATAAAGCTGATTAAAAGTTAGATACATTTTGCATGATCTTTACCAAGGCTAATTCAGCATATCATCCATGCCCTGTCTCTTAACAATAGAGATCATTTACAAGTACCAATTGGGAGGAAAAAACAGAACCAAAACAAACAAAGAAACCCAAGCTACACACACCACTCCATTAAAAGTGGTACTTTTCAGTCCCTGAAAATCTATATTCACGTTTTATCAGATAAATTAAATAATATTTGGCAGCTTTGCCACTACCCCATTTTTTGTTATAACTTTAAAATTGTTTTTGGTATGGAGACACCTGTGCACTTTCAGGACTATTACAGCACTGTAAACAACCATCCTTTATCAATAAACAACATTCTTTAAACCATCCTGAAACATAAAAGAGGCACTTTTCCTTCTTGGAAGAACTCTCCAAACTTCCTCCCTGCATCACTGAGACTCACAACAGCTGTTCAATACTTTAAATTGATTGGTATTTATGTATGGATATTATTATATATAACTATATACATTACATAGGCTATTGTATGTGTGATAATTATGTGCATTATATAGGATATATTACACATCTCTTCATTGATATACAGAGATTCATTTAATGTGTTCATTTCCTTCTTTTATGAAAAATATATTGGCAAACCTTTTCAAGAAGCTGGATAATTTAAATCATCAAGTGAACATTGCAAAAAACTTCTAATGGTTATTTCTTCCAGTTGTTAAACATCCTTTCCTAGATTACATTTTCTTTTTCTTTCTGCTTAATTTGCCTTATTTTTTCTAAAGAACTCCAGTGGTAATTGAATTTTGAATACCTAAACAAGATGTAAAGAACAGTGATTTTCAGGCAGTACTTATCATCCAACCGGGAATCCCAAACCATATTAAACAGGCCTGATTAAAATACCTGTATGACAACATGCTAGGCAGCGAGACTTTTATTCCTTGGATACAGTTAAGTTGGTTTTATTATGTATTCCTGTTCCAGTATTTTAAAAAAATCTGATTTTAATTTCTTTCAGTGGTTTTCCCAAACACCTTCAGAGGCATTTACTCTAAAGTAAGCTGGCACACAAGTAGTTGCATGAAGTCTCCTGAATCTTAGATCACTGTGGATCGTGGGTGTCCCACCCAGCCAGTCCCCTCGGAGTGCCCCTGAGAGGAGCATTTGGCTTGCACAGCAATGCAGTGGCATTCCTGGGATCGCCATGGTGTGGAGTGGCTGATTCATTCTGGGAAGATTTTCTCCCTGCTGTTTCCTCCTCTTTCATCATCCCTCACTGTATCTTTGCCTGAACCACTGGGACTCCTTCCCTTCCCCCAAACTCTCTCTCTCCTCCCACTCCCTCCCTCATTTTTTTTACCTTTCCTTTCCATCCAAATCATCATCTGGTCTCTATCCAGACAGCAGAGCTACAGGTGCCACAAGAGCAGCCAGAGGTGGGCTGGAATCATAACAACCAGCAGAGGATAGCTGAATCTTTACAAACTGATATGACACAGTCAAGAAATTCATTTCATGTGGGGCTAATCTGATTACTGATGTCTTTATCCTGGGAGCCTTTGCATCTCCTGAAGGCTGCTGCCCACACACCTCTGCTCACCTGATTTCTCCCTAATACAATTCCATAGTCCAGTACAGATCATATTTAACAAATAAAAGCAAAAAGTTAGCATCTAAGAGTTTTCTTAACCTACCAGTTTTACAGAACTGGAATGGAGAGAAATCAGAAAAATAAAGGGAGAAGGTAGGGGATAGGGGCACTAGACTGACACCATAGCTTGTGTAAAACTATATGTAGAGATTCCCTTATCTGGATTATCAGCAACCAGGTGGAGAAGGGTTTTTAGTGGATTAGGCCATTAGCAAGCAGCATTTTATATTTGTGGGTATGAGCGTAGGCATTCTTTTTGTTAAAAAGCAGTTTGGGTAGCAGTCAATTCAGAATGTCAAATACCAGAAATCAGAGCAGTAACACTGAACAGTACAATACAGAATATAAGCACGTGTGCCCTTCAAAGTGCCCCTGAAAATTTTCTTTTTATTCTCTAGCTACTTTAAAGATACCTTTACAGAAAATGTACTGTAAATTCTGAGAAAGGCTATTCTAGTCGCTGTACAGGAAGTTAGTTCTGTCACTACTCTTTTCCCCAAAAGACACATGCTAAAATAAGGTGTCCCTTTCCTCATCTGATAAAATCCTGAGATAATGAAAAATACTGTAAGGAACCCAGGATATAAGAGAACTCATACAGCAAAACAACGTTACTGTCAAGTAGCAAAATATATATGTCCTGCTAGATACCTTAAAAGTCTCTTTCTGAACACACCATTCCCTAGGTGTGAGAATTACATTTGCCGAGTTTATCCTGGAAGACATTAGATATATATTATATCCCTCTGTATTTAATGTACTCTTTGACTACAATGTTGAACAGCCTGGCTCTGCAAAGTTCTACTGCTTACCACACTCACACCAAAGCACAGAACCGCAGGAATTTGATTAATTCCCATGCAGTATTCAATGTAGTTTGTTTTACTAGAGAGAGAAAAAAAAGTTACTGTCTCCCTTGCTTCGTAAGTATTTGCTATAACTGATATGTGTCTGTGTGTACCTTGATTTCATTCACAGAAGCAGCTTGTACTGCCGCTCTTTAAGTAGGAAAATGCTTAATAATTGTAAAAAAAAACTCCATTTTCATCTCACAACAAATTAATAATGGACAAATTTAATTGTAGTTTCCAAGGAGCATTATATATCTGTTACCATAGAAGTTTCCCTGAACATTCAGGGGATCCTTGTAACAATAATATAATGAAACACTGCTGCACAAACACAAATCACAAAAGATATCCACCTTCCAATAACTGTCCTTGAAATCTTTCTCATTCTCTGTGTTTGTCGTTAGCTCCATCCACATAACGTTCATGCAACAATAGTGTACTTGTCACACTGCAGTGTAATACTAAATACAAGAAAAAAGGGTATTCAGGATGTACCTGTTTCCAGTCCTGCCTTATGCAGAAAACACATGGACCTCTGTGAATAGTTTTAACCTTGAAATGCAAAGTTATAAATAGCTACTTTTAGTAAGCAGATGCAGTACATCAGGAAAGGGTCTGTGTGAAAGAGGCAGTCACTAACAAAGGAACATCCTGCAATTTGATCATATCTGCCAGTAAGAGTAACTGCTATTGAATATCACACTCTGCTGTCTCAGAGGCAGCATGCCAGCCTGAATGGGTTTTATTAATAGGTTATTAACCTGAATATTGCAGACATATCCAAAGATGTGTCCTCCCCATTTTCCTGTGCCTGTGTTGAAGGGGATAGCAAAACCCGTTTTCTGTAACAATATAAAATATCCTTGTGCTTGTGCTGAAAACTGGCTGAAACACCATTGACCTACATAGGATCAGTCATATTTTGCTAACAGAGACTCAAAGATTCAGGGGGAGAAGGGGGCAATGGGGAGAGGAGAATTTTGGAGACACACATGAAATCAGCTAACACAGAAGCATTTTCATACTGGATTAATGAAACTAAATACACTCACAAAATTCTATGTTAGCACACTTCTAGCAGAGAAAAAAAGTTGATCTTTTTTAAAGTGAGAAACAACAATCCTTACCTTTCTGTTGAATCTTCAGGGGGGCCACTAACTGATTATTACAAGGTTTTTTAATAGCATGCACTTGTGTTATAACTAGGACCTGCAAGCTCACTTAAATAGGCCCTGAGAAATCAGAGGATCATGAGTGTCTCTCCTAATTTCCAGGTGGTAACAATCAGTGTAAGAAAAGCACTCACATGTCTCCAATTACCAGATTATCCTCACACCTTGCAGTCTATAACGAATGTAACCTCTCCATGCCTTTGCTATACCAGAAGAGCCTGTTGTTCTCATCCTGCTATCCTGCAGATCCAGAGGCAGCTGGGCACCTCGATACTGATATCACAAATTTAGCTGGGCTGGGAGACTTTCTCATGGAAAATCAGTGTGTTGTGGTGGTGAAGTCTTTCTGAGAGCCTGCATCCTTCAGCTCTCTCCCCACGGCTGTGTCCCACTAATGCAGCAACTCGGTCAGTGTTTCATATCCACAGGATCATTCCTACAAGGACAATGGCAAGCTTCTCCCTTCCTCATTCTTCCGAGTCACATCATTTAACATCCCTGAAATGTAACTTTTCAGCTTGGGAGAACTTTCCCCGTAGAACTAGATACTGTACAAAATTCTAATTATGCAAATCTCACTCATGTTGACATTTTGTTGAATTTTTTATTGCTCCATTGTTTGCCCTTTCGGAAGTAATTTTTTTTCTGGACGAAATCAGTATAGTAATGTTTTAGCTACACTTTGAAAAGTGAGAAACAAGTAAGAATTGGGCCAATTTACTCCAGCATTGTAGCATTCTGCAACATTTAAATCCACAGGTTCATATTCATGTGTATAAAGCATAGTTTTGCCTTTTATTTTTGCATTCACACCTACATATGTATAGTACAGCAGACCGTATGTGCACTGTACTCTAAGACTATCTATGCTTTTTCTGTATTTCCTTTCAACTTCAGTCTGAACAAGGTTTCCATCTGTTCCTGTGGCTGTCAGCCTGCAGACATTCTAATTTTGTGATCACCTGTTCTCATATATTCTTCATTTCTCCTAGTGTTTCTTCTTCCTTTCTCAGAAAAGCCTATATGCTTCTGGCATCTGCTCACCACCATTATCTTTTATGCACTCCCAGGCAAAAACCCATTCAGAGATGCTGTCAATGTCAACTGTTCTGTCAAAATATTACACTTGGCACATCTGACAGCCTGCAATGTGCTGACCTTCATTGTGTCAATGCCCTTGAACAATATCTTCTTTTTCACTGCTCCTGTACAAACTAACTTTAGTTTTTCTCAGACAACAACATCACTTAATGCAATCCAATAAGCATTACTGAACTGACCAGCCTGCACATGAGATAGGAACTAATGCAGTCCTTTAGTCAGTGAAAAATTTAGCTGAAACAATAATGGCTTGGGTCATCTAAGCATTGAAACTAAAATATTCCTGCATTTTGAACTGAAGGAGACTGATCACAACGTGATCAGGTGTGATTGAATTCAGAAGTGACATTTGGACACTTCAAATCCCAATACACTTCCCCAAACATGGGACCAATTTTTCAAAACTTACACTTTTGCTCTGTTAGGATCCAAACTGTAAGTTCACTCCTGAAAGGAAGTAAGCTACCTCATTTATCAGGAGAATAACTTGGAAGCGAGAGCATTCATGATCTTCCTGGAATATCTTTATCTTGTACAAAATAAATAAAAAGTTCCATTAAATGTCCACAAAGCAAGTAACTTCATGCACTGCAGAAAAACAACATTTGGCAACTGTGGTTATTACTGTATAAATATTCCTTCAACACTATTTCTCTATCAAAGTTCTAAACACATAAAGGCACAAGGGCCTTCCCTCACATTCTCCTACATTTCCATAGCTGTGGGATTAAACGGTGCAGAAAGTGCAAGCACTTCATTTGCAACTGTCAGGCTAATGAACACTGAACTGCAGAATATTTCTCTAACTGGAGGCCTAATTAACTCATAGGAAGTGATATTAAATGATTCCATGGCACTTGAGAACTCTTTGGACATATAGAATTTAATGTTATTTTCACCTGTATTACCCATAGCAGCTGCCCACACTGGTGCTGTCTTAAGACGTCATATTTATTTTAAGACAGAAATGCTGTATAATCTCTATTGTGTATACAAAAAATTGTCATGGAATGCTTCTTTTACCTGACATTTTAACACAACCAAAATCGAGTATCTTACTCTGGGAAAACTGGTGGGTTGTTCCTTTTGTTATTAGGAAGAAATAAGGAAGAAATTAGGAAGAAATAGTTCCATTCTTCAAGTGCACAGCTAGTTGCACTGTGATCTTCTGAAGGCTTCTGAGAATCGAGGTTTTTCTCATGCTTTCGAAGACACTTGATTTCAGAAATGTGAACCAAAATGTTTGCTAAAATTCTGATTATCACCATAAAAAGAGTATAGACCCTATACGGAAGGTAGTTCATGTTATGATGGTGATTACTCTTATTTATACTTAAACTCAAGAGCTGAATGGGTCCCATGTCCTCTAATATGGAAAGTTCAGCACAGTTTGACCAGTTCTTTTAATTTACCTGTTAAGGACTTGGGGATCCCTTTCAGAAAAAAAGAAGTATAAAGAAAAAAAGAAAATTATAAAAGGTGGGGAGGGGGGAAGGGGACAAAAATAGAAGGGTTGTTTTTTTTGAAAAGCATGGTTTTCTTAGGGAAGAAAAAATAGAAGAACAATTACTCTATTCTGGTAGGAAACAATATCCAATGATGAGCTCTCAGCAGAAGCTTCATTTTATTCCTCATTACTACACAGTATCCAAAAGACCAGATTTACTACAATTGTCGATTGTTTGTTTTAACTGAGCTATACTTCTCTCTACCTTTTAAAATGGACTTAAAATAAGGAAATAAATATCAGCTGTAGTGCATCACTGACTGAGGTGTGTAGTTGAACCATCACAGTAAATATTTTAATTAAAACTTTAAAAAGAAGTTGCAGTATCGAAATGCAGTAATCATCTTCAGGTTGTCTGTGTTTTCAGCTCCAGTTTTCTTCACTCGAGGGACTTTTTTCAGGAGGGTTATGCTAAAATCATTTCCTGAGCCTACAGGAAACTCTTAATTACCTAACCTTGATTTTAACCATTGCTAAAAGATAATCAACTTCATCTTTGAAACAAAATAGGTTAATTTAGCTCATAGAGTGTGTCTGAATATTAATTGTATCTTATTTACATATCCTTCATGATTAGCAGGCATGTAATAAGGGAAAAAAACAAATTGAAACAGCCCTTGAATGAATGGAGGGAGAAAAAAAAGGAAACAGAAAATCTTCCAAGGAGTGGTTAAGAAATGGGGTGGGTGAAATTGCAGTACTCCCTGCACAAGGGTCTTGACCACAACTGCATACATTTCTTCTGTGTTTGCAAATATATTTATCAAAATACCACCCTGCATTTATGTAAAAAGATATCATTGCTGTTACTGACAGCAAAGGTTATCTCATCAGTCAAAACCCTGGCATTCCAGTCTCAGGCTATCATCAAAAAGACATATATGGATACATGGAACACACCATAAAAACCTGCAATGAATTATGGTTTTGTAACACACCATCCCAAGAGCTCTAGTTTGTGTAAATATATTTCATTTCCCTATGGAAACATTAATATAGGTGTCTAATCTGATGGTTCAGACTTTCACATTTGCTTAGCCTCTGTACAGTTTTACAGGAATCAGCATCACAGCACAGCTCTCACAGTAATATAGTCACAATGTAACCCTGTTTAGAAATTGTAAAATTGTTATCTCACTGCAAATGTAAGGATGGAGCAATGTTCCCATGTCAATTGGTTGAGTATATCTCTGCTATTACAAATGTCTCATTCATATAATCTCATTCATCACTTGGGGTTTTCAGCTTTCCCCAAAATTAGTGACTTCGTGACCAAACAAATTTTGTATTACACAACACATATATTACAAAGTGTTGATACTGGTTTGTATATTTACATATATACACACACAAAGTATAAAGCTCTGAGATTTTGTACTAAATATGTTAAATACTAAGACATTCCTCTTCTTCAAAATCTTTGTTTGCACTGTATTACAGATTTGGCTTTTGAGAGCTGAGCATAACAAATGTTTCTTCATGACTGAGAATATCTGTAAAAATTACATCCTCCATAACGATTTCCTAGTTAACTATTCTGCTTAATAAATCAATAAATAGACTAGGACAGCTCAACTGGGTATGACTTTATAAATTTCTCTTGCCTTTGAATTATGTTTCATCTGGATATAATGTTTTTCTCCCTCCCTTACTTTCCTTCTGTTGTAGAACTCAATTTTCAAGTTCCAGTGATTTCACCACAGAAAATAATATAGCCTTGACAATAAGGTTTTATTAACCTTTATTGTTCTAAAGCCTACATCTGAGATGGAATTCCACAGCTTTAACTGTCAAAGGTTAAAAAAGTGATTGCTGCTTCTAATGGGTATCTGAAAGATGCTCAGTTGTATTTTCCCTTATACACACACTACTGAAGGAAAATACAGATTACAATAACTGGAGATAGAAGATGTCTGAAAACAAATCCATGGTGCAGTATTTCTTTTTCATTTTCTAGGAAAATAGACCTTAATTTAAAAAGGAAACTTTTACAGTTAAATAGTTTTGTTTTGCCTTCTCTTGCCTACTCTATGTAAATTCTTCTATTATGTTACTCAGCTAAGACTAAACAGCAGACACACTTTATCATGAGGGAGAAGTGTGAGATTTCAGGAGGAATTTCTTCCTGCATTACCACTGAACCACAGTGAACTTCCATGGAAAGCATAGCACAGCCACTTGTTTTAAAAAGTAACTGAATGGGTCTCTGCCCCAGAAAGGTAAAGATCTATACACATAATGATTATAAACACAGTTTGAACTTTGTCCTACTTATTTTGCTGAAAATTCTCCAGTGAAGCCATAGATCAAGCCTAAGTGAGGGCTGAAAGAAGGTGCTTCTTCCAACACAGAATCAGAATGTAGCATCCTCCTCTGAAAGTAAATTTCTCCCTCCACTTCTATGAAATACAAACAGAAGATGAGTACTGTATTAAGGAGGCCAGGAGGGTTATTGAAGCCAGGGCAGGTGTTATGGAGCTCTTTCTAGAAGGGAAACCTTGAGTCATACCTTCTGATTTCTTCAACTGAATTGATTTATGGAAAGTGACTGTTAAAAACAGGGCCATGATTAGAGGTTGTAGAGCAGTGCAAACCTTCTGGTCTGTATTTTGCCGCATATCACAGAAATTCACAAAACAACACAAAAATTTCACTGGCTTTAGGTTGGCTATGCTAATCTTCCTATCACTGATAAGATACAAGTGCGACTTTTGGGCATTTTAATCTGCAAATTGTTGTTGCCCTGGAGCAGAATAGAGGCAATCTCTGCAGTCAGAAAATGTGTTGCTGTCTGCACACAGGATGTGATCTGTCTGCAACACATCACAGGATTCAAGGAGGGAAAGGAGAGTCTTGCTCCCAATCAAGCCATCAGCAGAATTCCCAGCGATGACAGCAGTGCCAACCTTCAGCGCAGCTAAGGATAAAATAGAATTCTTACCCAGTGATACAAGTAACACTTTATTAAACAAGTCCTGAAGTGCACATTGATCATATTTTGATTTGAAAAATTGAGTCATCTTCATCACAGGCTACAGCCTGTAACTTTTGTATTTTGATTCTCTTCATTAAAAGACTCAAAAACTATTCAAAAGTGAACATACTTCCATGTGTATTTGCTTGTACTGAAAGTCCAAAATAAATAGATAAAGGTTCTTCTGCTCATTAACTTTGTTTCATTTTCTAAGTATCAGCTTCTACTTCATAGGCTTGGTGATGCAGTATATAAATGAGGCAGGAAAAGAAAACTCCTTGCCTTCACAGTGGGGCACAGATCATGCTCACTTGCAGAGTACCAGGTTATGATACATACTCCAGAACCAGCCAAACAGGCTGCCCAGTACTGCCATGAACTGTAAAGCAGAACAAGGCTCAGACAGGACGACCACAGGCACTTCTCTCCCTCTTTTGCCATTTGTAGCAGGGCCAAATACAAGAGCAGGGCCTGCAGGCACAAACCTCTGGATGCTCTTTCTAAACACTCTGAAATTAAAAAAGGACAGCACATGGACTTTGGCCTGTAAACCTTTTGCTACAGAAAACAGATACTGTACTCTTCTCCTGTGATGCTGACATTTGATCCCTTATGTGCTAGGAGCCCTGGGAGAAGCTCTGCTTTGTCCTGCTCCTTTAGTGATAAGAATGAGGAAAAAGGTACACACAGAACAAGACAGAGAAACAATCAACAAAGAAACTATACGATAACATGTGATTTCCCAGGGTAGGAACTGCTAGAAAATTTAGACTAGAACATCAGAAGTGTGAAGCACTAGGAAAGAAAAGGGGAAATTGTATACATTTTCTATATATCTAGCATATGAGATGCCCAGATGCTATGCAAATTCAATAGTAAGGAAAGATTTTAAAGGAGAAAACTATTTTTAAATAACCCAGGAGAAGTTTTTTCGTCAAAATTCCATAAAACTTGAAATGGGTTGAACCATGCATCCACACAATTTCAGGCTGAGATAAAAAGTAAATCTGCTTAGAGTATTACCGGCATTATTAGCACCATGTTCTGACCAGCTGAGTTAATGCTTCTCATTTGTGTCCATGTGGATGCACATACTTATATGTGCTTATAAATATAAGACAACTTTCTGTTATGAACAAAAAGAAACTCACTCACAAATGTTTCTGGTGTCTCTGGACAGCTCTTTTTAAATCAGGTAAAAATTTTTTTGTATTAAATAATGTTCATGAAACACACAAACATAACCTCAGCAGCCTGTCACAACAGGGAATAAGCAGATGTGTCATGCTGATGTACTCAGAGAGGTCCCTGTACACCCTGACATGTTCAGTGGAACAGCAAGTGAGTGAGAGCACTGTTAGTCCCAGGAAGGGGCAATTCAGTCAGTCAGGTCTGGAATGATTCCTTCTACTTACAAGGTTTCAAACTAGAAGTTACACAAGTAGTTAGACTGGGCAATTGCAATGATGTCTCCAGCATTACAAACTATAAATAGATGAAGCACTCAGCATTCTGTTCAAGTTGCCTACTTTTCCTCTTAATTCCTTTTGATCTTTTTCTTTAATCTGCTACAACCAGTTGTCTGAGGCTCAAACAAGTACATATCTCTACACCATTAAGTTCATAGCTTGTGTTTTTCTTTCCATCCAATGCCAATCTGATGCTATTTTTTTTCCTTAGCTTTGATTTGTCAGCTCACATTCCTTTTTAGGTGTATTTTTTATGTAAGCACATGAACAAAAGTGTCTCTTCATCTACCTTTCATCCTTTAAGCCATGCCTAGACTATAAGCTTTCCATAAAACAAAAGTTGAAGTTCAGTAACTTTGGATCAAATGTTCCATTACTACAAGGCCTACGAGGTTGGAGTCCTTCTAAATGTAGCACAATGCTGTCTTGAGTAATTTGTACTTCTGCAAGAATTATTTCATTGTTTCTACCATTAGGGTTTCAAATCTCCATTGTTGCTCTCATTTGTGATTAAAATAAAGCAATGTTTCAATGGTTTCTTATACCAGAACTGTAGCGCTTTCACAACTGAAAAAAAATTATGGAAAAGACAGGGAGTATTGTCTGAATTTCTAAACTCAACAATAGACATATATTATAAAAAAGAAAAAAAACAGTAACAACAACAACAGAAACCAACCAACGAACCAAAAGCACTCCCCCAAAAAACTTCACCAAAAAACCCAAACCACTCAATACTTGTGGGAAGACTGCCTGCATATCTAATAGACCAAATGTAGAGAAAGTTATGTTACCATCTAAAAAATGATGAGAGGAGGTAAATGTCCATTAAGCAGCATTGCAGCACTGTCTGGTTGTTGCTCTGTCTAGTTCTAAGAGAAATAAGCAGTTGCCTAAGGCTGACAAGATATTCTGGTATCATCACTCCTTGCTCCCACAAGCTCCACATTTTCTTCTTCTTCTGCCAACACTAACGCAGGTACTGGTGATGTGAGGCAACTGCTGCTGTGCAATGTGCATGTGGTGTACACGTGTGCACATATGTGTGAAAAAATAATAAAGCTTTCTAATGTCTTGCACATATGTGTGAAAAAATAATAAAGCTTTCTAATGTCTTTAGGAAAATCACAGCGTTTAAGCTTTTCTGAATCAAAAATATCTTTAAACAGAACAAAATATTTTCAGAGCCGTACATTAATGTTTTTGTCATCCTCTGCTTCTCACTAATGTCCACTTGCTTCATAAAATTAATAATATAATGTGTACACAACCATGGTTCAGACTGTAAGAGCATTCATGTGCTGCAAAGTAGGAATAATTGCCAAAGAAGCAATTAAAAATAGCCTTTCTACACAGATAAAAGTTGTGGGACAGTCGCCCTCATCTCGAGCCAGTTAAAGAGAGTTGTATTGAAATGCAAATATATTGATTCCACAGGTGTTTCTGTGGATACCTGTTAAAGAAATTTCCTTCAAAAGCTATTAAAGAGTACATTGGTTTTGCATCAAACCGTACATAAGAACACAATGGATTCTGTTAAATAGAGATAAAGGAGAGGAATAACCTTGTTAAAGGCATGGCTGTATAAAACAAGGTTATGCATTTACCACTGTTTGACTGTAATTACGAATTGTAGAAAAACAGTATGTTCCTTGGGAATTAATACAGGGGCCGCTCAATTCTTTTATGCTTAAACCACTGTTCATTTTGGTTTTAACCCTTTTTATTTCCATTTCAGTGTTTTGGAGGGCTTTATTTAACATATGGCAACATAAGTTCAGTAAGCACATACAGCAAGAAGGAAATAACCAGGGTAGGTGTCTTATTTGTACTCTGGCTGTAAGGGCTCACTGGGACTTTGTGGCCAATGGACAGCAATGAACAATGGAGCTTTGCAGGTACTTGGACGCACATCCAAGACATATTTAGAACTTCATTTAAATCCAGTTTGCATAATCATTTCAACAGAGACATATAAAAAACCAGGCAGGACCTCAATGAATTTCCACTGAGGCATAGTCTAACATTTTATTCATAGTCGTGTCATGAAATAATAACCAGAATTACAATTAAGATTAAGTCAGAAAACAAGCAGCTTATCACTATAGCTATAGGAGAGAACACTGGGCAGCAGAGTGAGAGAACTCTGCCAAAATGGGGCAGTTGCAGAATTTATATATCTCTAAATTATTCAACTCCTTCACCAAAATTCAGCCAGATAAGCTGAATATGATAATTAACATGAGCAGTTGAAAACCTCCAGACAGCACATCCATTTACAATGAATCCACTCCCTTTACAGAATCCACTCTGTTGTTAATTAAATTGTGCTGACTGGCAAGACCACTAGCAGCAAGTTCCTCAGCTAGCAAGGTCTATGGGATGTTAACTGCTTTGCTTCCATGGGAAACTAAGGCTCAGATAGGAGTATCCTAACTGGGTTCTCTACGTTTCTGTAGGACATGCATTTTTTGAGGGAGAGGCTCCTTCTTCTTACACTTTTTTTCCTAGGTTCTGAAATCTTGATAGTAAGTGAGGCCTCTAGAGAGTTCTGAAAAATAATTATTGCCCTGGTATAAATTCCCAGTATCATCTAGTCCCAGGAAATGAATTTTGCACTGTGTTTCAAACGTGTCCTAGTTCCTTTTAACAACAAATGATTGAATAAATAAATAAATTTTGAGGGTAGAAAAATTTCCCAGCAACAGTTTACAAAGATTTATGGTATAAATTAAGGTTTTTGAGTCCTTGACCTCCAGTTTAGTTGCTATATTATTTATATTGCTGAATTCCCAATGTTTATCACTATCTATATTGAAATGACATCACAATCCTTTTTCTGATACAAATTAGATTTAAGTCAGAGCTTTTAGCTTCAAACCATTCTGAAAAGTCTGAGGATGTATTTATTGATTGCCATAAGACACAAGGCATCAGTTTTTCACCTCTTCCAGACTGTTACTTAGAGAAATACCACTAGAAGGAATTGTCTAAATGACTTTAGAATGTAGATTGTGATAAAAAAAAACAATGCAAGATACTAGATCATTTCAGTTTGGGAAACAGATATAAATCTCCTTGCCTCTTGACATTTCTGTTTTCAAAACACATGACACAAAGTCAGCTAACCTCTCTCAGCAGCTATTTTACTCCAGTGGCTTCACAGCCATCTGTTTCTAGTGTCAGCAGTGTATAAGAATTGAAATTCAGACTCCATCCTGAACAGGGAGATGAGGCTTTTGAATAAACACCATCATCCAAAATATGTCCCACATCTCCAGAGCAATAATAGCAGGGAAGAAAAGAGTGTTGAGCTCTGAAAATGGGCCATTCCTCCAGCTGCAATGATTCACGGTTTTGTCTTGAATACATTGCTCACATCTGACATTGTCTTTGCACTGGCCTTGAATTTCAGTGGCTACAAAATATAAATTGCCTGTACATGTTCTGTTTACGCTGGAGCAAATTGCCATGGTTATAGTACAATCAGGAAGTACAGAAAAAGCGTGGAACAAAAAAAAGGATCAGAGGAAGCTAACACATGGTCATGGAAAAAGTAATGATGTTTGATCAAAGAAAAGGAGGTTCACAAACAAGAAGAAAGTAGTTGTTTCATTTCAGTAGCTACTGGGGCTGAAACTGCTACGTTTACAGATCTCTGTATACAAATTAAGCACTGTTTCAAACAGTATAATCAAGAACCACTCTGCACTTTATAGCCTCGAGAGGAGCATAACTAGAAATGTACAGAGGGCAAAATGGCAGTTTCACTAAAAAAGTGAGATTTGAAAAAAACATATTCTTTCAAACTGTAAGGGAAGACTGAAGTCTTCAGAATTCTCAAAGCAAAAAAACCCCTATGTTTACATGGGATTTTTAATACCTAATAACAAAAATAAAGAACGTAAAAATACCTTTCAAAATGTTAAAATAAAGTAGAGAATTTTGATGTTGTTTGAGCTTTCAAGTATTCGTATTAAACAGAAGTTCAACAAAATCAGCTTTGGGATCTTTTTTTTGTACTGGTGATGGAATACTGCCCTGACCAAGACTCAGCAAATAGTTCTGCTGCGGGGCTGGAAGTGTTCTCTAAAACTAAATGAAATTATTTTGTCACATGCTATTCTCTTTTCATGGCTTTTAGCAAAGGGAATACCTGTAAGTCAGTTGACTAGTGTATGTGTGGTAGAAGATAGATCACCTCAAAAGGTCCCTTCCAACCCAAACTATTCTGTGAATGTGTGATTGTGGGGGCTCTGAACAAGAATTTGAGACATACAGAATGCAGTACTGGATTGCACGTGTACATACAAAGTGAAAACTATGTAACATCCCCTTGGCCCACACAATGCTTAAAAAATGTTTTTCTCAGTTATCTATGTCCAGCTCTGATTGCCGTTTACTGTATTTACTGTTCTCCATAATTTCTGAGGCGATATTGTTGTAGCTCACAGAAACTTTTGCACCTGTGATAGTTAGCTGTCATTGATCACATTTTTTAAAAGAAGAAAAGTTGGCAAACATACCTTTCTCAGTGTTTGTGGCTATGACAAAGGGCAAGCTCTTCCTGTATTGACTACAATTGCACTATAAGAGCTGCAATAGCTTTTCAAGCTGTCTCTTGCATTACCATTTTTAGATGTATTATCTACCTCAGCTTTTAATATCTACTGTAACTCCTGCTGCAATTTTGTATACACTCTGTGAACTCTAGTGGATTCACTTGTTAAAAATAAGCTACTTTGTATAGAAGAGACTTTATAATGAGCCCAGTGTTGGGCAGTGATGCATAGAGACCCATTGCACCAAATTTTCTGGAAGTTGAAGAAGATGGTCTTTGGTCCCTGCAGATTTGCTTATTAAAAAAAATAAATCTAAACCAAAGTAATAGAGATTGTTCCTTTCCCCCTGGATTTTTAATGTAATTTATACTAAAATAAAGATCAGAAGCCAAACCCAACATCCCACCTATACATGTATATGAGTTTATAACAGAAAAAGACAAAGGACATACTGTAAAATCCATTTTATAGAGTACGAAAGAGGTAGAAAGATATCAGTGCCTTTACCTAAAGTAAAACAAGAAATACACAGCAATAATAGTGACTGGCCTCCAGAAGCCAGAAAGTTATCATTCCTGCTAGAATGTGTGAATCTTCTTTGGTACCATAATCAAGTCTCCGTCAATGATATACACACTGCTGCAAAATGCCAGCCATGAAGGAAAGGAAAAAGTACTTACCTTGTTGTAGCAAGGTTCATTATTCCCTCTTCTGACAGGGCTGGAGAGAGCAGTTTTCTTTAATACCAAGGTACTTCAATTACTTTTGCGGCACAAATACATTCCTCTTATTTTCTGCTTCTTTGGCTATAGAGAAAAGAAAGGATCGCTGTCCTGGATTGTACAGACCACAACTATGCTTTGCTCTCCACATGAATTTGAAGCCTATGTCTTTGCAGGCACAATTTTTCAATCTTCAACTGAAACACTGCAAATTGCTTTCATCCAGTCCTGTAATACTTTTAGCTATAAAATTGTCATGAGCACTGAATGTACTCAGCCTTGTGCTAAACATGAGAAGTTTGTTCACTCCTACCGACTACTGACACTGCAAGTAACACCTAAATTCTCCTCTAGGTAATGCAGTAAAGGCTTGGAGATAAAAAAACCACAGAAACAGAATCTCTGTTCATCTGTATATATCCTTTAAAGTGTTCGCTGCAGGTAAGCTAGGAAGAAAACAATATTCCCACAACTTTTACTTGCTCTTTCCTATTTACTACTTAACTTTTACAGATAAACAAACTTGTAAAACAAAAATGCAAAGTTAACTTGACCAAGCATTTAAACACCCTTGTCTGCTTTTGCTAAGCCAAAGGTGATTTAAGAGGAATCCTGCTAAAAGGTGAAAAAAGACTTTGATATCACCATGACACATATGTCTGAACACAGAGGTAAGATTCAATTTTGAAGCTTTTTAAAATATCACTACAAAGCAGACACAGTGACGATATAATAGAACAGAGAGCAAGTGTCCTTTCCAGCAGAAAATGCAATGTTCATTAATTCATATAAGCAAAAGAATGCAGCATAATTCATCTTATCAACAGCTTATTGTGTGAGCATAATGCAAAACTTGAAGTGCCCTAACACATTGTAAAATATAAATTAATATAAAGACCGAACTGGGAAGTATGTCACATAAGAGTTAGCATAATAGTTATGATGGGAGCCATATATATGCATTTATTATCAAGGACACACAAAAACATTTAGATCTATCCTTGATTTTTCAATATGGCTCTGTTCTACTAAGGGCAGACAGATGAACTGTGCCAACAGACAGGCAAGCATGGGCGAGTGCATGACAAATCTACGACAGGCTGAAAATTTCCGAAGCATTCACATTTGTCTTCTAACATCTGAATTGATATTTTCAACACCGATGTTTCCATCCACCCACAGATGAAAACTAACCAAAAGCTTTCAAAACACTTACTGTAAATATTTCCTTTCAACTGCATAGTATGTGAGTGCTCCCATGGTCCACCTTTGACAAATGTCCTGAATAACACTTGTAGTGACAGAAATGCAAGAGTAAACAGCATGAGTGAATCATATTACACAAAATTATCTGGGAGGACATTTGCCCCAAATTATTAATGTTAAAGTGAAAGAGAATCATCAGCTGGATTAAATAACTGAGAAATTACGGAGACTTCCGAAACAAAGAAGACAGACTGAAAAGAATTATTGAATCACGAACATTTGTAAGAGAGGGGAGACCTGGAGGTTGACACAGAGGTGGTCAAAACTTGTTTTGATGCTGCCGCAGGTTATCACACAAGCAGCATAGCCTCTGCCAAGGCCTGACAGAGCATCTTCATCATCAGACATGGTGAGAAGTCACACTCCAACCAGGAGAGTGAGACCTTGGGGTGCACCAAGTAGGCACCCAAACCTGCAGAGGGCACACATCACTCAGGGAGGATGGAGAGCTCGTGGGGGAAGGGGGTCTGAGCCCATCACTGGGGGTAGGATGAGTTACAAAGTGTGTTTCGAAATTTGTGAGCATTTGTTAACATTTTGTGTCTCGTTCTGTGGATTATATGATATTGATTCTTAATATATAGTTCACTGACTCTTAATTACGTGTTGTTAAGTATTCAATAAAGTGGTTTCATCCTGATTTGGTTTAGAATATGTGATCTGAGCTCTGTGAAGTATAGTTTCACATTTCTCAATATTCTACTTCTTTTCTCCCTGACATATCAGCTGGACAAAGTTTATAAATTTGAACAGTAAAAAGAAAAAAAAAAAAAAATTCAGTTCGAAAGTTTTCAGCCGGTGGTAGTGGCACTTTTTGTGTACATGGTACCACACACTTCACAAGATTACTTCGAAACCTGAGAACAAGCAATCCCTAAATTTCATCTGTTACAGACAATCATATAACTAACTTCACACTCTTTTACAATTTCATAAAAATTATTTAGCCATTGCTCAAAACACTTCCAGGGAAAGTTAAATATCAGTAGTGTTAAGGAAAGCTCTCTCTCTGACCATCCAGGAGCCACTCTTGCAGTCCCACTCCCACAACCTGAGCTGGGACCGAAGCCCCTTTGCAGCTGCACCCTCACACCCACGCAGTCAGACCAGGTTTCCTTACCCCAGGTTTCCCATAACAGAGTCTCAGACATCCAGATCCTTCTAATGAGTTAAACTTGATGCAATAACTAAATAACAAAACAACAGTTCGAGCTGGTGTCTCCAAGAGGGATTCCAAAAAAAGGAACCCCTGAGCTTTTATCCCCTCACAGTCTAAGTGTGCGATAGTCTGGGGTCCTCAGCTCCTGCCGTGTCCCTGAGTGTCCCTCAGCAGGTCCCCGAGCTCTTTGTCAAGCAAAGGATCAGCAGTTCATGGACTCTTGTCTCGTTCTTCCACCACCCAGAGCTCAACCTGCAGCTTCCACTGCAGCTGCACTCTGAGCTGCCTGCACCAAATGTATTCCTCAATAGTTAATAACTCTATTTGCAGCGGACAATTCAGAGCATTTAAGTGAAAAATATTTCAGGTTCTTGAATGGGAACTAGCTCTGGAGGAATGTTACATAATCTTTTTGAGAAAAATTTGTCCCAGTTCAATTTTAGGGATTTCTGTGAAATCCCTAATTTAACTGCCATGATTTCAGTTGCCCCACCGCTGAGGAGGATGCAGTAACACTTGCTTACTTTCAGCTCCAAAGTTAGTACCCTTTAGTTGTCTTCTTCAATCAACAGCCCATGAGATTGCTGGTTCCCTCATTTAATGACAGAGTAGATTAATTATTTCACAGAACTCATTAAAACTAGTCAAGAGAGAAGAGTAATGGGAATGATAGGATAAATCCTAGCTTTTGAAAATATCCAGGGCTTGATTCATGACTAAGGACAGCTTGCATTGAGGTGGCAGTCCTACACAGTCCTGCTCCAGCTGACTATAGGGAAAATGCAACTATTTGTGTGGCAGCTGCTGAATAACCACAAATTACAGCCTGCTGTAATACAGAAATCTAGAAGGCAGTCTCGGTTTACCTCAATACCCTGGGCTCTGAGACTGTGATATTTCAACTTTTGCTTGTTGTAGAAATACCCAAACAGCTCAGTGCATTCTGCTTCTGACACAGAGGGTGAGCAGGGGGTAGGAGCCGGGACACTGATCTTCTATTATGTGACTTGCATTTGCGATAACAATTTAAGTGCATGAAAATTTCAAATATTTATAGAGCTACTTATTTTTAATTAATTAATTTCAAATTAATATAATGTATTTCTAGTTTCCTTCAGATTATTTATTCACCACTCCCAGAATTGTCATATGCTGGCTGGCCCTTCGTTTTTCTATACTGCATACCTAATATTTCCCGAGTCAGATGATTATTTTAATTGCAGTTATATACTACCTATACATATTACTACTAAAATAGTGTATTTTCAAAGCTGAACATTATTTCATCTATGGCAAATTGTCAGTTACAAGTGCTTCTCACACTACATCTTTTTATATCATTCTCATGAAATCAAAATGGGATTTACCATTAGAGTTTTCCCACACGTTCAGAAACTTCTTAATCCTACAATTACAACACAAAAGATCACATTTGATTATTGCTGAAGACAGGACAGGCTTAATTATAACAGCTTTGGTAAGCCCAGTGTGTTCTTCATGAATTATCTCTCACACTGACAAAATTTTCACACAATTGTCAGGGATGAAGGCCATGACAGATCACATGGATATCCTCCAGGTCTCCCTTCCTTAAACAAAGCAGAGGGAGGGGCCTGGAAACCTAAATACCTGTGTGCAGTTGCTCATTTTCTCAGCTTTTAGTACAGTCCTGTTTATGCTGATCCCATTCTAACAGGAGAGCTTTCAGAAGACAGTTTCCAACGTGAATATAAAATTAATAGAACAGGTATTGTGAATCTAAGGTAGTTTAGAAGTGCATGGCAACTGTAGTGTGGAATAGATCTATTTAATAGCACCTGCAAATCACCATCCACAAGTATTTATTCTCACATCTCTGCAATGCAGTGCTTTCCAGAAGGAAACCTTGTGATTATCTCAGTCTGGGGGCTACATTAACAGTTTATCAACAGGCTTAAGCACGGCACAATATTCGTAGGCAAACTCACCCAAGCAAGTTTTGGAAACAAAGGCTAGAATTTACTTTTCTTCTGACTCTAGCACATCCTAGTGTGATCTTCAGCACAATTTTCAGTCTAAACTCAGTGAGTTAAAACTGAGTTTGACCAAGACTGCAGGAGAGAGAGCAAGCACTATATTGTTAAGAACTGAATTTTACAGCACTCACTTCTGGAAACAAAATGGAGAGTTCTAAGTAATTGGGAGGGGTGAGGGGGTGTTTGAGGTTTTGAGGGTTTTTTCATTGTTTTTTGGTTTCTTGTTTGGGTTTTTTTTTTGACAGAGGAAGCAACAGAAACTTTTTAGAGGTTTTTAGCCACATTTTGTAGATCCCACTGCTCTGAGTATTTAGTATTCAGGCAGAATATAATTTTAGATCTAGAATATATGATTACTAAAAGTAGGCATAGCAAATTTGAAACACCACTAGTCTTAGTTCTAATCCATTCTATGTCTTGCAGTTTATGACATATCTCAGATGTATCAGCTACAGCTTCACCATTCAAACTGAAAAGTCAAAGCAATGCAAACTATGCATCTGAAAACTTAACTTGTTTTCAAAACCTACTATCTTTGCTGAATAAAATTATGAATCAGGTGAAAAATGTATTACATTAGTATATCATAAAGTAATGTAAAGATAAGTTTGAATGAGAAGAAATCTTGCATTGGACTGATTATGATTAGCTTTGCCAAGCAAAGTAATCTGCAGTGGAAAATTGGGAGGAAGGAAATTAATATCTCATCTCATTACTTTCCTAAAGATAATATCAAAGCTGCTCAATAAAAACAGATTTTGAAAAAGTGTGTAAAAAACAGAGACAGAGGCAAGTCTATTTGCAATTCAGTATTCTGCTCTTCAGCAAAGTATGTCCAGACAAGAAACAATAGTTGCTACTTGATCTCTCCAAATTATCAACTACTGACTCAGTCAGTGTCTTCACTAGAAAAAGGACAATAACAGATTTAAACCTAATCTGTTAAAACCTGTACTTGTCCTTACCGGCAGAGAAAGAAAATAAAAATTAAACCTTTCTTCCTTCCTGTTTCATATGTAATAATTATGGCAATGGAAGGCATTATGATCTCAAAGAGCATCCTAAACCATATAAGGGTTCCCACCTGAGAGTAGCATCATAGTTAGTATAACATATGGGTTTTTAGACATATATTAACTTAGTGTCCTAATGGTCCCTTCTGCAATTTCTATTTAAATGGGATTTTTGCAAGGCTACTGAAGGTAGTACAATGTTTCCACAGGTCACAAAGGACAGATATAAGCACATAAGTGATACTGCTGAGGACTCAGGGTGGTATTCACCCCATGACATTGCATTTGGCAGATGATCTATGACTACAAGGATCCTTTTCCCCCACTTATAGCTCATTCCAGCATTCCTCCTTTCTTCCTACTCTGCAAATGAAGCACTGTGAGTTGCTGCTTCATCATCCTGACACTTTGCACCAGCTCACTGCATTGTCTGCCACAGCTACCCAAATTTGAAATATACTTCTGCTGCCTTGGGGCTCTATCAATACACATCAAAGTAAAAGGAAAGGAAGGAATAAGATTTTTTCACAGGTAGGTAATACATTGATTCTGTGAACACAAATTCCATTTGTAAAACCCCTGTATTTGCTTCCACATTTTTTCCAAAGGATTACCACCAAAAAGTTTGCCAAGCACCACAGACCTTTTAAAACCCCACCTGAAGTTCATTATAGTCTGTAAATGAAAATCACACCACCCTGAGAATTTCCACTTTACATCAGTATCATTGCAGCTACAAGGATTCTGCCAGAAATTAATTTAATGGCTTTCCTCCTCCATGTAAACATTTCCTTCTCACAAATTGTGTTTCTTATATAAATATCTGATTCAAGAAATAATCTGGTTTAGTCTGGGAAAATAAACAATAAACTTCTTTAATCTTAGTGCAGTATTAAGAAGTGCGACACTTGTGATTTTTCTACGTATCATTCATAGTTAACTTGAAACAAAAGGCTTTTCATACCAACACCTTCACCACCGAAAATCATACATCACATTGTAGATGTGGTAAGTAAGGCCTAAGTTGATACAAGGAAACCATTACTTCCTTATTAGACCACATATACATTGATAGACCTAAATTCTTATCCAACCTCAAATTCTGTACACAAAACACCATTTTGGATGTGTCATACACACTGAGACCTGACTGCTGTCATGTCAGGAGTCCCAACCCAATGATCAAAGCTCTTTATTCATCCACAAACTGGATAGAAACATGCTAGAGGGGAGTACCCAGTAGCTTGTGACAAGGTGTAGCCACACTGACCTGAAGGCACCAGAGCTCCGTCTGTGCTTGGCCTTGGCTGCTGCTGCTGCAGACACAAAGGAGGCTGGCAGGGCAGCTGTGGCAGCGTGTCTCATGTCAGCACTTTGAGAAGGGAGCAGAGGTTATTTCCCCACAAGCAGGCACATATTGCCACTCTAGGATAAAATCTTACAAACTTTCAGCTAATGAATGCCCCTTCTTAAATGGTGTGATGAATTAGAATCAGAGTGTTTTCTTTTGCACATTAATACAAACACAAAGAAAAATACCATTTTCATTTATGCCACTTGCCACATTCTCTTACTTAACAATTATCCCAGCAATGTTTATTCTCCTCCTTCTCAGCAATGAAATCTGATTATTCAAAAGGAAACTAACTGAATTACACCCTTTCACTAATGTCTATGTCCTGTTTTTTCAGTCAGTTAAGAGTATGTAATTTTTCTTTCCCTTTTGAATTAAAAAAAAGCATCTGAAGGATCAGAGTTAGAAGGACCAGTTAAGTTTGGTATATTCATACATCCACAGTTTAGGATACTCTGAGGGAACAAAACACGATATGAAATCCCAGTCTTACTGAAATAAATAGTGAAATTATCATCTCCTCTTACCGAGACACTTCCACCTTCTGCTGCCATTTAGGCCTGGTTGTCTTGCCTCTCCTTCTCCTTCAAGTCCACACTGTCTGCTGGAGTTGCAGGCTTTCCATTCCCTGCTGTCACTGCATGTTCTCACAGGTAGGTCTGGAGCCACTTCTCCCTGAGCAGCTTCAGAAGCTGATACAGAAGCAATCTCTCCTGCCTCTTCTCAGTCTTAAAAGAACATTGGCCCTTTTGAGTCATTGACTCATTGATGAGACAATTGTCTCCTTGACAAAGAAATGATGTTCGTAATGTATTTTAACCTGTAAACCCAGAGGAAACAGTGCATTTTGATAAGATATGATTCTGACAATTTATTTTAATATGTTCTTAAAAGAAATGCTTCCATCTGCTCATAATATAACCCAAGGCAGACATAACACATTACAAAACAGGTAGACAGAGATTTGAATCAAAATGTTCATAGAAGAAAGAACACAGATCTTTCTAAGGAATTATTCAAGTATACTGGGCAGTTAAAAATATTTCATACAGCTATTTCAATAAAGCAGTGCAATTAATGCAGTTATTTTAATGAAATACTCAAATTCAGTCATGGCTCAAGCTGCTTCTACTGAACATGGCTATCAATGGGAAAAAGCAGAGAGGCTCTTGATTTTAATTAACTTTGCATCTGAACCAAGGTTATTCCTTATTTTGTTTGGTTTTATTGAAAGATGTTTCAGTTGTTTTATGAAGGACAAAAACTGTGAACAAAATAGTTATTACATTTATGAAACATTTAATTCTCAAGTAATTAACTGCAGCACTGTTACCACAAATATATTTCTTCACTGCTTTGCGGTATCTCAGAAAAATTATACGTCAGGAAGGACTATCAAAAAGAGAAAGACGGAGATTTTGAAATGAAAAGGTGAATATATAAAACTTACTCATTGCTAGAAGGGAAAATAAATCTGAGTAACACCTAATTAAAAGCAGTTTTGAATCAATTTGTTCATTTTCTCACCTTTCTGTACAGCTATAGTAACAATCTCTTTAAATGCCCACACATTTTGCAATATTTGCAAATTAGCAGAATATTCATGCAATATACCCCTGAAATTTTACCAGGAGACCCTTATATGTAAATAAAAAACTAGCAGTCAGACTCCTTGAAAGTGTTTGAAATTTGTCACTTATTTGCCCACTTATCTAGATCTTATCTTCATGAAACAGAGATATATCCACCAGTGATGGGTGCATATACATTCTCTTCTAGTACATAATTCTACAGCCTGTAATCCCACGGGGAGACAGAGCCCAAATTGCAAACCACCCATCCTTCCCTATTTGTATGTAGTATTTAGCTCTACTTTGACAAATGTGGAAGTTGATAAGGTAGAGGCGGAGGGAACAATGCTGGAATCCTCAGTTCTACTGGCAGCATTTTGAGCCACAAATATTGTTTCTCTTTTGTCCTGTACTTCAGACTTCAGGGGCCCACTAATCTGAGATAATGTATCTTTTGGCACAGTCTTCTGTGAGATGAAATTTACACTGAACATAGCAACCAACAAGGCTACTGTTTTATTTCTGGCTCTGGAGGCTGATTTTACTGGTCTGTTGTGGTTTTGCCCTGTTTAGCCTTCCTCACCTTTCTTTAGCTTCCTGGTGGTAGCATTATTTTTGAAGTTGCTAGAATCCTTTTCCCACTGTGACCCAAGTAATGGGCATTATTTCACAACTTAAATGAATTCATTTAAAGATATAAGGGGAGTTCTCGTGGTGTTCATTAAGCTTCTAATATCTTGTGGGATCTAGGGGGAGCAATACATTACTTCTCACTGACAGGGATCTTGACTTTCTCCACTCGCTCTCTATGGGAACTGAAATAACAGTCAACTGTGCTGTTTTCTGCTCTAATTAGATTGCAATTTACATTTTATTATTTCATTTTCTCTCCAAAGGTATAAAAAGAAAAAAAAAATCAATGGTCTAGTTATTGTTATGAGTCTCATGTTAATAAAGACGCTTCCTGCTGGCTGTAGAGGTATTTTTCAGTATCATGGCAATATTCTTCACCAGTCTATTGGGTTTCCTTCCTGCAACTGTATACAGCTTACACTAAAATTGGCTGTCCCTTTTTTTTCAGAGAATCTTTAGGTCTCAAAGCTTAAGTTGCAATAGTCAGTATAATCATTTTATTTATGCCTTTTCTGACTTTCTATTTATCCCAGGATGGGAATTGTAGCTAAGAAAGAAAGATCAGGTTTTAAATAATAATTTATGACTAAAAAAACTTCATTTAAGCGCACAGATAAAGCATCCAAATTCCCAAATGAATTAATACAATTGGTAAGTACAATGAATATTCTAAAAAATTTAGAGATGCCATAAACTCTGCCCTCATATTTTAGGATCTGTTGGAAATTTTCCTTTGAGAAAGGAAAAACAATATGTTGCATATTGCTTTTTGCTCTGTGAAATTGCCTCTTGCTGATGGTGCTGAATATCCTGATTGTAACCAGCACCCTGAGGCCCAAGGCTGTCACCTGAAAGTGAAACAGCTACACAGCAGAACCAACCTCTTACAAATTGATATGGACAATATGCCATTTCACGTCCATTCTGCTCTCTCGGAATCCCTTTTCTGATGCCAAGTGTTGTCTCATCCAGAGTTCCCTTTCTTCTTGGAACCTGTGGTTGAGACCTTTAATTTGTAATGTGACCAAATTGCACATGTACACCAAGCAGGGAAAATAACAATTGTAAGTCTAGGCCAACCCTTTTAGGCAGATTCCAGCCAAAGAGCAATTATTCGTCTGATACAGCTCTTCCCCAAGAGCTCAATTGAATTAATGCTCCAACAGGTGATTAAAATCTTTTTTTTACTTCATTCTACAGAATACATCTTTTACTCACCAGAGAGTATTACAGAAACTAACATCTGAGCTTGTTCTCACAAAAGTCAACATAGTTCAAATCACAAATAGCTAAATGAAAGGCTACACATAGCAGCAGAATCCAACACCCATCTCTCTCACCCCAGCCCTGTGAAAGAGAATTTCAAAAGGGGTGTATAGAAGTATGGAAAAAAATCTATTGTGTGTGTCACTCCACAGCTTAAAAACTGGGCAAGCTGTGACACTGCAGTACAGGACATCTGATGTGTTTTTAATAGGGCTTGTATCAGGCAAGAAAGGCAGTAAGCTGGATATCTATTGTTATTCTAATTAAGCATTCTTTGTTAATCAGCAGTGAAATGAAATTGTATCTTCAGATCATGGAAAAATTAACTTTTATATTTCATGTACACGCTCAAAAAAAATTCACTTTGATGGGAAAGCCAGAAGAAAGAAAATTCTATTTCCATTAGGTAGTTTTTACTGTTTTCTGCTAAAAAGAAGAAATATGTTTGGCTACGAAAACATTTAAGAGTTGTTTTTACTCTGTGTGAATGGCAGAGTTGTAGAATTTCTAAATTAAAAATAAATCACAAAACTGCTAGATTTGTATAGGCAAAAATTGCATTAAATTTGATAGTTACATGCAGCTCAATCTGTCATCTTAAAACATATTCATTCCTATTTTCAGTATCCATGTAAAAGTGGATGTGTTTCAGAATAGTAGAAAAATTAAATTCTTTTATTGCTTACAAGTTTCGCTGACCTGATATGAATAAAATGAAGGTTGGTATTGATATTTGTTGAAAAATAGCAAAGTCCTTTCATTTATAAATTTTGTATAATGAAGATTTATGTCAACACGTTCAACCCCTTGTCACCCTGGTGAACTCTGTCTTATTGACCTGGCTGGGAAATGACTACCAAATGTGGGAAGTTCTTTTATGGTCTCAGTGGACTTCAAGAATACATCTGAAATCAAACAGGTACCATGAGTTTGACTGACATGGAGATTTGTTCGTTGTTCAAAGCCTGCAACACATGAATTCACAAACAGATATCACTCTAGAACCTGATGACAATCTCTTCATTATACATGCTCCTTTGGTGATTTGGCTGCTGTATATTTTCACTAATGTATTCAGAGACGTAATTCATCTGCAAATGAGATGCCCTTTTCAATTACATTTCTGGAAAAAAAAGTTGTCTAGAAAACTTTTTGACAGTACTTGGGAAAGAGTGAAAAGAATAAATTCTTGAAAAAGTGAAAGAGGTTTTTTCAGGAGGGTTTTTGGGTTATTTTTCTTGCTGATGGCTAATTTAATTTTGGTTTGCTAAGTTAATGCTCTTCCCCCATACTATGTTCCTTCAGTATCTACTACTTGAGTGATTTTGTAATTGACTGCCACACTGCTTATAGCTGTATAGGCAAAATTTACTGTGATTAAATCCAAATTAATTATTTCCACCCAAATACTAGCAGAGTAGAATTTGCTTGGGGGAAAAAATGCTTTCATTCCCTCAGCTGTCTCAAACAGAAAATTCATAACCCCTCCCAGAGAAAGGGTTTCTAAAAAGCAGACCACAACAAAAAACTAACATGTTTCTTCATGGCTTAATCAGAATTTTGAATTATCTATGACAGGTTGAATCTGGTAAATTTGGCAACTTTGGACCAGTAGCCAAGGGAGGTCTCAAAGTCAGCCTCTGTAAATTGTGATCCATACATGTACAGCGATCACAGTGGACACCCCTCTCAAACTGCATAATATAGTTCAGATGGCAGGGAAAAGTGTAAGGGCACAGCTACAGCCAGAGAGAAGCATTAGGGACTGCAATTCCTTTTCTCCTGGGGCAAGGATCACAGCACTCGCTCCCAGGATTGTGCCACGACACCCTTCTACTTCAGTAGTGTGCTGGAGGAGGTGGAGAGCAACCATGGGTTGCTTTTGCTTCTGCACTTATATTACATCTTGCAAAGATATTTCTGGCTTCTAAGGAAAGTATTAGTTTGAGTTAGTGGCTACCACAGTTTCACAGTGAGCATTTTAACTGCCAGAAACTTCCATCACCAAAACCAAGTCCTTTCCTGAAACCGTGACCACAAAGCAGATTAGGGTGTACAGCCTGGAAGTGCTGGAAGTGATTAGGGTGTGCAGCTGGAAGACAACCACCATGATGTACTTTAAAGTTTTCAGCAAAACCTTGTGATAGATTGGTTCTGGAAAAGGGCTCAAAAGTCTTCCCTTGTAATTTGTGCTTGGTAAGAGGCATTTGTGTCACCATCTTTACAAGCGTCTCCATAGGTAAGCATAAAGAATTAACTTTTGCAGTAAGGGCTCTTACAATGGAATCTGAGTCTGACATTCTTAAGGTGTGTTAAAGGATTTAGAAGTATAAGCAGGCCAGCTGCACTTCCTAAATAAACGAATCATGTAAAAACAATTATTGTTTTTCACAGATACTGCACAGTATAACACACAATTTTTATTTTTTTTTCATTTTGCAATGTGGATGGTTATGTTTACAATGGATCTTTTCTCTGGGGAAGTGACAGTTATGACAACTGAGGACAATATCTAGAATGTGCTTTGCAATTATTGTGCTACAATAGTAAAAAAAAGAGGAAAAATCAATGAAACTAATTAAACTACATTGACTGCAGTGCCCCAATCAAAACATAGCTTTCCCTCTGTATCCAAGCTTTCCTCTTAGAAGCTGCAGTCAAGAATCCGGTATTTGAGTATCAAACCAAAACAAGAGACAGTGGTGCTGTTCGTGCCACTGACAGGAATAATCCCCTTCGCTAAAATCTGCTCTCCTTAATCTGTTATTGATGCAGTTGGTAAAAGAGCTTGTTTGAAATTCAATTTGGCTGATTTGAAATCAGGATTCTGAGAGGAAGCATTCTCAGTTGCCTGCCAGAGAAATTGGTAAAATGTGAATACACAAACCAATTACAAATTTCTTTCCTTCCTGTGAAGCTTTCTTAGTGCAAGTGTAACTGGAAGGAGCAGAGGAAGGTATTTCCCTGAAAGTATGAGGTGGGTCCATACCTGCCACTTGTTCCTTATCCAAGAACATTGATTGCTATGCAAGAAGTGTTCTTTCTACTAGGTAGAAGCATTTTTATGTTAAGTTCAAACACAGGGAAGCAAAATATAAAACAAAACCAAAACAAAAAATATTGCTTTATGCAGATTAGGAAGCCATATTCTGTAAACACAAATAATGCAGCTCAACTAAATCAGGTGTTAAGGTCATAACAAGTCAGGTTTGTTCTATATTACATCTTTACTGAAAGGTTTGATCCATTACATTTTCAGAATGGCTTCTGAAAAAAACATCAGGAATGTAAGGAACAGGGAAGCAGTGAAAAGGTTACATACTAACTTCACATATAAATACAATTTCCTAGCATTTAACAGATTGATAAGCAGACATTTTCTTGTCAATGTTTCAGCAAGAGGCACAGTGAATAATTAGGAAATCTTTTGCCCTCTTGAGCCTTGAGTTAAATTCGGTGATGTCACCACATAAAAGAAGTTCAACATATTTTTTGTGGGTCCTAAGGAAAGTCATTTGCATCACATGAAATGAAAGTGTATGGCATCTGTCAAAGAGTGAAATAGAATACAGCACAGGCTAGGACACTCAAAGTGGGAAATACGCTTCGATACAAACAGAAGTTTAGAGTGATGCAAAAAAGAGTGAAGCATGAAGATATGCAAACACAATGCAGTATTTCTGAAGCTCATTTCAGACAGCATTTTGGATCTTCTAGTGCTTTGGGTTCTCTGATGTTTCCAAAACCTCAAAAACGAGTCATAAGAAATGATGAAAAGCTCCTGACATGAATAAGTGGTGGGAGCAAACTATGGAATCTAATGTAAAAATGGGGTAAAAAAAATGTAACTTTTCCCACGGATATATAAAGAGTATGTTATTAGCTGCCCTTATTAAAACTGTTTTTCATTCTCTGAAATCAAATTTCTATATCAAAGAATTAAGCCAGAAACAGGAGTTTTTCTTTTAAAACAAATATATAATTTTACTGAATGCCTACTCTACAAATTCTTCACAAGTTATACTAGAATTTTATATATGAAGAAAAGAACAAGCAGTGAAATTATAGAATGCAACAAAATTTCAAATTTTGTGGTATCTTTCATGGCCCAAACATATGGCAAATTTTGAATGGCATTCCTTTGTGTCCAAGTACCTGAAAGTGGATGAGAAGTGACACAAGTGGAACCTAGTTTGTCCTACAGTAAAAACCGACAATGACAAAAAACAAGGGGTGACACTGCAATACTATTACCATGACACATTAATAATGCTAATTCTGTGCTGCTTCTGAAAGATGATAATCCTTTTCTACAGTCACATCCTGTTCACAGTCATTTTGCCTATGACAGTCCTCTTGCTGCTGATACTGTCTGATAGCAGGAAGCCATCTGAGACTTCATGGACCTCTCTCATATCCACTCCCCAGCTGTCTATGGAGAGGTCATTCAGTCTACTCTGAGCTATGGATGAATATAGTGTTGATAATATGAACGGCCCATGGCTGTAGACACAGCCGTAATTAAGGGCACTGTTTCCTTCACTGAGTTTTCTAAAAAATTCTAAAACTCATTGCACTCTGTTTGACTCCTAAGAATTAAGTCAGGACTTCATAAATCTACTAAACTCACAGTAGTAATGCTAGTATTGAGTTGAAGGCCAATAAATTCTTAGCTAATCCACTACCTCTCTCAACCAGCTCTCATGAGACAGATGCAGCCAGTAATCACGCATTTCCCTGAATGCAGTAAGATTTTATCTAAAGTAGTATAAATACATCGTCACTACAAATTAAATCTTGGCCCTCTTGATCATCCATAAGTAAGTTAAGAAAGATTTGATTCTAGCTAAGGATTTAGGCACTTCTCCCTCCTCCCAGGCCTTCATGTTTAAACTTCAAAAATTCATACAAAAATGAATACTAATGCTTTTGTATTGCTCTGCATTTTCCCACTAGTGAGGGATAAGTGAGATAACACAACATAAGATATTATCTGATTTCTCTAAAGGTGACAATAATGGTTTCAAGATAGGAAAGGTATTTCCAAATAAACTGTGGCAAAGAAAAATGCAGGCTACCCACTAGTGTCCCAGCATGTGATACAATCATTGATTTCACCTTTCCAAGTAAAAATATCTTAAATCATGTTAGTCCAAGATTTTATCTGGTTAAATGAAACTAGTTTTTAGTAATTATAATTAATTTTGAATTATCATTTACAAATGAAAGACTGAAGTGTGAGATGAAAGTGCTGATGCTGAGGGCAGAATAGGAATTCCTTTGTCTCTCCATTTTGCATATGTCAAGTCCACCCTTTGAACATTTCACAGAAAACTCATTTCTAAAATGCTCAGTATTTTAAATCATATGAAAGCTATGCTTGTTACCTTCTTTAGTTCTTTGTCACAGTATAAGATTCTTATATACTGCTCCTCTTATATACTGCTCTTATATGCTCCTATTGCCAGTAGACAAAGTGCCTAAATATATGTTAGATCCCAGTTCCACTGTGGTTTTGTAAGTTAAAGGTACAGCCACACAGAGCTTTATTTGACATGGGCTTAATAGTGGGTGTGTCAGCAATGATAAAGCTCAAATCAGACTTGGGATATTTATTCATCTCACGTTAAAAAAGATTCATTTTTATCTCACAGTCAATTATTCTACAGCATGAACCTTTCTTCCTACTGTTAAGGTACCAGCCTTTTAACATGGGAAAAATGTGCCAACAGAAAGGGAGTTTAGAAAATTTAATTTATAATTCTTTTGGAGATTAGAGAATTTCTTTTAGAATATTGCCAATAGCTTCATCTTCAGAAACAGGATGTTCTTTAGTGTGACTCCATATTTCAGAGTATTCTTAGAAAAGGATTTAATTTATTATGGGCATACGTATGTATGAACTGAAGTTCTATACATACAATTATATACGTTCATAAATGCATGTGTGTAAATTTACACTAGAAACATAAATTAGCAGCACAAGATCTCCAAATGCATTGAGGACAATATAAACCTGTCTCCCTCACGAGACTGAAATGGTTTCTATTCACTCATAAGAGTCTGACGGAAGGTAGGAACCCACTTCTCAGCCTCATAAATGGAGCGGGTTATTAGGCAAGCAGTTCAAAGCCATTCAAAGGCTCTCATTTAATTCTCCCCACCCCTGCATCCAAAGCTCTCATTGCGGCACTCCACGGTCCCAGGCACTCACACCCACCCCTCAGCTCTCACCTGCTTCACAGCCCCCCTTCCATGGCAAACCCTGTAACGATGAATTCCACTGCCCCAGTGACCCCTGTGTGCCACAGCACCCACAGGCAGCAGCTCCACAACGTGCTCTGCAGAAGAGCAGCCCATAAACCCCCAGGATAAAGCCTGATAATGAGTGAGATGCTTCATATGCAGTGGGAAGTAACAGTAGAAATAAACTACTCATAGAACCAACTGTTAGGACACAGTACACAGAGGATACAATTATTGGGAGATTAAATTAACTCCCAAGTAAGAATATCTTGGCAAGTAACCTGAAATTAATCCCTCATACCTCGCTGGAAGCCAGTCCACAGCAGCAAAAATGACTTGGTTTGGGGTTTTTTTCAGCTGAATTAATGCAGAAACAGTTATTCTCAGGAGGCTGAGGTGGGATAGAAAGTAAGATTAAAATCTGAATATTCTGGGAAAAAAATGGCTGAATAAAAAGAACAGGTCAATAATATTTGTTTTTAAATCTACAATATAAAGAAAATTAAGTCCTGAATAATTTGGAAAATCTTAATCTAAGGTTTCTCATGGATATATACTGGCCTAGAGAATTAGCATATCTCCAAATAAATAGAGACAGAAAAAATCAGCAGGATCTGGGCCCTAGAAACCTGCTTTATGTCAGTCTTGGGGAGAAAAAAATAGTTGCTAAGAACACCTTTCTCAAAACAAATACTGTGAAAGAATGACATGTGAAAGAAAACATTCCGTTTCCACTGTTCCTTCCCAAAGAAAGAAGTGCTCACATAAACACTCGTACATTAAAAAGGCAAATAATCAAATCCGTGCCAGTTCTGTAAGTTTCTGACATCTCTTGTCTGACAAATGTGCAGCAATGCCACAGAGCACTGGAAATTTTTCAAACTGCAATGCGAAATTTAAGAGATTCCCCAAAAAATATTTTTTCTCACTTTCTCACACACAAAAGTGTGCCACCTCTTTCTCTCCTTCCTCAACAAAATGGTTTCTTTTCAAGTGAGATTGTTTTCACAGCTCTCTGAAGGTATGATGGAACAGACTGAGCTGCTGCTTCATTTCCTGCACATCCTCTGTGTAGACTCAGCATTTTGAGAAGAAACTGAGAAATAAACAGTGACAGTCATGGCCTGCCTCCTTGCCCTTGAAGGGTGTTACTGTAGACTTAGCAAAGTGCCTGCTTTGCTTGCTGTCAGAGAGGAGTGCCTGGTTTTGTTCAGTCCCTCCTGCATTCTTTTGTGACTTTGTGTCAGATCTTTATCCAAGTCCTACAATGGTTTGTTTGCCTTGAAAGTACTTGATCTTTGAAGCATGTGATAATGTCAATTAAAAAAAAAATAAAGTCAGGCTGCAGGGTGATGGAGAACTCTCTAAAATACTAAAGGCTTTTAAAATATGAACAAAATAAAAAGAAATATGGATTTGGGGTTTTTTGTTAAAAAATATTTCAAATGTTTGGGCCTATTATGATTTATCTAGAGGAATAGCAGCAGCTCTGCAGATATACCATAAATTTTGCTAGCTGTCACACAGAAATAAGGAGGTGAGTTATTGCTCCTCAATCCCTGAACAAAGACATATAATATAGTCTGCACACTCTGGCTTCAAGGAAGTTAATATAGTACTTTTTGTTCTTTAAACTGAGAAATACATAGCTGAGTGAAGTTCTTTCAGGGTTGTTTTTCTTGGTGCGAAATGTTTGCTTTCACTAATGCTACAGGCTAGCAATAATTGTTCATGCATCAGCAGCAAACAATCAAATGATTTTACAGCTATGAAGTATAAATAAATATTTTCTTCAAATTATACCACATGAGTGTTAATGGTCATCTAGAGCTACTGTCCTGCAAGTGTCTTGGTGAGACTTGAAGACAAGAAAATCCCTTTATGAGACTTTTTAATGGTATATAGGTGGACATTTATGACTTATGACGGGATATCACATAGTTGCAGTGGAACTCTGCATTGTAATTACTTAAATACCTGAAGAGTTCGATAGTGTTGAAATTACTACAGTGATTCCACAGAAAACAGTTGGTCTGGTTTTCTGTTTGAGTTTCTCAAGCTGATTTACACCAGTAAAGAGAAGGAGAAGCAGAGAGCATCTGAACAGATGAAAACAAACAAACAAACAAAAGGAAAGTTAAATGTCTGGACCTTGTCTCAGTAATCTAATGAAGGAGCTTAATACCTGTGTATTTCTTATAAGTTACTTCAGCTGTCATTGAGCATTATCTGTTATGAAAACACATTCTGCATTTCACACCTATATTGCTAGATTATTAGCACTAGAACACCTTTGTGTAATCATTTAAAAGCCTGCATCTCAATTTATGCTTCAATATAGCTACTATTTTGTCACATGAATAAGTAAGTCAAGAAATCACAAATTTGAGACAAACCCATGACTCTTGCAAAATATCCTTCTCTATAGTCTAAGGAAAACTGTGGTTGATTACCAGAGACATAGGTCATGGAGAACAGGAGACATTAGGAAAGTGCCTGTTTTCCCAAACACCATTCTTACAATGCAACAATATTGCATGCACCTTGTAAAAAAAATGTAAAAAATACTATTTTTTTACCTTTTCAGTGGAAAAAAAGATGTTAAAAGTCATAACAGCTTACATTTTGTAGCTTCAGTCATCAATAACATTCATTTGAAAAAAATTATCTAGATGAACTTTGCTCCCAAGGGATGGACAACAAAGTTGTTTTTGTCAGCACAAGCTCTCCAAGAATCTTTAATAAAAGTCATTCAAAGCATTATAATGGTAAACTAGACAAATATTAGTCCTATTCTTGAAATTTTGGGTGTTTAAGCATTAATGACACAAAGGACAATGATTTCAAATTGCATTTAATTTTTAAAATTAAGAGGAATTCAGAGAAAAAAAAGTATGAAGTGATTTATACTGTTAGATGTTATTCTTTTAAATGAGAAATGTGTTGATTACTTGGCTTTTTTTGTTTAAATTTAAATATTTCATGTCATCTCTCTATTGGATGGGTTATTTCTTTGAAGCTAACCAATTATGAAGAGTAAAATCATATCTTTGGTTTTAACCACTAGACCCCTCTTTCTAGATAATGAGTTTATTTTTCTATCAAATAAATCAAAACCCTGTTGCTGTACTTAAGCACACCAGTATAAAAGGCTATAGGCTGGTACTAAAATATTTGTCCTTCTCTCCAGTTTCCTTTAGGGTGACAGGCTGAGGTAATAGCTTTTGAGTAAAAGGTCTAGACTAATACAATTTGGGTAGATTAAAAAACAAGTCTCATAAATCAGTTTTACAGTGATGTTTATTTTTGTCATTGTTCCTGATCCTTGTCATGCAAACATTAGTCTTGTAGGCTGTGTCAGCCTTTGTTAAAGCCTTGATTTATTTCACATAAGAGAAAGAAACCTGTCATTGCATTAAAAGTTAATGGACTCTTAAAAAAAATCTCTTTAGTTTGCTGTGCAATTTTCTAAAATTCAGGCCTGTAAGGGCCCAAATAACCCTAGGTCTGCATTGCATTAACATCTTAAAAATATATAATTATATTTTCCATTAATACATAGGTTTTTCAGTGTTGTTTAAAAGAGCTCAGATTAAACTAAAACAAATGGTTGGAAGGAAATTTGAAGGTGACACTGAATGTAGCTACCCCCATGGATGAGGGACTAAGAAATGGAGAAAAAAGGCTGGGTTTCACTGAGATCTGGGTGGCAGCAGAAAAATCTCTCAAGAGCCAAGCTTGTTGGTGACTGATGTTGTTGCAACCAGCAGTAGCAGCCAGCAGCTGTAATCAGTCTAAAACCTCACTTAGCTCAGCTTAACAGGAACAGAAGCCCTTCTCAGGGGCTGGAGGCAGGCAAACCTGATGGTGACCACTGCTCTTTCATTTCCAGGAGTCTGTTTATGGCTGAGAACTGCCAGATGAACAGCTCCAGAACACAAATTCTTCAGATATCTCAGGGCAGGTGTACCAAAAACAGTGGAAGTACAATCTCCCTAAATGTCTTGGGATTGAAATGGAGCCTCGGAGAAGCTTGGTCCTTTAAGTGTAATTGTTCTTGGACCAATATCTTGTGCAGTGTCAGATACTCTGACTTGGTAGTTTTTGCAGTGGTTCAGATAGCTACTTCTGCATGGCATTCTGCTAGGGAAACCTGTGCCCTCAAGAAGGGAGACCACTGATCCTCTACAAATGTGCATTTTTGGGGTATACATAAAAATACCCCATCATGACAAATGCACAAGACATGTAAAAAAATTCATTTCTAGTCTATTTCTTCCTGCTGAAACTCTGATATCTCTAATACAAAAAATACCATACAAGATTAAGTGATTTAAGTGAAGTTACCAGGAGAGGTTGTGTCAGAAATAGGAAAACAATGTCAAGTTCCTGCTTCCAGTTAAGTGAATAAACTTCTAGATTACTCTAATTTCAGGCGTCTAGTATGTTAGGTCACCTTATTCAACATCTAGATAAGCACATCTTACCCTGAGGAACCAATATCAGATCACATGCGTAAGGGAGGAATGGACAAGTTCAAAGTTACATTTTTCAGCAAAATTAGGTCTTACCTATTGTGTTTACTCTTTCCTCTAACTATTTGCATGAATCATTAGAAGTGCACTTCGTAAGTTACTTCAGTAACGCTAAATTTGAGGCCCACCGTGCAAAAGCAATAATATGCAGAATGGTAGGTGGTCTCCAGGACTAAGCACACTCCTTCTGCATCTGGCTGTACATTAATTGTTTGTAAAACCTGATATAAGTTTTTATTACAGTCCTTGCAAGGCTGTCGTGTCAAAATATTGATGTTATTCTAAAATGCCATTAACCCGAGGGTGTCCCTGAGAGTGCATAATGCACAAAATTAAAAGGTCAATAATGACTTCCCAGCAATACCATCGGCCTGATTCTCCAGGGCTGTAAAGCTTCTGTGGCTGCCTTAATTTGTGCCAAGAGGATAGAAAATGTTACAGTGGGCCTCAGTGAGTAGGGAATACTCACTGGGTCATGGACCATGAACTCTTTTCCTGGGTAAATTACAGAGCCTTTTTGTGCAAATGCCCAAAGAGAAAGCCCTACTGCCTCTGATGAAGCAATTACAGAGTACTCACAATATTTCATTTTGCTTTCCATCAATGTCCAATTGCACTATTTAGCCTTAGAAGGTAGTAATTGACCAGCTGTCTGGTTGCCATGTATGACTTGGACTCACGCACCTGGGAAGACCCGAAGAATATAAGGCCACTAATTTTGAAAGTTCAAAGGCTCCCTCCATAATGAAAAAGCAAACACAAGAGTAATTCTACTGGCTGTCATTCTTGTTGGATTACCTTTTGCCTTGAAGCCCTGCATTATTCTGTTTAGACTGACAATGCAACTTGTGATTAGATAGTAAATTTACTGTTTGAACAGGATGAGCACCAGAACAGCAGAAAATGCCATTGACTGCAGTTTCAAATTCCTATAAAGCCTGGCATGCTTCACTGCCTATGAGCATCTCTGAAGTAAAGCACTGTAGTTAAGCTTTCACCTTGCATGCTGGTCTAGAATTCAAAGAAAGAAAGGAAAGAAATCATCATAAGAAGCCCCAGCTGTTCAGATTGTAACAGCTTTACTCTTGGTGAGACAAAATATTTAGATGCTTCTCAGTACCGACTTTTTCAGTTTCCCTCTTCTGACCCCACTCTTTTAAAGGTATTATCTACTGTGCTGCCTATGAAACACAGCCCAGGATGGAAATTTGTTTGTGTAAGAGGTTCAATGTCTTCCAAGTGTAAGGAGCATAGAGGAAAGCAATCAGAGCATACAAAACACCTTATTGCAGCAGTTACAGAACAGTGAGACTCCCTAGATATAATTTAGGTGACTTATTATGCAGTGTTGGTAGTCACTGGAGAAGACAGTCATGTAAAAGGAAATATTTTATCATGTTAAAATGCTAAATAAGTACATTCTTGTTCTTCAGATTTTCATATCTGCTGGCATGGCAGACTCTGCTGACCCTGTATTGTCTTCAGACTGATAAACAGTGTCCATCATTGTCCTCTGATTGAGACTCAAAAACCTTGCTTCAGTTTCCATGGACAAACAAACCAGGAGGTCAGTAATCATTCCCTCCAAATCTCAGCCCACTAATATTTTTACTTTACTAAATTACGGTGTAGGCTGAAATGAGTGTAGGCTGTGTAAAGTCACTGCTCATTAGGGTCAGATGGAAATATATAATTTTCTCAATTATAAAAAAAAAAAGGACTTAACTAATGGAAACATCTTGCCTGGTGGTTAAGCAGCCTAATCAGGCTGACTTGTTTTTTGTCTCTATAAATAATAGACTCTAATTCATCCACACAGTGATTTTGTTTCTTCTTTGCACTGTCAGATTTTCAACCTTCTTTTGAAGAACATGAGTAGTGCAACTTCACACAGAATTTCAGTATCATGCTTACCTATGGCAAAGAGAGATGACAGTCCTTCCCTTCTCACCAATCTCCCCTGTAAACAGCCAAGGATTCCCTTAAACCTCTTTCCATAGCTTTTTCTTGAAAGCTCATTTTTGTTTATCCACCCTGACACCTGTGTTTCTTGTACAACACACCACTTCAGAGAAAATAGAAAGACTCATATGGGGTTTTAATATTCATCATCTACACCTAATAAACTGATCAAATAATTTTTCTGATCAGGGACAGTAGTTTAGGTGATTACTGATAAAAAGAGCAGAAGTTGAGAGCTCTTAAGATTATCTCCAATAATTTCTCCTTAGCATCATAAAAAACCCCTGGCAGTCATGTTTTACAAAAGTCAACATGTTAATATGTCAAGGAGGGGATAAAGGGAGAAATGAAGGAAATGCTTTGTCATGAGGCTACCAAAGAAATCTTTCCTACTCAAACCTCTGCTTATGTGATTTCCTTTTTCATAGTTTCTGGCCCAAACAGAATTTAGTATATTTCTACAAAAGTAAGTGAGAACTGGGTTGTATTGAGCAGGAATGCTGTGCTACTAAAGAGAACTCACATGGATGAAGAAAACCACTTGGATGGCTTATTTATTTCCTGTAGAACAAGGAGAAAAATTATTACCATATATTAACACCATCATTTCCTTGTGTGTTGAAATAATTCAGGAAATTATGAAATGAAAAGGCAACATCAACTTTTTATACATATTTCTTCTGTTCCGTATTCTAAAAACTAAAATAGCAAGAAAGTTTCAGTGTTCTGGCCTCTAAAAGGTCACATGGGTCCCCAAAATCCAGCACCTCTCTTACTTAATGTCTTTTAAATAAGGAAGCATAGCTTATCTCCATTTCATAACCTGTCAAATGTTGGTGTCAGAGTTTCAAGAATTTAAACCTTACTTTGAGTTCAGGGTGAAATCACTTGATGTTTAAGCAGACCTCACTAGTTAAGAACTATGAAACAGGGGAAGCAGCAGGGAAATAGATTTCATGCACAGCACATGGAGTATAGAGGTTAAAATGACTGAAGCATGACAGCAACCTGAAAAATAGTCTTCCTCATTCTCCCTTTTTCTAAGAGCACTTATTCTAAGAACAACTCTAAGAAAACACAATTTCTTTTCTGGGGCTGGCAAACATCTCAGCATGCACACACAACCTGCCAAATTCCTGAAGCATGCATCGCACATACAAACATGTCCTAACCCATTATTTCATTAAATATATTTCTTAAAAGAAGATAAAATAAGTCACTCTTCCCCCAAAAATAAACCAACTGACAAAACAAATGGACAACACTATTTGTTTTGAATTACACTTTATTTATACTTTTTACAGTCCGTTTGCTAATTGGCACGCAGCCAAAATAGAGATGACAAAAAAGGTGTTATCCGCTCAGGACTCCACAAAACCAGAGAGCACATATAGCCCTAAGCCCTGAAGAAGCATAAGCAGGGAAGATACTCTGCTGGAAGCCTGACTGAAGGGGAATTGCAATAAATCAAGAACTATGCATACAAGGAGGATGTCCTGCAATTGCAAGGTCAGCAGGAGACAAATTGGAGCACGGGATGACCAAAACGTACAGTTTGAGATATTTTCATCCCACATCCAGTAAGCTGGACGTAGCACAGAGCAGATGTAGTTTGCAACAAGTGAAAGACAACTAGAAGAGGCTTGCTGAAATGACAGTCTCCACTAGTAAAATAAAGTAGGTAAACCACTACATTGTTTACATACCTATAGCATCACAAAATTCTTATGTCCTTGCAACTATACACAGTAATCTTGTCTGGGCAGGGAAGATGTGTTTATGTACACGTAGAAAAAGACACCCTGATTGACCTCCCCTCAGCAGCAAGGCTAATGTTTTTATAAAACTAAGAACAAAATAATTTGCATGCATCCAGATGGCAATGTCATGTAAGCAATTCTCCAGAGCAGGGACTAAGCTCCACAGGGTACAAGATACACAGCTGTGCATTATGAGAGTGCTGATGTTACTCTATGCTGTGTTGGGAAAAAAATTTGTCTAGAGGCATCATATGTCCTTTGAGCAACAAAGGTTTGGAGACACATCCCTGAAACATGCCGTGTTTCATACCTCTGGGCACCGTCTCTGCAGTTTGATTATTTCTTATTGGTCTTAAGAGAGGATAAATTCTGATATTGCAGCAGCATCTCACCCATGATGAGTCCTATCAGATGTTGTGGAAACATTTGCTCTAAAATGCCTTTTGAATCTCCAGTTAGATGGAATACCTGCCTGGAAAGCTGCTAGTGTCTCAGAAATGATGAGTAAAGAAACACACTCTCTATCATGAAGTGAAAAACATAGACAGTAACTGATTTCTGGATGGTTTGTGAAGAAAATATCAAGATCCTTGCTAAAAACAGCCAGTTATTCTAGCTGTCCATAACACATTTTTAATGTATCATGGCCACACACAAGTTTTCAAGCAGCTAAGTACAGACCGTAGTCAGAATTGCATGGACCATGCCTCTTAGTCACTTTTTACTTCTTACTTGCCTGTAATAAAGTCAAGACAACTGAACACATAGCATACGTTTTCTTGCTCCATATAATTTTTTATAGGAATATAGCTGACACTTTTTTTAAAAAGGTATTAAAAATAATGAGTAAGACATCCCAATATGGAAAACCATGGAATTGCTTACATTGAAAAAGACCTTGAAAGTCCTTGAATCCAACCATTAACCCAGCACTGCCACATCCACCACTATCCTTGTCCTTAAGTACCACATCTACGTGTCTTTTGAATACCTCAAGGGTTGGTGACACAACCTTGTCTCTGGGCAGCCTGTTCTAGTACTTGGTCACCCTTTTGGTGAGGAAGTTTTTCTATTATCCAATCTAAACCTTCCCGTGTGCAACTTGAGGCCATTTCCTCTCATCCTGTCCCTTGATACCTAGTAGCAGACTGACCCTCACCTTGCCATGACAAAGGCCAGTGGCACCTGGCCTGTATCAGCAATAGTGTGGCCAGCAGGACGAGGCAAGGGATCACCCCCCTGTTCCTGGCGCTGATGAGGCCACACCTTGAGTACAGTGTTCAGGGTCCCTGACTACAAGGAAGACATTAAGGTGCTGGAACAGGTGCAGAGAAGAGTGATGAAGTTGGTTAAGGGTCTGGAGAACAAGTGCTGTGAGGAGCAGCTGAGGGAGCTGGGTATGTTTAGCCTGGAGATAAGGTGGTTCAGGGGGGCACCTTCTTGCTCTCTACAACTTCTTGAAAGGGATTTGTGGCAAGGTGGGACTCAGTCTCATCTCCCAAGTATCAAGTGATATTATGAGAGAAAATGACCTCAAGTTGCACAAGGGAAGGTTTAGATTGGGTATTAGAACACATCCAAGCCACAAGCAGCCAGTTTGTCCAGGAAAATGTTGTGGGAAACAGTGTCAAAAGTGTTTACCAAAGTCCAGGCAGACAACATCCACAGACATTTCCTCATCCACTGAACAGGTCACCTTGTCATAGATCAGGTTGGTCAAGCAGGACCTGCCTTTCTTAAAACCAAGCCAGGTGGGTGTGATCCCCTTGTTGTCCTGCACATGCCACATGACGACACTCAAGAGGATCTACTCCACTATATTCCTTGGCACTGATGTCAGCCTCACAGGTCTGTAGTTCCCTGGATTCTTCTTCCAACCCTTTTTGTAGATGGGCATCACATTTCATGACTTCCAGCCAATTGGGGCTTTACTGGTTAGCCAGGACTGCTGGTAAATGGCAGAAAATGGCTCAGGGAGCACTTCCACCAGCTCCCTCGGTACCCTTGGATAGATCNCGACACTCAAGAGGATCTACTCCACTATATTCCTTGGCACTGATGTCAGCCTCACAGGTCTGTAGTTCCCTGGATTCTTCTTCCAACCCTTTTTGTAGATGGGCATCACATTTCATGACTTCCAGCCAATTGGGGCTTTACTGGTTAGCCAGGACTGCTGGTAAATGGCAGAAAATGGCTCAGGGAGCACTTCCACCAGCTCCCTCGGTACCCTTGGATAGATCTCATCCAGCCCCATAGACTTCTATGTGTGTCCAAGTGGTTCAGCAGAACGCTGACCATTTCCCCTGGATCATGGGGGCTTCATTCTGCTCTCCATCCCTGTCTTCAAGCTCAGGGGGCTGGGTATCCAAAGAACAAAAGCTCGTACTATTAAAGACTGAGACAAAGAACGCATTATGCATGGGAATAACTTGAACACATCTGTGTTGTGTTGAGTCGTGGGAGAGCTTTTCCCAGAGTGGATGTGATCAACATGAAAAAAGAGTGGAAATAACCCCTTGGCGTGTTACACAGACAAATTTAATTGTATTGTTCAATCTATTTTTCACTTGTCAACTGTTAACACATAAATGAGAAAGTATGAAGGATGCTCTTATTTACCTGCTAAGAATACTAACATTCCAATTGTAAGTATTTTTAAGTCACAGTCTTTCTTCTTTCTTTTTCCTCAAGTCAATGTAGAATATCTCCTATGAGCTACACTGAGAACTGTTTGCAGAGGTATTTATTCCTAGTTGTTATTCCTGATTCTTCTTATTCATCTTCTGTCTTTTGAAGTAAAAAAAAAGTACACAGCTCTGAATTAGCATACATTTAAATGGAAGAATGCTATTCAGACAGCAACCATACAAAAATGAATCAGGAATTGTTACCTCCTTTAAACCCAAACCTTGCTATAATACAAATCAACTTTAGCAAATTAGACCTTCATTGTGTTTAGATTTACATCAATGACAATCCTAAGATCTCATAGCTTGGGAAGCAGCAGGGGTGAAATATGGGCATTCAGCCATTGGAAACTGGTTTGACAGGTGCAGGGAAGTTAAAAAATGCAACTGCAGTAACCACAATATTCCTATTCTTAAAAGTATTTCACACATTAATGCTTCTGCAGGACGACACTGGCAGTATTAGCAATAGGATGCTTGGGAGGCAATTCCCAGCAAGGCTGGGGCCAGCATTCATAAAGATCCCCCACAGGATGCATGTTGCATCTCGTGCACAGGCCAAGATGCTGGGAGGACTGAACCATCTTAAATTCTGTCCACAGCTGTTTGCTGTGCCATTATATATTTTGTCAGTATGCATGCAGTTTCTTGCAACCAAGGAATAAAATTAGTCTTTAAAAACATGCTACAAGTAGGCTCTGCTCAGAATCAGAACAGGTTTTATCCTGGTTGCAGGAAGAAATGGACTTTCAGCAGGAACAACATGCAAAACCTTGCTCCTATACAGGGTTTTTGCTGCCCTCTGCATTTAAAGTGGTACAACACCACCCTGTCATGACTTGCAGTTTGAGACACATGCAGAAGACATCACCATGATATTAAATGAAAATAATTCATTAAAAAACGAGGGGGAGGGAGAAATCTGGTGCGGAAGCAGCTGTGCCAAGGTGATCAGCTCAAGAGTGCCACCTGCTGAGAAGGAGTTCCAGTTCCGGGCCGGTGGCTCGGTCACACAGAACGGCTCATTTACACTGCTCGTGGTGGGAACTTTCACAGTCCTGCCCTGTCCCACACACCGCAGGAAGGCTCCCTTCCCCTGGCCGCGTTCCATTCTCCTTGAGAGATAGATAAACACAATCAGGGACAGCATCTGTCTGGCAGTTGTCTAGAAATCAGACTCAGCCTAGGTGCAAATCAACTGGATTTAGAAGGAACATATTACCAATCTGTCTCTTCCTCAGATTACAACCGTGAGTTTAAAGGATCCGTCTTCAAATCTTTCCATATTTATTCTTCATATCGTCTCTTTCCTTAGCTTAATCAGACTTTTGTCATCCCGTATTAATAAATGCTAGTAGCTTATGCAATAGGAGCTCTTTTCCTTTGTTACAGCTAAGAGACAAGCTAATTCAGAGAGAGATAAAACCACAGTGTGTATGAAGGAAGGAAAGGAAGCAGACAAAACATATTTTCTACTGTCAAGCTCATAAAACTGAATAAACTACAGGTCTTCTTCTGTAAGTGAATGCTTGTATTTTCACATCAAAAAATCTCAATCTATGTCAACACTGCTCAGCTTCTACACCAGGTAACTCAACCTTCCTATTACATCTCAAAGCAAAATTCTTACAAACAGGGTCAAGTACTGACAAAGGGAAAATACTGAGATGAAGATCTAAATCCTCTTTGGGACTGGTTTTATTTCACCACAGTGCCATGGCCACTCAGAAACAGGGAGGGGATGTTTTCAAGCACCTGAAAGGAGTCCAAACAACAGAAATCTTGCGCCTCCAGGAGACTTGGACTATTGTTTGTAAGACATAGCCTGCTACCCCTCTATGCGTATACTCAGCATTACCATTAACAAGTCCTGAAACAGAGGGAAAATTCAGGAAACTGAAGCACGTGAGTTTGCTTTTTCTTCCCTGCAACATCTCGTGGCAGAGCAAAATGAGGGGGAAAAGCACAAACCACACATCTTCTTCCAAAGTAATGGAAGCATCAAGAAGGAAAAGGCTACAGACAGAGTGATCTGCTTCATGGTTTGTAAACTCTGTTTCCTAGTGTGGAAATGAAGCCTGTATGAATAACCTGTTAGCAAGTCTAATTCAGGGGGTGTTCTGAAAAGAAAAATCAAGTGCAGCTTGCAGAGGTAAGTGCACAGCCTCCAGAGGTACAGCAAGGAAGGATATCTTGACCCACAGATTTTAAAGTGAAACTGGTAAACTCAGTCAGCAGCCAAGATCTATCATATAATACACACCAGTAGAAAGCACCTGGTTTCCACTGCGCTGAAGCCAGTAAATCAGATCTAAGGATTCTCCTTGAAGTCTTTGTAGGTACTTGAGGAAAAGAAGAAATAAAGGGCAGGAAGAGAAAGAGAAAATTCTGATGATTTAGGCTTACTTGTCACTCATATTTCATTACAAAGGGTATTAATTCAACCCCATGCAAGAAATCTGCCATAGTTTTAAATAATCATAAAACTACAAAATTAAGTAGTCACAGGTGTTTTGATCCACTGTATTTGGTTTTATCTGAATTTTATGTTCTAATCCTCATGATCCATGAATGAATGAGAACTGAACACTGCATCAAGCTTTCTCAGAAAGACATTTCTGTGTAGTTGTGGTGGTTTTTCCTTTCAAATGCTGTGTTCCAAGAAATCCCATCACCAAAACTGCTTGGTCCCCTTGTCCACCATGGCACATTGAAATGGACACAGTTTACTCCACCATTCAGAGTAAAAGTAATTCTTTCACAGAAATGTTCCCTTCTGAAGTGGCAGTGATGTCGTTGATGATGCACATGATTACGAGTTCCTACATGACTTAGCTATAGGAGGGTACTCTAGACTTGGCCATCTCTTCACTTATTAAAGATTTCCGACGGGGGAAGAGAGGGAGTTCTCTTTTTGCTGTGATGAAGATGAATTCCAGTCTGAATAGCAAATGTCAACAGTGTGTTAGCTATTTATATCAACCCAATGGCAGACTACCACTGAGCATCACAGTATAATCCCAGTCTTCCTGCCATTTTTTTCCTTTGTGTAACTGTGACATGAACGTTCAGGGTACACATAGGAACAAATGGTATGTGAAAGCTTTTATGCGTGACATGCAGAATTATTTTCATAAGTATTTTGAATTTTATTATCTCTAGTAGGCCACACAAGACATCCTGTTCTACCAGCAAATTCTTCCAAAGGAGAAAAAGGTCCTGTTTTACCACAGGTTTCTTGATTTTTTTCACCATATGCTAGCAAATGCTATTTTGGAGAAAGATGAATGCATCTGTCAGGTGGATTTACTTAATTTTCCTAGACGTGTTTCAATCTGCACTAATTCTACCCTGATGACTATTCTGTCAAAATATAATTTTCCCTTTAGTTTCAAATGATGAGGAAATTTTCTTATAAGCAGGATGACAGTGTCAGCTGACTTTAATTTTGCTTGTGTAAAAGTGAATGTATAAGTACATATGGAATATATGCATTGACAGGACCAGCTAGGCGGATAACCACTAATGTCAGTGGAGTAATTTCTGTAAGATGTTACCTTAAATAATAAACCAATATATCCATTCAGTTTCACATAGAGGCAACTAGAACAAATTAGGGAGTTCTGTCCTGCAAAATTGTGTACTGGAAAGGTAAAGGTAGAAGCCATTTCCCTGGTATTTACCACCTATAAGCAGGCTGGACTGTGCTAAAGTTACCTGACATACATCCTACCTAAAAAAATATTAAATTAAAATTCTAGCTTGCACTTCAAGGAAGTGTTATTTTTCTTCAGGTTGTCCAAGTTTCTTCTGTAAGGCAGCTGTATACCTGAGACAGTGGAATTGTGGCACCATCAGTTTAGCTAAACTGGTTTTTTATTCACTTTCAGACTTGTGTGGTACTATTCAGCCAGAAATTAAGGAGAGGGAAAAGGGAATCACATCCAAAACAATGAGGATAGACAGAATAACCTTAAATAGATAATCATATAAAATAATTCCTTAATAATATCTTTTATTCATGACCTTGTTTTTCCTTATACTTCTAAAGGGTATAATATCAATTTGTTTGAGTTCAAATTCATTGCAACTTCAGACCTCATTAACTGCCAAAACAATATCAGAGTGAATGTTTTAAATCTCTCGGTTTTGGAAAGATGTTTCTGCTGAGGGGAATTTATGCAAAATTTTGCAAAGAAAAGCCTCACTCATTTTTCAAGATAACTTTTTTCTGCCTCTGGATGGTGCTGGCAGAAGGAATGAAAAGCTTCTCTCTGAAGAATTTCAGTGCTCTGTCTTGGTGAGGCATGTGAGCAGCCTGATGAAGAGTGAAGGGATGCCAGGGTTATTCACAGAACAACATTACAATGAGAAGCAGATAATGTTTAATGCAGAACAGCATTCCCAGCCACAGCAACATCCAGGAGTACTGCATAGGGGTGGGTACCCAGAGCACACTCAGTAGCAGCTTCCTCGGCCTTTCACAGCATGTGCTGCCACCTGGTAGCACTATTCCCACCCTACAAACAGAGCCAAGCCACAGAACTCAGGTAACCTGACAGAGGTACCAAACCTTTGATAAGGCTGACCTTACAAAGTCAGATTCCAGGTAGATTTCATCACCTCAGTTCTCACACATTGCTTGTGCAAAGAAAAGCAAACAGACCTGTAATTTATAAGACTAGATAGTAAGAATAGCCATTTTATTTGGTAATAAGAGCTTTCAAATGTGAGGTCCCTGTAGAACTTAGATAGAAACCTGTTTTTCTATTAAAATGCTGTTTGCCTTGTCCTTGGGATTTTATCTGAAACATTTATTCTTGTTGTAAAATTCTATATGAATCTTAATAAATTTTGTCTGAGACCTCAGGCACTAGTCTTACTGCTGTGTTTGTTCCACCACAATAAATGTTGCAAGACTCTGTCACAGAAAAATTTCCTGAATAATATTAGACTAGAAAATAGCTTTTAAAACCATGTTGGATAAATGAAATTAATATTTGATTGGGAAAAGACAGAATGCTGTCAGAAGAGCACATTAAGAAGGATGTGAGCCTACACACTGTGTGTTGGAAATTGTCGTGAGTAGTAGTAAAGATTTGGAGATTGAATGAGCCAGGATAAGAGCACCATGACCTGCAATCAGGATGACTCAATGCTTTTATTTATGCATTTACACCAAGGGGGGACAGAACAGTAATAAAGTTCATGTCTTTCTAGATCAAGATCTTAAAAAGAACCAGACCAGGAACATGCACCCACTAGGAATTTCCCATACATTCAACACACAATATTCCCCACTGCACCTCCCAGTCAAGTACTTCTGCTATAATCAGATTCCCCATCAACACTGCTTCCATGAATTCCACCTGTGTAATCTATTCTTTTGACAGACCTGCAATTTGCCCAAACCTGTAACTTGCCCATCAGGAATCACTGCTCAAAAATTTTGTCGTACAACTGCTTTGGCATTGTGGAAAGGAGACACTGACCCTACCATTGTTATGTTACCTTGTACCAAAGCAGAAAATTATGGAACTCTTGCAAAGACTAGAAAGGAACTGGAAAGGGCATGAAATCACAAATACAAACTGTGACACCTATGCAAGCAAGGACACAACGACCAAAGGTCACCATTACAAAGTAGACTCTCCTTCATGTAACCAGATATGAGAAAAAGCTGACTATATCAGGGACATCTGATACAGTACAAGGTCTCATCTTGCAAACTACTGTTGATGCTGCATTTGGGACTTCACTTTTTTTTTTTTTAATTTTAATTTTCCCATAGTCAGTCTCATCACAGACCATCAGTCTTCCAAACTTCTTTGGAAAGATTTTTTCCTAAATCTGAAGTCAAACCATCATGAAGGTTTAGGTTTTTCCCCTGTGTATGGGTAATAGGCATATTTTAATTGTTTGTCATATCTTTTTTAAAGATTGTAATTTTGTTCTTGTTGAGTTGCTAAAATAAACAGTATTGTCTAACTGCTCTTCAGACTGGATTTTTTTGTGTCCCTACAAGATACCTACTGAAGTATAACAGTGATTACCTAAAAGGTACAAAAATTTACCTGATTTGCTTTCAATTCTCCTGACCCCATTTTGCTGCATGCCAACAGAAATCCTTGATGGTAATAGAAGTAGGTGAGAGATTGCAAGTATTCTCTGTGGAAGGGCTCAGGGCAGCGGGAAATCAGATACACGGGACTCCCAGAGAATTGATTAAGGGTCTTGACCCTTAACCATGGGGTATCAGAGCCAGATGAAATAGAGAAAACCACCTTGATTACTCCACTCAAGTTCTAGTCACAGCAGAAGCAGCACGAAGCTTTCTCTCTACATGGCAACTCTGACATTGTACTATGAACTTTATAATAGTTACTTGTAAGCGTGTGCTCCAAAACCAGGGGAATGGAAATACCCAGGTTCCACTACAACTATTTTAAAGTATCAACAGCTGCATGGCAGTAGGAACTTCCTAGGAAGTTACAACTCATAATGACTTTAGTATATAGCAAAACAGGGTGAACTCCTTAAGGTATCCTTCTAAGTCATGTACAGTTTCATTCCAGGCTTTAATGCCAACTGAGCCAGCATAATTTATTTATTTATTTTCAGTAGTTTCATGGTACATCCCTACAACTTCCCAATTTGTCAACCAAAAAATTACCAAAGAGTTCTTGAATGTTATTAGTCTATGGGTATCATTCTGAAGGATTACTTGTTTGGCTCATTCTGAATAAATGTTTAGCAAGGTGTAGGTAAGAAAAAATTCTAGTCTAGTTAGACTAATTTAAAGCAGTGAACTTCTATTTTTATATTACTATGGGGACTGTTGCACATTCACCATTTCATTTCTGTATTAGCTACTAACACTGTTCTCTTTTTTGAACATTCTCCCCTAGTTGACTTTGTGATTAAGAGACACCGGTTTCACTTTGAGGCTTATATAATGTACCTTTCTCTTAAGGAATAATAAAGAGTTCAGAGTGAGAACAAACAGAATTAATAATTACACGTGTGTCTCCAACACGTCGCAATTATCACTGCTGATTATATATATTTACATACATGTTGTGCAAGTGTGTGCCTAAGTCTAGAAATAAAAATAAAAAAAAGAAAAGGTGATAACAGAAAATCTTAGTGTTCCATCAAATCACTAGGGGTAGAGAGTTTATTTATTTGGTAAATGTACTCAATATGATCCTCTCTGTCATACTGTTATTCCTTTTTAAGCTATTACTCGTGGTTTAAAGCAAGTCAAAACTACAACAAGAGAACAAAGTTACTTTTCTTTAATGGAAAATTTGTAGACAATTTGCTACAAGATGGAAAGTCTTATATTACTTTTTTTGAACTTCTGCTTTTTTTTACCTTCTTCATCTCAGTTACTTATAAATATTTAAAGCAAATTTTCTTAAAAAAAAACCACCACCCCAAAGGCTTTTATTGAATGCATCAAATACCTTTGAGAACACATGGCACCAATATTCATTTAGGGATAGTTAGATTCATAGTCATGAAAAATGAATGAATAACTCAAATGTTCATAAAAGTAACAGCACTTACAATGATATCATTAAGAATTTTTGAAATTCTTTTATAGTCCCAGGCCATCAAATCAGCCCCTAAAACACAGTGATAGCATATCATTGAAATTAATGACAGGACTCTTGAGAATTTGGCTGATTCAGACATAGATACTGCAAAGGATCAACACCAGAACTTTTCAGCTCTCACTCTCCATTTTCTTATGAGGAAGAAATAAGTCATGCTGAAAAGTTGGAGTCATGAAATTCCTACTAGTAGCCATAAAGGATGCATATAACAAGGCTTTCTGTCCCATCTCCAAAATGAAGGAGGTCCTTTAGAGAACATGGGGAAATTAATTATCGTGTTGATCTACTATTCCTAAAGCCATGGTAATGTTTTATTAAACAGCAGCTTTTGACCTAACTGAAAAAATGAACATATGCGACTTGTAAGTCTCAATGTTATTAAAACAAAACAAACAAACAAACAAAGGCGTTTTGTCATCACTATAACTCTTGCTTTTATCAAGCCAAATCTTAGTAGAAGCACATTCAGTTTTACAAGAAAGTTTAATTTCAAGGCCTAATGCACATGATGAAATCTCAGGCGATAAAATGGATCAGAGCTTGAATGTGTCATTCTTCTCTTTCAACACATAAAAAGATGTTTGCTCCTCAGCTATCACGCACGCAAACCCCCATGGGTTAGAAGAAACAGTTATTGCAACTGTAGGCATTTATTCTATTAAAGAATTTCTGAAATGTTGGAAAGACTTTTCTCAAAGTTAACAGTGTGATGAAAGACCACATACTGGGAGAGTAGAACCAGTTTTCGAATGCTGGAGTTGAAAAAACACCAGCCTAGGAAAAAGATATTAAATCCTCAAAACATCCTCTAGTCACTGTCAAAAGCAGAAATGGAGTCTTTGATGTAGAAATCAGTATTTACAATTAAAATAATTATCTTACTTTCCTTAATTCAATCCCTTTGACCTTTTCCTGAAAGAAAAATAACAACACTTTATCTGAACTCCTAGTGAAAGGCATGATTATCCACTTTTAAGTTTGCTTTAGTTGCTGCTTAACGTTCATTAATTATTTTCATGTTTAAAAGGCTTTTTCTCCCCTATAATGCTAAAACTTAATTCCCAGATAAAGTGTAGCTCCAAAAAAGGAAGCCTGACATGCCAATTTTATCTTAGTGTCTATGCTTCTGTTGTTACAGCTCCATGGGAGAAAATCTCAGCTGGCGTACATGGCTACAATTCAACTGATCCTTCAGAAGCTGGGCAACCTGCACTGAAGGTTTGATACTTGATTATGAGAATTTGCAAGACTCCGTTCTTTTGTGAGATACAGAGTCCAGTTTGGAAGAGAGTATTGACTACTTCTAGCTGCCTTCCTCTAAGCTGTTATGACTAATTAGTCATTTAGATTACCTCCAAATAAATCCTGCTTTAAGAGTATTTTCCCTAACCTCGTGGCAGTCTCAGCCTCCCACAAAGATTCTCACTGAAAGTGAGGCAGTTTCCAGAAATATCTCAGAAAAAAAATACATGGACGAAGGTCTGCTCCATTCCCTTATAGACCAAGGTGTTTCACCTGCAATAATCAAGCCATAGGGTTATAACCAGAGCTCAACAAGGGCACATGTTCTCACCATTCTGACATGATAGCGTTCTTTGTAATTTAAGCACATTAAAAAAAAAACCTCCTAAACTCAACTGGTCACCAAGTTGAATTTTGTCAGCACAGGAAAATCTCAGGAAGAGCACTTTGACACCATTCAGCCAGGGTTACCATCTCCATCCATTGCAGTGCTGAGTTCCCGAGTTCCTATGGAGGACCTCTATTTTGAAGTGTCCTTGCATGGAATTCAGAGATGTGCTTTAAGTACCAGCAACATGCATTTAACAGCTTTGCCCTGACAAACCCTGAAGACTTAGATATGCTCTAATCAATTTCACCAAACAACTGCAGCAGGCTAAAATATACTGAATGGGTTTTTTTATGCCTTTGCTCTCACTTTATTTGCTTGCACATGTCCAGTGACAATATCCAGGCTCTAACAGTCCAGGCATTATAGTTTCAATTCTTAAATAAATACTAGCAAATAACCACCTATGCAACAGTGTTGATCCTTTGTTAAACTGAAAATTATGGAGCAAAGATATCTTTTGCAACTTACATAACTCATATTTCATTATTTTGCTACCATTTTCCACCATCTCATTCAGTTGGCGATTTCTTGTAACATATATTTTACTAGAAACACCTTAATTTACCCACTGCATTTTAACTTATAATCAAAGCACATGTATATACAATGTATGATTGCTAATAAAAATACAGGCACGCCTGTGCCCTTGCCCTCTCCCTACCCCTCCATTATGGAACAGGCAAATTTTTTGATTGTTGGGGGGATTGTGAAGTATGTTTGATATTCCAAATTCATTTATACAAATGGCTTAGTTTTGCTTAATAGTAAAGAAGCCCTTCTATAATTCAGGCTGGGACGATGGTTTTCCTGTACTAACAGCTTTCAATATTGTCTGCATGCCCTTATTCAGAGAAGGAGCACTGCCTATCTGGTAGTTACAGCTGTAGCTCACATTTTTCTGAGACACTTCTGTTAATTTCCTTCAGAAGTTTAGGATGTGGAAATGAAGAAAATAACTATCCAATGTTCAGTACTTTTCATGTTCACTTACATGTTCACATGTATAATGTGGAACCTTGGCAAGTACCACACCCATTTTACAGAGTACAAGTCAATTTCCATCTTTGAAAAAAATTCCTTTATGCATATTTTTTATCCTAATAGTGATATTGTGAATAGGTTTTGAAAAAATGTTTCTCGGTGGGTTCTAGCCTGCTTTTTCTGAACTCAGTTCTTTCATAAAAAGACTTCTGGGTGTGCCTGAATACATACATGCATGCATGAATGCAGAGGCAGTGACAGCAAGGAAATGCAGTGAGCCTGGAAGGTGAATAAAATGACAGCTGGAAGGAGCTCCCCCAGAAACACAGTGCCTATACTTGTTAGTATATAGTATATTTGTTACTTCAAGATCAGAAACTGATCCTGATATGGAGGGAAAAGTATGACTGAGACTGCAAAAAGAGAAAGAGAAAAGAAAACCTACTTTCAAATGTGTAAGAAGTACCTGAGAAACACAGGTCACCCAGCCATATGAGATATTTGGGAAGATCCTGGAAGACTTGCAGCATTCTGAGAATAGCAATAAGTTAATAAAAATAATTTCCTCCAAGATGTAAACAACACATCATACTAAAGCAAGTGAATTTCCTTCTAGCTGGCTTAGTGAACAAGGTTAAGCAATAGATGTGCCAACCCCTCAGATTTGGTGAGGCATGTAACACTAACATGACAATTAATTGGAAATATTTGCAAAATGGCCAGCAAAATAATAATCTCAAAAACTAATAGTCTATGACTTATCAGACTAGGAGACTTTAAATGAGACCTTCCAGAGGTCTGCCTTGTGATCACGTTTTTAACTATTCAAGCCATAATGCCTGTAAATTATTTGAGTAATTAAACACAGAAAATTCACACATCACATTGTACTGGGATAATTTAAAAGCATATTGAAGGAAAACATCAAATTTTGGAATAACCCTGGAAAGCCAGAAAAATGGTTTAAAGAAAAATTAGGACCAGAGCAAAACATTGCCCATAATAAGGTGAAATAAAGAGCAAATATGAAGAAGGGAAACAAACCATCAGATTATACCAGGGAAAATTCTGGTTGTTAAGATTTAACCTGAATAGGAGTCAACTTATTCTGAACTGCATTAACAGGAATATTGTAAATCTGAAATGGAGCAAATTGCTCTGCTTTTCATCATCCTGGTGAGAACTCAGCTAGAACCCTGACTGTAGTTTGGCCTGTCTGCTTCAGGCAGACAAAAGCAAATTACCAAATCCTGAAGAGAACATTAAGAGTTGAAGATTTAAAAATGTGAACTAAAAGAAAAAGTTTCACAAATTCTGCAGGGTTAGTCTAGAGAAGAGCAATCTTACAGGTGGTATGACAACAGTTCTACAATATGAAAGCTGGTAAAAGTGCTGTAACAATAAATTGTTCTCCAGACTCACTGGGAGGAGAAAAAAAGAGGAACAAACTTTGGCTGCTGAAGAGATTTCAGATAGATTCTGGAAAAAAGATTTCTAATTCACAGTGTTTCTGTGTCTAGAGTGTCCAGGGAAGTTGTGTCACTGCTTAGACAGTGAAGGACAAAATATCTGTCATCAATGCTATCTCAATGACAGGAGATGAGCAAGATAAAAAGGTCCCTTCCTAGTGCTACACTTGTAAGATTCCTATGCATTCTTTTTGCTAAAAGACACAAAACAAAACACTGAAAAATATTGTACAATACTGGTATTTGCAGTTTCACTGTCAACATGTCAAGCTGTTTTTTCTCCATCTTAAAAAAACGGAAAGCCCAGATGGTCCCTGAAGTGCTTAAATTGCATTGATCATCACCTGTTCTGCATAGCACATTCTTTTGCACATTCAAGCTGTGAGCACTGCACACGTTCATGCAGCTTTACAGTGAGAATGATAGGTAATAGTAACTTTTCCCAAGCTTATGTGTGTGCCACCTCTGAATGGAAAATGTTACCATTAGTAGCTTGTTTGTTTTTTTAAGCTTATTTTTAAGTCATTGAAAGAGTTGGAGTAACAGCTAAGTTATTTCCTGCTATTCAAAGCACATATTTTAAATCTGCCGAGCGTTTTGTAGACAAATTGTGTAAATGAGATACGAAGTATTCACAGTAAACGTTCTTTTTTAAATCCCAGTTCACAATGTCCGTTGCTATCATGTCTGAAGCCCCGTGGAATCTGTGCTGGTTTTCCCCTTATTTAATTACTTGTATTATGAGGAAAACAACCCTGTTTTTAATGCTGATTTCTCATGGAAATGTCAATACAGTATAATTTCTCTCTAATGATATTTGGGGCGAACAGTGCAATTTTTAAAATTAGTAAATGTGACTAATAATGCTATGCTCTTCAAGCCATTATGTCTGTGATTTAGCCTTGGCAGTGCTGTGGTGTATTAAAAGCATATTCCCAAAATTTAGGACTCCTTAACAATCTTGCTTTCTCTGCAAGTGTTTGCTTAAGGTGTGCAAAGAACCAGGCAGACATATATACCTGTCTTCTCCTGACTGCTTGCTGAGTCACTTCCATCACCCTCCATTGCCAATAATCCTCCACTTACTCCCTTGATTAACTTCATGAGCTCATTTTTTCTCAGTTAGGAACCTCTTGCTCAAGGTGTGGGAGAAGGAAACTCAGGAGAACACACCAAAACCTGAGAAACTCCCACACACACTCTTCCCCTTCAAACAACAAATTTATTTCTGGTGTCTTCACCCAGTGTTGGTGGCACAGCCAGAAGGCTACAAGGTACATTACGAAGATAAGCTGGTTACACAAATTCAGTTTCTCTTAATAGAGAAGTAAAGAAAAGGAAGGGAGGAACAGAGACAAGACAGTGAAAAGTCTGCAAATTATTTAAGCAACAACCTAATGTAGGACACTGACATTCAAGTTCTTGTTTGAAGCTGGTTCTCAGTGGTGTCCATGGATTTAACTATTTTCCATAGTCATCACAGTGGTGAAACTCTAGGTAATTTTCTTTCATACTAATGTTAAAATACCAAGTTTAATTTGAGATATCAAAAGAAAAATCATAGTTTTAGTGCATCATGTTATTCACAAAAAAAACCCCAAAATATGTTTCTTAATAGCACTTACCAGGAGACCTCGAGAGCTCACACAGTCAGGATAACTCTTTGCATCATAATACAGAAAAGAAGAAGCGCCAGCAACAAATCACAAGAAAGGGACAGCCTGACTCCTAGATGAACTGCTGTCTAGGCACTTGCTAGCAGAGATTTATTTTCTTTCCACTTCATTTCAGTCTGTGAGGCTTTTTTACCTTGCACTGAAGTTTCCCATGCATTCCCATCAAAGGGAAAAGAGAATGAGGAGATGTCCCAAGTTCACATGAACCAATGGAGATCCCAATGGACTGGTGGGGCAGAAGGGCACTCCTTATCACTCACTTACCACTTATCACTCTCACCTGAGGGCCGGGGGCCACTGCTGTCCTCCAGCTGCTCCACATCCACCTGAGGGTGAGTCAGCCAAAAAAGGCTGAAGTATTTCTTAGTATTCCTCTCCTTTGTAGGCAAACACATTTCTGTTCCTGCAAAAACAAACTCTACACATCACTGGATCAGGAGCAGCATTTTGTGTTTTGGCAACACATCCCCATGTCTTCTCAAAAAGATGGTGGTGGGACAGATAGGACCTAAACACTCTCTTAATTAGGCTGGGTTACAGCATTGCATCTGTGTACTATATTTAACACACATAAAAAGTGTTCAGCAATTGAGTATTTTTGTTGATAACCATATTCCAGACCCTTAATTTTCTTAGAAGCTCTAATCACGAACTGTTGAGAAGGATTTTATCAAATAACATTGAAAGAAAGTTTGTTCAAAAATGACTGATTTTGGGTGCCTCAATTTTTTGCCCAAGTTCCTTTGGAAGGATTTTTTCTGCACAGCACTAGCAAATATAAAACCTTATAAAATGTCTCAACAAAGCAAAGCAATGCAAAATTATTCATCATGCTTGAAAAGTTGGGCTGTAGTATGTTCCCAGTCAAGACTGTGCTTGAAACTGAAATACAAATATATGAACTGCAGAGTGCTGCCAAAATGATCAACATTGTCTGCTATATTTCTTGGAAGAGCATACAATCATTCTGGTCCATAAATGGCTACTGTTTCTACAAAACAAGTCAATTTTTGTCTTGCTCTCTGGCTTTAATTTTAAAGGCATAACTCCACATACAAGGCAAAGAACCAAATGCTATTAAAATATTTATTTTTTAAAAAGGTGCTGTCTGCTTGTCTCCTAAGTAGAATGGTGATGAGAAATTGAATTCACTGACATTTCAGAACTCAGGCCTTTTGCAGTGACAGGGACACACTAGTTAAGGAGGATTTTATGCCTGTTCCAATTTTACTGTGATCTGAAACGTTTTAAATTGTCTGTGTCTGCCAAACCCTGAAAAAGGTTTAATTGTGAATGTCCAGACAAAACCAGAATGCAACCTACTTGACTCCACGCCTGTGAAAACTACCCTCATTATACATTTATGATGAATTATGAACCCTTGTCAAATCCTGGCAGAATATTGCAGAAGGAGGTTTCCTATCTTACACGAAGAAAGGTTCTATTCTAGTATAAATAAATATATATAATATATATATTTAAAGCTAACTACAAGGCGATGCTACCAGTTACTCAAAGATGTCCTATTGTACCTAGAACAAATGGGAAAGAAATTGTTCTGGCTTTCCTCCTTCAACTTTGGCCCATCAGGAGTTTCCTGACTCCAGCATTATGAGTTATAGATGATCATCCAATTGAGCGCCCAAACTTATGAGCTGGACTTAACAACTTGCCCAGTGTCAGAGCTGAGTTACTATACACTCGTTTGCTTTGGGGTTTAACAGCTTGCCTCAACTCTGTGCTCACTGACTTCAGATCTCTCAGCACAAGAGGAACACTTCCGTGTCTGCTTGCAGCAGGAATATGCAAAGCAAAAGATTTCACTCACATCTGTGTGGATAACAGTAGTTAGACTATATTCTCCTTTTCAGAATCTGTACTCTAGGTTCAAAAGGAAAGAAATTAGATATGCTGAACCTCTGAGAGATTCATTTTTTCAAAGCCCTTCTCTTTACATCAATTTTAATGAGGTTTTAATTGCACTTTCCTTCCTTAGGCAGCACATACCTTTTCAAAAACTCAATGCACTGTTTGTGTAGCATTAAATATACCCTCCAAGCAAGCAAATATGTTGTACCTAACATTTTGCATTGAAGTATTTAGTGTTTGACTTGATGTTGATCCATCATTACCTTGCTGCTATGGTGGTCTTTCACTGGAATTCAGTCCATCATATAGCAAACACTCTTTCCAATTATGTCTCCAGCCCACATCCCATTGCCTTGTTCTACAGGTTGTGGAAACACTGTGTTCATGGCAAGGCAGCATTACAGTTTTCCCACGATACCAAGTCACCCTACACAGCTGACTGGAAGCTTCAAAACAGTACTTAAGATGTGCACTGGCTGTGTGCCGGTGTCCTGAATGGGTCTGAATTTTTCTCTGGTAGGACAAGAGGACTAGGCAATGTGAAGGGAAGACAGTCATCTAAAACCCCATGTGGGGAGTGAATTGAAGCTGAGGATTATATTCCTTAGAATCAAAACACCCAAGGTATAGACTAGACTATGGAAAGGGCTTGCATTTACTTACTTTTACCTCGGAGGACCTGTTGTGATGATCACCAAGCCTTAGAGCCCCATTTTTACATCTAAAAGCTCTATATTTTCTGCATCTTGAAACGTGTCTAGAGTATCCTCTGGAGCTTGCATATTCCATCCTTTTGGATGGAGATAATCAAGTAAGTTCAGCCCTAGTTGTTTCCTACTCAAGTGTTAGATGAAGGACACCACAGAAATAATCTAATCTGGACTCCTAGCAGAAAGCATTTTGAGATTCAGCTACACAATCCAGTGTCAGCATTCTGACTGCTCAATTATGAAGTGTGATTGACAGTTGAGAAGGAAAAAGAAGCTGGAGAAAGAATCATAAAACACTTTCAGGAGCCACAAGGAAAGCTATGCGGGCAGTTCAGGCTTTAGCGAAGTCAACCAGAGGTCTACAAACTTCTCTAATGAGCATGTGAGTAACATGTTTTAACATGGAAGGTATGTGTTTGAAACTTAGCTACTATTCATGAATTTGGTTTTAAATTGGCTTGGTATTTTGAGAGAAACTTTGACACACATTTGTGGCACTATTTTACTCAGACCGGATTATTTCTGGAAGCCAAACCTAGACAGTTTTTACTCAAAAACTTGATACTTTTTTCATTTCAAAAACATCTCTATTTAGAGACCATGTACTGCACATTACTGAAAGCATGTTTACTGGTAAGCAACTATATTTAACAGATGGATTTTACAAGATTATTTTCTTTGTTATTCTTTTAGCAAAAATTTTAGAGATCCACGTATCTCCTGGAAAACTTTTTTTGTCTTAAAGAGTTATATTTCATAAGGTTCCTAGTACTTCACATATGTTTGACTGGCTAGCAGCTTGCAACTAGATACCTGGACTTGCCCTTGTGAGTCATTTATTCAAGGACAACTCACTTCAGGCTGCTCAATTACAGATGTTAATTTAAGATGAGCTGTGTTACATTAATGGATAAACAGCTACCTAATTAGCAGTCAGAAAACCTCAGCAGGTAAGTCAAAACTACAGAGTAAAATTCCAGCTATAAAATCTACAGAAACAAGATGAATTTACAGTAACATGGTGCTGAAAGCCCAGCACTGTGGTTAAACGAGCTTGTGCTCTGCAGTCCAACACCAATGTGTATCACTGTTGATGCCTTGGCTACCTAAAAACAGAGGCTAGACAAGAATAAGAGAATAAAAGTAGGTATTTATTTGAAGGGCCTTCAAAGGTACACTTTGGGAGTGTAAAGCCTACAAGGGGCTCCACCCAAGATGGACGCTGGGTCACGGGTTCTTCACACTTTTATAAGTTTGGTCCATTTACATATCAGGGTTAATTCTCCAGTTACAATTTCAGTTAATGATGCAATTACCCCAGGTTTGCCCCTCCTCTTCAAAGGCTTTCACTTTACACATTTTGGGGCCTGGGACATCAAGGTGTCCTTGAAGAGCAAACCTAGAGAGGGTTTGTTATGTCTAACCAGCATGAGAGAACAGCAGCTAGCAGGCCACACAAAACTTCAGAGTTACACACTAGGCAGTACAGGGTTTGAAAAATGTAAAAATTAAAACCTAAGGCATAACCGTGCTCACACTTTTTGCCTTGAACATCACCACATTTTCTCTGACAGCATAAAATTTTCATACTATTTTTCCACTGACTTGTTTTTTTCCTCTGCTTCTTATATAGGTCTAACTCCTCTGCCAATTAAGTCAATGGGATTTTTTCAGTTGACCTACATCGAAGAAATACTGGCTTTAGGCCTATTGAGTTACAATTTCCACACAAGTACCACTAGAGAGGTGTTTTTTTCACTTCGCACATGATAGAGAGCTTTTAAGGAATATGAGTGAATGGATAAGGTAACTAAACACAAGTCAGAGATCAAAACCATCAACAAGATTAATTAAGTAACATCCAAGCTTGTATTGTGAGCAACACAGTTTCATGAACAATAATGACTCTTACCCAGAAAATGAATGGTATCTGAACACATACTAAAGGATTTTATATCTATTACGGTGACGAAAGATGATGACTTAAAAACAACTTTAGGTGGTTTCATTTAAAACACTGTTAAAATCAAAGTCCTTTGTTCAGCAGGAGTTTCTAAAACCTTTACTCTAGTTCGTTAGGCATGCAAAACCCCCAAAGGTCCCTCTTGCATTAAACTGTATTTTGCTTGGTGCTGGTGGGACTGCTACAAGCTAAAAGGCTTGTGAGGATATGGATTTGAAGTATTACAAATTACTTTTTAACTGCATATCAGTTCCATTTTATTGATAATGAGGGATTTCCTGACTATTTACCACTGACATTTTGAGAAGTTGCTCTGTAATCCAAAATGATCTCCTATTCTACAGCATTCATTTTTAAGCTAGGAGCCAGAGGGAAAAAAGTAGGCGTTCAGCACAATGTGACATTTTGATGTATTCTGAAGAGTTTTTAAGGGATTTGCCATCCAAAATAGCAGGATAGATTAAAAAATATGTAAGGACATTTTCATTAGAGATTAGCTCTTCTCAAAAAGTTCAGATGCTTTTACATGAAGCGCAGGAGTTCAGACCCTCATCTGAAAGAGTTTCATGGAATTGAGGTCTTTGGGATGCATCCAGGTGGTCTTTTGAGACTTTCCACTCTTTATATAACTTCTTGTAACACACATTTAACAAGTTGTAAAAGGAAGATAAAGGCAAACTTGCACGGAGTTCCAGGACTTTTCACTCAGACAGGCACTCACAGAGCATCCTTTTAGCACTCAGATCAAAACTAGTAAGAACCAGGAACTTTATGAGACCCTAAAGGGAGACTGGAAGTGGAGGCACTGAACTATCCTTAAACTTCAAGAGAGTTCTGTTATGGTTACCTATAAAACCAGAATGAATTCAGTTTGCCTGAAATTGGTTTGCTTTCTTTAACTTAATTGTTTATCCAAGGTTTTCTTCTCTTCTATTTCTACAATAACTTTTCTACAATAACTGTTCTGGCATCTTTGCCAAAGGAAAGTGACAAGCACAGTTAAATGGTGCACTGAAGTGGCAACTTACTGGCAGACACTAGACTGTAACAAAAAAAAAAGAGAAAAGGAAAGGCAGGAGGAAATCAGGAATCAAGGAGGGGAAGATGTCTATGTCTCTGAAAGAAGCAAAGTAACAGAAGATCCTGGACCTGTAAAACTGAGCAACAAGAAAAATTAAGTAAAAATAATGAAGAAATAGTGAATCAGTTCATAGGCTGAGTTGTGCTACAATTATTAGCTGTTTATCATCCTAGAAAACATGATCCATTCCTTTTATAGCCTTATGATCACTACTGATGAGGAACTCTCATAATCTGTGTCTAAATACATTGACAGGAGCTGCCAGAACTTTCTGTGCCTCAACATAGGCTCAAAATTTATTTTTTTTATGTCTATATTGAATCACATTTTTTCCAATATGTTAAACACACATTGTACATATAAAGTTACATAGAATAATTGAGACTTCTCAGTTTGTCCATTTCTACTGAGGTGCCAAAATGTGAACCTTGGAGCCTAGCTCTGGACATGCAACTAAGACCTTTGGTTTTGGGGGATTTTTAACATAGTATAGTGTAATAATGTGCATATTACTTTAGAAAGAATACGGAAAACCAATAACCAAGTTGTTGATTCACACCACAGATTCCCTGCCTGAAAGGGAAGCTCCCCATAAAGGAAGTTAATAACCCTGGTCTGCCAGCCTTCCTGAGACAGGACATCACTCAGATGCTGGTACAAATTCATTGGCTATACATGTATCTATTGCAATATTTATTCATTTTCCTGCTGTCTGTAGTGACAAATTGTTTCCTTGCATTCTTTGGTTAGAAATGGGTTGCTTTTTCTTTTTTTTATATACCTCCCAACACCTCAGACACTTTATCAGTCACATCTGTAGCTGTTACAGAACTCAGAGCAATAGCATTTTATTAGATATGAAACAACAACAATCACTTTAAAATATAAAGCTTAAAGAAGAAACTTCATGAAGCCTTCAACAAATCCTCTCATATCCCATCACAGAGTGTTTTTTTAAAATAAAACAAAACCAAAACCAGTGATAACAACCTGAACAAAACAACAAAACCAACAGCTCCTCTATTGCTCTATGACTATATATTAAGAATTTTAATACTGCAAAAATAAAACATGGGTAAGAATTCCCAGTTGGTTAATGTAAAACATTTTTCAGCCTTTTCAGTAGAACTTCTGCCCATATTCACACATAAGTCCAGCATCTCCACTGTAATGTAAAACTAAAAGTTAAAAAGCAAAAAAAAAATGTACAGCAAAAGCCCTACTGAAAGATGAGCTCCAGAAATGACAGCCTGAAAGACATTCATAAAAAAAAAAGGGCAGATCTGTTAGGTGGACCAATAAATTAGTCAGCTATGGTCCTCCAGAGGGTGTAGTGACAAGGAAAAAAATGAAATTCTGGATGCTGAAAGATTAAAGAAAATTAAGCAAATTCCACACAAATCCAGTAGATGCCATCTTAAAATTTTAGTACAAACATGACTTCCAAAGGACCCTTAAAGCTTCCAATTATTCCAAGATTCTACAACTAATCCATTTTGAGTCAAAAGCACCTTCCTTTCTTTCATATTACAAAGCAGTTCTTTACCTGAGTTTTGTGCTGTGTAGAATGAGGGTGGGAGAGTCTTCACCTTTTATTTGCTGCTTCTCATCAACTACAATTACAGTGGCCTGAGTCCACATTTTATTTTCTCTTTTGGACTCCTTGGTTTGTTAAAAATTCAACTACCATGAAAAATACCCACGAAATATTAAATAAGCATAAACATTTCAGTTGAACTACTTGTGAAAGCATTGACTTTGTTTAGATGTTCTCTAGCTCGTTCTGTAATAAAAGGATGCAGACAGATTACTTTAGAAAAAGAAATCAAAATACAATATTTTCCTTGTGAAAACCAGGCAACATTGCATCCTTGATAGCCATTTACTCTCCTTTCTATGCAAAAGCTTTATTGCATTACAATTCTGAGCATTATTTCAGTATGTGTTAAATAGTCCCAGTTTTTGAAAGTTTATAGACTGTATCAAAGCATATCAAATCATCCAGAACATAGCTGTTTGCCACTCTACTCTCTAGCACAACAATCCTATTTTGGACATGCCTTATTTTGACATTTCTAAGTCTTCAGACAGTTTTCCCTCTCCTGTATCTGAAATTGTGTTTAGTGCTGTCTGGAGCAAGGTGGTAGTGATAATATTTAAATTTACACTTTCAGAGACTGATACACTTTACTTCATCAAATAGAAACAGTTCCATTAAGGGAAACACAAACCGCCCTGATACTGTGGGCCCCAGCTGTGGCTGTTGGAGGTGAGAAGGCAGATTTATTTTCTTTTTGCATTCAAGGCTTGACCCAAGACGCATTGGAATAATTGGAAAACATTCACATTTTTGTAAACATCCTTGATACTTAACTAATATGTGATTTGCTTTTAGTGATTCATGGAGATACAAACATGTTGGAAAATTTTTCCTTTAGATTTGTTCTACATCAGACTCAAACTTTGAACTTGGTTAATGAATCAGGGCAGTGAACACTGACCTTCGCAATCACTGTGGGTGATTTTCCTGTTTCAACAGCCTGCTGGTACCTTTCCTGCATTCCACCAGTGTTACCCTGGCAATTCAGGGAAGCTAAGCCAAAACACAAACAAAAAAGGCATCTTACCTACTGGTCTGCCTGCATCATGTAAATCTTACTGGAGAAGAGGGTTCCTTCCATTGTCTTTGGGGACAACAGGGCAGCTTCCTTTCTTGGAGCCTTCCCATTTCTGTTGTCCAGCCACAAGTAGCACAACTGAAAAGTCCTCTTCTGCAGGTGAAGAGTCCTCAAACCAGGACAGTTTGGCATTTCCTACTGCCACTTTCATTCTCTCAATCCGTAAATTATCTGCTCTCTTCAGCCTGAGAGGAATCAACGCATGGGGCACGACTTTACCACACCTGCATTTCAGGTGCTGGTTTGGGTAGGGCTCGGGAAACAGGAGGCTTTGGGCTGAGGAAAACTGCTTGGAAAGTTCCTTCGAGCAAAGCTGCGAGATGACAGCGTAACCCCCGATCCCTCACCGCGGAGCACTGCTGTGCCAGCTATGTGGGACGGCTCCATCCCGCATCCTCCCCCATGGCTGCACCCACCAGCCCCTCCGGCCACGGCGGCAGAGCCACGGGATGCCGACCCGAGCTCTAACGAGTCGCGGGATGGGTCAGCTTGGAAGGGACCACAGTGGGTCCGCTGGTGCCACCTCCGTGCTCCAGCAGGCACAGGAGTGCATCCAGACTGTTGCAGATGTCTCCGCTGAGGGAGGCCCCGCAGCCTCTCACGGCGCCCAGGCCGGGCCAGGGCGCGGCTCCCCCCTCCAGGCGCCCACAGGGCCCGGGGCAGCGGCAGGAGCGGGGACAAGGGCGGGGCCCGCCAGAACAGGTGACATAAAGCAAAGCCAGGCAACGAATCCCTGGTGGGTGGGTTCAAACCAATTAAGTGAATTTTACCCCCGGAAAAGCGGGCAGCGCTGTTTGACTGGTACTTGTCTCGAATGTCCTCCGGGGGGCTGGGCAGGCGCTGCCCCCGGCCCCTCAGTGCCGCCCATCGCTGCTCACAGACCCGGTCCCGGGGCAGCTTTGCCCTTAGAGCGCTGCGTGGGACTATTCTGACAACAATACAGCTCCCACTGCAGTTTTCAAAGGGAACTCAGTTCTTGACCTTGTACTTCCCTGTGCCTGGTTAATTACTGCATTACCCTGGAGATTTTTAAGCCATTTCAGATTCTCCCTGAATCACCAGATCCAGGAGTTAATGCATGCCCTGCTACACCACTGCGGCATTTATAAGGGTCCAGCTATCAGCTTCAAACTCCTCGTTTTTCCATTGTCTCTAACAGCACAGTAAAACCAAGTTCATTAATGCCTTCAATCTTTATTACAGCTGATTACAAAGATGCCACCATTCCGCAGAAACAAAGTTATCAAAGAAAAAAATCTGAAAAACTATTATCTGTCTAGCCTTTGAGAACTTCACTTGATATTGAAACAGGTAAAGCAACATAATTCAGTCTCAAGTAGGCTCTCTATTCTATTAAACTTTCATTGATTTGCTGCTGATAGAAAATGAGTCACAAAAGACATTGATGAAAAAGCTTTATAAAGGGATATGGCAAGTGATCATCAATTACTGAAGTGTAACTTGAATTGAACTTTAGCACTGTGGGCAGGTGCAGACCCAGGATTAGAGAGTATTAGCCAGCAGGAAGGTTTCTCCTTCATTGTTTTGAATTTGCTTCATTATTAATAGGTCTGGGGGAGGAAGAGAGATTAAAAAAAAAAAGAGCCCCAATGCCTCTTAATTTATCACCTTTGTCTGTGGCCAAAAGTAAAAGCATCCCAACCTTTTCAAAGCACCTTGACTGTCTCCTTGGCAGACAGAGTATTTTTAGCCCACTGGATCTGAGCTGCTCCTGAGAACAGATGGGCTAGCACTCCAAGCACTTCACGACTGTATGTGCACTGCTGTAGAACAGAATGAATAAAAAATGACACGGCTGTGAAATCTTTATTCCCCACTTCCATCTCATTGACTTCAACAAATTGTGTACGTCACCTCACCAACAGGAAAACAATGTCTGCCAGTTTCACAATGCCTCCTTTTTCCCCCATTACAAACTGATTCTTATCCAGGGTGGGGAAGGGGAAGTGGTTGGGTTTTTTTTCCCTTTCATAGCAATATTTCAAGGTTTCCACTCTGTCCTGATCCTGTCTCCTCAAATAATCAGTGGTCTTTGGCAGAGGAGCTGATACAACACTGACCTGGAAAGCTGGATGAAGTGCCTGTTTCTAGTCCAGCCTGAGGAGAACAACTGGAGTCCAAGCTACTCATTTTGCCACAGCACAACGGCTGTTCTGTGGGATATTTCACCTTTGCAAGGAGCTGGTTCATTGCAAATGTTTCCATGTGGTATTTGCATGCATAGTCTGAACTTTGTATTTGTTAATCACAAACCTTCATCCAGGAGGAGGTTTCTATTATGATTGATCACAATGACAACTTGGAAAATTAGATCCTTTTTCTCTACAAAAGTTCATGAATAGGCTTGGTCTTTTACATAACCATTGATAGAATTAGCCTTTTCAGAGAAACTGGAATAGTAGGTCTAATTTCCATTATGTTATTTATTATTCTATTTAAATTACTTTTTTTTTTTTTATGTTTAGACTTTTTAGTAGTGTATAAATGTAAATTATACTGTAAGGATCCAAGCATGTAGCACACTATATTCAAAATTGTGGACAAGATGCATCCATTCTTTTTTTCTGAACTGACTTTCCTAGCTTGATTTTTTTCTGGAGAAAATTATCTGGGGTCTTATTTAAACCTTCACAAATTTATTTCAGTCATCAAATCAGATATTTCATGGGCTTGACATTTTGAATAACTGCTCCCTGGGTATTTTCATTCTCCCTTAAAAGGAAACTAGCATTAAGGGAGAGAATGGATACCTAATGAAATGTCAAAAACATTTGAATATCTGCACTGAATTTGGAGCATAATGTAGCACACTTTCTTTTAGAGATTAATAAAAATATAAAATTTTCTACATTAGATTTGAGCATATCTTCCATATTTTCTGCAATTAAAAAAAGTCTTTAGATTTATTCTTTTTTATTTTTTACTCTAAGGAACTGAAATAATTTTATGAAGCTTGGCATTTTGAAAACAGAACATTTCTCCATTAAAGTGCGTCAATGGAGGATTTTAGAGTAACTCTGGGGAAAGTGAAAAGTGATTTTAACAGGCAGCCCTAATAAAAAAAATTCATATTTATCAGCTAAGGATTGACACGTGAACGCCAGTGAATGTTGTGGGAGCTCAGCACTGGAATTCAGTGAACATTTTTATCCCACAGAACAGTTTGCTCACATACATCTGTCTCTACTGTTTTCTTATTAAAGAAAAAATGGAGATAGAGTCCAATGTAGCATATAGACCACTGAAATTCAAAATGAATGAACTAGCATGATGTGAGTACAGAACATAATAGGTAACAAAATATCATCTAGAAGTCAGACCAGAATTTATACATTGCTGTTAGAATTTTATTTTTTTTCTGGGATTCCTTGAGAGAAAATGTCAACAGTAAAAATGATAATGAAACATATTCCTTAACGCTTCTTCATTACATTGGATTTGAATTACTTCCTGAAAACATATTTCACATTAGCATCAGGCTATCACAAGCAAAAAGACTTTGAGAATAAAGAACAGACATAAGTGCAACAGGCTGGCTATCTTACTAATCGCAGTGCAGTGTTCACTGTACAGCTCTCAGAAATGAATTGCTGTAGTCTATTACTAAGATTAAATTCCTGGATGAGAAGATATTTTCTTGTTTACAATACTGACATTTCCTACAGGAGAGCAGAATAACCAGGGATACCTTTATTCTTCACTGAGTTTTTAAGTGCTGTAAAAATTACACTGACAAATTCATCATGCTTTATGTGGTAAGCAGTGCTTAGTTTCCACATTTGCATATCCTGATATGCATTATACATTTTACAATTTTCTGCCCCAAATAACCTACAAGAATACTTAGTAACTTTTGTCTAAGACAACTATGTCTGATTTTCCTTTCAGGCCATCTATGCTCTATCAGCTTGTGGAATAGAAGGTGCATTATGATTGGCCATGTCGTCACATGCTTTGACCATTAATGACAACAACTGTTCAATTAAAAGAATTAACTCCCACCAAATAAGAATTTGCCATCACTCCCACTCTACACACCCATACGCAAATATGTCTTCACTGTGTTCTTGATCCACACTACTTCTGTATCATTCCTGGGGCACTGTAATGTTACTCACTGAACAACTTTTGGGCCTTTTTCTCACCCACTAGGAATTCCTTCCTGTCGCTGTTGTGTGAGGGAAAATTAGTGACCATAGGTCTTAGCCTACGTCCTTTGAATTCTAGGCAGGAAAAGCAGTGCATCTCAGGAAGTACTTAATCCAAGCTTTGCCTGCTGTTATATGGAAATTTATATGGAATAAACCAGCCCTGCCTCCTCTCTTTTCTCTCCAGGCTTGTGAACTTATGACCTTCTCCCACCCACAGTTCTCATTAAAACTGAGAACAGGGGAGAAATGGCAGCTAAACTTTAAAGGAGACATTAACATGCCAGGTGTTTTCTTTGTACATACATCAGGACGACACAAATAGGACCAAACTAAATGTCCAGTCTCTTTTGAAGTTATTCCTCTTCCATAAGAAAAGTCACTTATTGATGTATAATAAAGATACTATAAAATGTTACCTTCATTTAAAGCTACTGGAAGAAATTGCAAGAGAGAAGAAACCAAATCCATTGAAGGCTCCAGTGTAGTAGAAGATTTGCATTAGCTACGGGCCATCATGTAACGATACAAGCTACAGGATTAATCACTAGCAGTAAACAAATATTTGAAGAGGAGCTTTCACACAGCACTCGCATGGCAAGAAATTAGCTATAAAAATCAATTATGCATCATTATCATCTGACAGTACGTATCCAGGAGATTCATGTCAGGAAACACAAACCAAGCATCCGGTCAAGTGCAAGCACCTCATTCTGCAATTGATAGTTCGGCCAGGGACACATTTCACAGAGGTCACTTACCCCATCCTCTTGGGAAGGGAAAAAGGAATCTTAAAGCAAAGCCATAATAAGACAGAAAAGAAAGCCAGTCCTTGAAAATCACTGAAAAATAAGCTATGACCTGTAAATTATGAAAACAAATTTATTCATAGAAAGAGAAAAGGTTCTCCCACTGTGAACTACCAGAGTCTACCTGAGACCAGGTTTGTGTTGGGGCTTCACAGAAATGGAAGAATTTAGACTGCAGTGAAATGTGGTATAACTCCATTAATGCTCTATATTCAGGTTTGTGGTGACTCGAGGGAAGACCAAGCAGGAGCAGATTCCTAGTTCATACAAAACTAAAGTCTTTTACTGTAGTCAGTGTATTAATACTGCCTCACCTCAGCCAAGAAATAGATTTGTTTAATTTCATTCAAGGTAACTGAAATCTAGTGGAAATTCTCACTCTGAATTTGGTTTTTGGAAAGAGTTTCTACACAGTAAGCCTGAAAATAAATCTCTGTTATAAAACCAATTTTTACATATCTCGTTCTTGAGGCAGGTGTTATTTTATTTAGCTTAGCATTCGTTCAGAACAATAGGGATTTAGTACTTGAAAGAATAATCCAGAACATCTATTATAAAACTAATATGCAAATACTCATACTACATCATTATTCCATTAATTACGAGAGTTAATAGACTGGCATCTACCTTCTTTGAGTACCTTGGAAATCTCATCCATGCTTGCTGTCAATTTCTTTGCTTGGTTTGTGGTTTTTTAACCACAAAGAAGAGGTCAGTATTAAATCAGAGATGTCTGTGTACAATAACAGATTAAAACAAAATTCAAAAGAACAGATGGATCTATGGATCCAGGAGGAAGCAAGAATAAATCCTCAAGAGATGCTGTTTTCAAAGATACCTGCAAACAAGCTTGCGACCTTGTGTGCCATGTTTTATTGCCGTGAAACAGATATGAGAAAAGTTCAAATCATTTTTAAGTTTAAAAGTTTACCTTACTGCTGTGGCATTTTTCCCTATGAAACACAATTACCATAGTAGGCCTCTCAGTGAATTCCTGGTGGTCTCACCAACAAGATATATTGACAGGGAATCTTATTAAGGAAACTCCGTAACATGCCCGTCTTACGACTCACCAATACCTACCATTAGAAAAACAGGTCAGGAAGCAAAGCCGGAAGGTCCCAGCAGGATGAGCTAAAGCTACCCCTGGCAGCCAAGGAAAAGGCAGCAGCACGACTGGTTTTTCACCCAGTGATGAACAGCTGCAGCCAGCACTACGAGGAGAGGCAGACAGAGGGAAGCAGATGCAGCACTCAAGGCTGCAGCACAAACCAGCCCAGCTCTTACAGATTCAAGAGTGTCAAATCTACCTCCAAGGTAGATTTAGCTCAAAGCTGAAATCTTGCAGACTGTCAGAGAGAAAAGGAGGTAGCAGTGCCTGGTCTTCCTCCCAGAGTAGCAAAATTCCAAAATGGTTTCAAAACAACAGGATAAGCACATTTCCCCCTTTCTTATTTTCTTAATTTTCCAAATTCACTCCTTCACTGCTTTACCTTCTATTCTTCCTACTAACTGGGCTACCTTTTTCATAGTTCCTTTATTGTCTTGTCGCCCTCTTAGGCAACAAGAAGCACCTGTTCACTTAGAAAACATCTCCATGCTTGTACTTCACTCAAGTATATTGGCAACAGCTGCACATCTTTACCAAGGAAAGCTTCTGTTCTTCTAAGTTTCTGCTAGCTACGATCTCCTTTTGTTTCCTTCGAAACTTATCTTCAGTTAACCGCACCATATTTTATTGCTGCTGCTTCTGATTATATATTGTTTAGATTTCTTTCTTGGTAAATCTATGAATTGGCTGGCTATTTTTCATTATTTCTGTGGGGCTATGGGAAAAAGAAAAGAAATTCCTTTATTTTAGAATTCTGCCATTAGGATAGTAAAACGCTCAGCAGAAATTGCAGTTTTCCAAGTAATATCATTTGCAGGGGAACTTACAGGGGCTTTATTTGAAAGCTAGGTAAAACTTAGAGTGAGAAATGGATGGAATTCAGACAAAAATATTTAGAAAATTAGAATTAGGAAATATGCTCTGAAGTGACAATAATGTTAATTACATCACAAGAGGCCACATAAGCTAAACAGCTATTATTTCCAAGCCTTCTTAATGGCTAAACAAAACACAAGCAGTTGCTGGGAACTGTGTCACTAGAAATAAATAGCTGTATTATTATCAGCTTCTGAATGTGAATTCCATGTGGAACAAGTTCTTCAATATTCTGTCTATAAACATTCACAAAATTCTGTGCTATGGTTGAGTAATCTTCCAAAAACTTTGGAATTTGCATGTCTTTTAGCATGCCTATCACCTTTTCAAAAGGGAAGGGAGCATTTCATGGGGAGTTTTTTGTTGTTCTTGGTTTATTTGAGGTTTTTTTTCAGTGCATAAAGGCAAAAGACTGGTCTGTAAAATGCCTAGGTGTCTAATCCCATACAGTCAGCTATCATTTTCTGGCCTTAGAGATATACCTTTGGATATTTACATTTTTTTTAATTTTAAAGGTCCCTTTCCATTCTCCTTTAAGTAGAGGTCCAGTTGTTCCATGACAAAACTGTGCAGCTGTGAATATCTTGAGGCTGAGGGGGTTCTTGAGATGCCTCTGACAGAGGGAGCAAGCACAGAGCTGGTTTCTCAGAGAAAGCAGATCTTTCTTGCTCTTTGCTTCTTTGCTGTGTCCTGACTTGCTTTGTTCTGAGGTGCTAGCAGTAACTATTTAAAACCTCCTGAGCCAGTGTGCCAAGTGATTAGTACAGAAACTGCCCGGCTGTCTCTGTGGGAAATTCAATAGAATTTTCTTTTCGTGGTCACAAGCATCGATGGATTAAAACACACAAAACCCAATGTTAGCAGAAGAAAGTTCCTGACCAAGAATGAAGCTTGTGTGCAAAAATCTGTGCTTTAATATGAGCTACCCATAGAATTAATTATAAAAAAAAAATACTGCTGTTACCACCACAAGTATTTATTGTTGTAGCACCTTAAGTGTTTAGAGTGCTTTATTGGCTTGGACAAGACAAGTTTCTTTTCCTGGATGATTTTACCATCTAGATCAGTCACAGTACAGAAGGTAACAGTGAGTCAAGAGTCAAATGACTGAGGAGAAAGGGATTTACATGGGGCTCAGGTGGGGTCTACACCAGGATTTTGAAGAGAAGCCCATAGGGTTCAGAGACTGCCCAAAGCAGTAGCTTACAGAAATATGCTCAGTGTGTCTTTCCTATGTGTACTGTGATGAGATTTTATTATTTTTCTAGTCCAAACACTAAGCAACTGCTCTAGACTTCTGGTCTACTTTCACGGGGTTAATATTTATGGCAAATGGATCAGGAACACAATGTGAGCATCTTGTTTTTAAACATAAAATAGCATGATGATAATGTAATTAGTTGTACCTTTTCTGCGTATAAATATACCAGCCCCACCCTCTCTCATAACTCAGAAAAGGAAAATACCTAGTCCTAGAGCAAAGTAAAGCTGGCAATATCCACTGTGTCTCTTGCACATCTAAAAGTGGAAAACATGACAAGGCCAGTGAGAGAATTGCAGGAAAGCAAACTGTTTGCTTTAGAATAAACTGACCACTTACTGTACAGGAGTAAAGTTCCTTCCAAGGCTGTTGGGTTGCATGAAAATGTAAATAAAATGTGTATGACCTTATTCTGTCTCTGCTGTGGGGAACTTTGTAGGCCTGAATTCAAAAGCATAATGGCAAGTTTAAAGCTACACCTAATTAAGTAAGCAATCAGAAAATTCACAGGGATGTTTTAAGACTGCTTCTCTTGTTATCAAAAGTGCACCACTGAGTAATGAAATTGTCAACAGAAACTGTCAGACCTTGCTTTGGAACACAGAATCTGTTCACCAACACTGATACTTCATACAGTACTCTATGAATAGTTCCTGCCCATGCTTTTTGCTGTATAAAACATGAGAAAATTAAGACAGGAACTTAGAGTTCAGTGCAATTGGCCACAACCCCTTGAAATTTTTTTTGAAGTAGTCCTCTTTTGCAATTTGCTGGTAATTTCTCACCTTTCAAGTGCTAGCAATATGAATAATGTTGATAATTCAGATGCAAACCAGAAATATTTTAGGCCTCCTAATGGGGATACCTTTTGGCCACAAGACCAGTGGCTTTGAAAGCTGATTAACTACTTTATAAAAATAAACAATAGTTTATTTTTATAACTATCTATTACTACAGCTATCCAGAATGCATTCCTGTTAGTCCTGGATCAGTTATTCAAATAAAGGGCTGTAGTCTGGTGGATTCTTCTGCTGTCCACATGGCTCCAGGAGTAGCTCCCCACCTGAGGATGTGATGATTTCTTCCTGGAAAGACAAAACCAATTAAAATATCAAAGATCTAAGCCTCACCTATCTTCTAAGGATAGCAATGAAGAGCATCACTCCACTGTAAGTGGCAAGGAATTATGAATAAACATTTGATTAAATAATTACAGACCAGCAAAAGGATCTTATCAATTAATAATTTTCTTCGTGCTTTGTTTATCTCGTACTTATGCTGGTAGTAACTTGTGCTACTATCAAACAGTGAAGTCAGTGCACACAAGAGGCTCTGATTTGTACTAGTAAGTTGCTGCACTACTTAGGAAACCAGGTACAGGTGCCTATAAAGGGTGTTCTCATGGGTTAATTTAACAGACAGATGCTAGCCTTACCATGCTACTTCCCCCAGGCAGACTGAGCAAGAGCTCAATGTTGAGTGCTCACACACAACAGTAACAGCTTTCTGACTGATGGCAGCAAGGTGAAAGACATTAGCCTTGCTAGGGTAAAGGCAGTCTGTACTCATAGCACTTATTCTCATTAATTAAATATTCGCGTGCCAAGTGCATCATTCCAGTGACTGATTACCAAGGCATTTACTGGAAAAGTGAAAAACTTGGTCTTTGCATTTATTCCTACAGTAGTGATCGTTCATTTTTGTTTTTGTAGAAGCTGAAGATTGATAGATGCACCAAAGTGAGCTGGAAACCAGAACAATATTGACTAAAATAGCAATCCTTCATCTGAAAGTTTAGATCCAAGTTACTATATATGGACCCAACATTTTCCAAACCTATCTAGTTTCTATTGAAATTCAATGCAAATTTGGTTCTTGATTTCCTCAGAACACATGCAGGCTCCCAGTTGTTGTTCCCTCCCAATCACTACATCAGACTGAGAATCAGTTCAGAAAGTTCCTACCCAAATTAAATGATTTTCAGAATCAAAGAATTACAGAATCATTTAGTATCTCTAGGATCACTGAGTTCACTTTGGCCAATCACCGCCTTGCCAACTAGACAAGAAGGTTGTGAGGAAGTAAATACAAACATTTAGCAGTCATCCGCTTTCCACACAGTATTTAAATGCAAACAATGAAAAAAGAAGATGCACGTTCACACCATATTCTGTAAGGTTTGTTCTTCCAGGTAATGGTTACCACCCCCTTGTGTCTGTCAGCTCAGTTGCTTGAGTGACCTCTTAGTTTTTTTAACCAAAATGAAACAAAATGAAGTCAATAGGTATAAGCAAGTAAAAAATTGGCTATGCCAGCCCTGTTCATTTTGACTGAAAGTGAAAAGGCACTCAAAAAAAAGGAACGCAGCACCTTCTCCAAAAAATATAGCAGTATCTGCAAGAGAAAGTGTGCCCACAGCCCAACCAGTCACATACAGATTTTTTGGGGTTACCAGGAGGCTTGGGGACACTTGACAATGTACTTCACCAGAGAAGCAGAAAAGCCTCTAAGAAAACCATGTGACAGACAGGATAAAATGCCTCCTGAAGTGATTGCCAAAGAGACCAGTTTCAATACAGCTATAAGCTAGACAGGGAAAAGAGAACTGTGTGTTGGCATTAAAGGTGAACCAGTTTTCCTGACAGCCTTACTACAGGGGCAGCTTTTAACTCTTATCATTAACTCTTATCTACGCAAGCATTTTTTCTCTTTTTTTAAATGGCAGGAACTAAAAGCCACTCTGCTTCTGACAAGTGCTCTGCTGCTGCCTGTAAATAGATGTGTTTCTAATATAATGATTGCCTAACATGAGCTGTGATGAAAATATAGGAACATAGCTGGAGCAGAGATGACTGGAATTGGTTCACTGTCACCAGGAGCAGAGGGGATATTATATTAGCCAGAGGTCCTACATCCAACACCTGATAATCTGCATTTGAGGTGTTGCATATCTGCTTTTCTTTCCTTGACAAGGCCCTGGTTAGACTCTCTCCACGTGCACTGGGGCTGGCTGGGATGGAGTTCATTTTCTTCACAGCAGCCTGTGCTCCACTGTGACACTGTGTTTTGCATTTGTGGCTAAAACAGTGTTGATAACACACCACAGATTTGGCTGTTGCTGACCATTGCTTGCACAGCACAAAGGCTTTCTCTTTTTCCCACTCAGGCCCTGCTGGGAGAGTAAGCTGGGAATAAGGGAGAGCTAGGAGGGGACACAGCCCAATTGGTTAACCCAAACTGGCCAAAAGGATATTCTGTACAAGAAAGATGTCACGGATTTGGGCTTCCAAAGTGGCCATTGAGAAAGGATTCCATCAAATTAGGGGAGGACATATTTTTTAAGTCAAATGTGATATCTACTATCCCCCCATGTGGAAATATAATTTGTGTACATTTAATGTCATAGTGATCTCTGAGGGGACACTTAGGCAACACTAAAAAGAAGTTGTGAAACCAGTGAAAAAAAAGCAAGATTTAAAAGACAGAGAATTTAGAAGAGAAATAACCTGAGACTGAATACTTAAAAAATTAAAACCTGTGAAGAAAAGGAGGAGAAAAGAATTTATAGAGTTACTCTGAGACAAAAGTGAGAAAAGGATAAAATAGGAACGGGAACTAGAAAAGAGAGGACGAAGAGGAATTATAAGCGTGGCTAAGAAAAAAGCAGAATTAAACTGATGAAGATAGGGAGAGCTGATAGACAATGAAAACAACTTATGCTTTCAGAAACAGTGCTACTGTTTAGTTACAGTCTGGCAACAAGAAACAGAAGTTAAAGTAATTCAAACCCATCTAAAGTCGAATAGTAAATTACTCTTGTAAGATTGTTTTGGGTAATAAGGAGTGACCCTTAACACATCCCTAAAAGAGAACCTCTCCATGTTCCATTCTTTACTACAGGGTCACACTCTCTTGCTTTTGCACATTACAGCCCTCACATCAAAGGTAGAAAAATGCTGAAATTTCATTGAAAGACCTTTCTATGGTATTTCCAATCCAATTTTCCACAGCAAAAAGGCTCAGAAAGTGTTACATCTGCCAGCCCTTATTAGTCCCTTTGTAGCCAAGGAAAGCTCACACTGTGTAAGGGGACACAAGTACACACTGGAGCATTTGAAAGAAGGGGAACAGCCTTCTGATTCACTGCAACAGAAGTATGAATATTACAGCTAGGCTTAGTGTACAATATTCTTTCCCTCACTATGGTCATTACTGTTTTCCAGAGTGGTTTCAAACTACATGGCTCCTCATTAAATTATTAATTCATTCCACTCAGCTATTGATCTCCACCTAGCAAGTGTTACCTTGTGAAAATCAATCAGATCTGTGAGTGTTGGGTGTCGGTTTGGATCGACCCCCAGGAAGCTATAGAAATCCCCCGAAGCATCAACCAGGAAGTGCTTGAAGCCGTTTTGCTGGCGGTAGGACAACGCGTAGCCCCAGATTTTCTCACTGACTCGCACCAGGAATGCGCCTTCAGATTTGTTCATCAACAACTCCTCTGCTTCCTGACGGCTGATAATGCCTGGCAAGAAAAAACCCCGTGTTTATGCAGGTAACAGGTCTGTCAGAGGCAATCAAATGCAGCAAATACTGAACAGAAGTGAAATCACAATGGTGTTAAGTTCTGAAGACTGGAATGTTTCTAGGAGGAGTTAGAGCGATGGAGATAATCTTTATGCTATTTGGTTCTGAAGAATAGCTGTAAGAGTTTTGATGGAGTCTGCTGGGATATGCTTTTTAATTTGATGATTAAGACTTGCTTTTTCATAGGAAATGCATAAATGCAACTGGCCTATCAAACCAGAGAATTCTGGACAAGTGATCCAGACTAGCATGGCTTGGCATTGCAGTTTGAATTTGTAATCCACTGCTGATACTTGCAATTGTATTGCAGTTCTCAGACTCTGTTGCCTTGTAACTGCTTTATAGGTCCTATGGAGGGAACGTAAAGCAAGTGCCAGGAGAAAAAGCACTTCTCTGCTTTTGTACATCCACACATATACACATATACACATATCCATAGATGCATATAGGTAAATTGGAGAAAAAGGAGTACCAGGAGTAGAGTTTCAAGAACTTTCACATTTTATTCTTTTGTGTTGGAAAAATCTTCATCTCTCTTTTTCTTTCTGATTCTGGAGCACAACACTGAAGTTGCTGGTACTTCTGCTTGCATAGAGGTTATAACAGATAAATCCTATTCTGATCCCAACCCACAAGAAAGGTGTGATCAGAATTGCACCTGGCACTGAACCAGCTCTTACCATCCACCCAGAGAACCTGGTTCCAGTCTGTCTGGCTGGCCTAGAGGACAGTCAGCTCATGTCTCAATTATCTGTGAAACACCAGATGCTCACTCTCATCAGGAACAGATGTTGAATTAGGCCATTCGGAACGTGAACATGGCACATACGTCAGTAAATAATGCATGTGAAGGTTCCAAAGTTACTCTCTGTGGGGATAACTTTCTCCAAACAATACATGTAATATTTAATGGAACTGCTTGTCATCGTAGAATCCTACACATGTCCTAGTGAGAGTTCCATGGAGTCCAAGTACTGAAAAGCCACATTGTTTTAGTGTAATAATAAATATGGTTCAGGGATTATCAGTTTGTACAAAGAAGGGCTTACCTGAAAGTTTGGAATTCTCTAATTAAGTCCTTAAGGAAAATTATGCTTCTAGGAGACATAGGAAGGGACTGAGGAGGTCTGGGTACTAAAAGCAAGCACTGTGTGATATTGGGAAAGGTAGAAAAGCACCTCCTTCTTTCATTTTTTTGTCCACTTTGAGAATATGAATTTCTTTTACAGTTTTACTTGGTGCAGTGATCAAGGGCTCAGTCTCAGTGAGGCTCAGAGGTCCCTACGGGAATACCCTCAGTACTAAGAAGAAACACACACACGTATGGTCTGCTGAATGGCATACATTTCTCTTTTATGAAGGATATTGCATCATCTTTGCAGACATGAAAAACAGGCAGTGAAGGTGCAAACATACACATTTGTTTAAAAATAGCAAGTAACTGCTCAGCAACAGTGTCAATTAATGCACTTTTCAAAATTAGAAATAGTTTTATTGGAGGTATTCCAAGATGAATTATTAAAAATTTTTGAACTCTGTTCAAATAAAAAGATAGCACCAACATGAATCCATATGATACAGCGTATTATGGGAAGTTGTACCACATCCCAATACCAGGTACCCAAGAATTACACAAAAACTGATTCTGAAATCACACTATCTGTTAACCCAGTCTTCTCTCAAGCTGGCCTAATTTAAATATACATGAAAAGTTTTATTAGTGATTATGATGGCTACTTCCTTGACAAATCTCTGCTGGAAATAAATGTAGATGAGCCACACTACCAATCTCAGAGCAGTTAATGACAGGGAAGGATAAACGGTGCCATCACCAGCAAATGCTACATTAATTACAATAAATAAGTATTTATACTGTAATTCTAGATTGAAGGCATGCTGATAACTTTTGAGATAGGAGCTGGGTGTTCTTATAACTACCTCTTCTCCAAACAGTGCCAGAATTGTTATGTGGCCCTGACAGGGAACGAGGTAGCCTAGACAATTCAGCCTCGATGACTATAGAGGATTTGTAAAACAAAGAAAGTCGTAAAAAAAGAGTGGTTGTATTATACAGTGAATGTTATTAGGATATGTCTAGGGTTTGAATCACTATCAGGCATATAACATGAAATTAATTTAGCATTGATTAGTTTAATGGCAATCTGTTCACCCGCTCTGTGGAGCCAAAACACTGGCGGCTTCCACATGATGCCATCTTCTTTGCCAGACCTTATTTTTGTTCTGGACACTCTATATCATTGAGTAGGTGAGAAATGCTACATTGCTCACAGCCAAATTCTTTTTTTGTCTTAATTCTCTTTTCTGCTAAAGATGGTGTAATAAATTATCAGCCAGCCACTTTCTTGCCTTTCACTCTCCTGATTCTGTTAATAGCTCACACGAAACCATCTTTACCCACCATCTCCTCCCTCTCCTTGCCTCCCAGTTATTTTATTTTTCTCTGGTTCAATTCTTCAGAGGGTAGTTATTACAGCAATGAAAGTCTCCCTCTACCCTTTAAAAAACATTATCCCGTTTTCAAGACAATTGGAAAAAGAGTGGCACTGCTCTCTCCTGAGATGGCTGTAGAGAGATGCACAATATCTGTGAAACTGTCACATTTAAAATTGTTTTAACTAAAATCAAGAAACTTTGGTTTCCCAAGGCTCCACTAAGAGGTATAGAATCACAGGTGCTTTTATTTGTGCTAGTTAGGATATTAATTATAAATATTATCTATAATAGGAACCACTGATGCTTTAAAAACTAATTTTCCCCTCACTCTCATGCAAAAACAGTCCAGTTTTTGCAATGCTTATAGATATTAACATCTTGAATTCTTAGCAAGAGAATAACGTTTTCTGAGACAGTTATTTCAAATCATAGAACATTCATCATCAACAGACGTGTTCCTAACTAACAGCTTCATTTTTAAAATACAGGGCCTGTAATGACAATTTGTAGATGATAGGCAAGTGTTAACATTTTTGTTGTAATTATGGTTTTTTTAACTGCCACCAATCCTTCAAAAAGGAAAAAGAACATCCTAACATTTAGGGTATATTAAGCTCATTATTAATTTATTAATAAATAAAAAAGCGCTATTCTGCAATATTCTGCAATGACCCCTCAGCTTTGCGCTCTACCTTCAGGATTATCCTACATACATGCTTGAGTGAAACTCAGGAGATGAAATACATATATATTTGTTACAAGAATGCCATACCAAGCACTAATCCAAATAGAAAGGCTGATAGACTTTGCCAGCAAGGCAGACTATGTACTAGAAATCTAGAATTATTTTTTCATTATTATACAGATAAAGTTATGTCATGTCCTTTGTTGTAATCTACCAAGGGTCTAAAGTACCACATGTAATAGTCATGTTAACAAACAAAGATAATTCAGCCTTTAACGGTAAATATATTTTTTAAATATAAATAGATATATAAATATGATAGACATTTATATAATATAAATAATGTAATATATTTGTATATGCCAAGAGGCCAGCTAAGATTAGAGGGACAGCAGGTACAAACGCAGCCCAGAAGCTTTCCTTTACCCTTCTGCAATAGAAGCTACTTGCTCAGCCGATGATTTCTCTTTTCATATTTTTCCATTAGCTTGATCTAAAACACTCCAGTGCATGAGATCTTACTCAGAAAAAGTGTTACAAACGCTGGCATGAATAAATGAGAACAATGGAATGAAAGCATTCATGCCAAAAGTGTTTTCATGACCATTATGAAAGCCTTCTATTTTGTGCAAAATTGATTTGATGAACAATTATGAATATTCACGCGTTATCAATGCAGAAGAGATTCATCCTGTTTATACAGCTTAAGACATCTAACCGGGGTGATGTAGGTCACTAATCAGGATCCAAAACAGAGAGAAGCCAATACCAGCATCTCCTTTGTTTACAATAGGATTAGATCAAAGCCCAAATGAATACAAATATGCCTGGTAATCATTATATGAATGATTCACATGCTAAAGGTCATAAAAACACATTACACCGAGAGCAAGCGTAAACAATAAATAAATGAGTAAACAGAAGGAATTACGAGGAATTAGCAGATGACTCCTGAATAATGTACAGGACTATATTTGTTCAATTATACAGGGAGATCTAATCAGTACTTTGAAAGAGAGGGATAAAATGGCCATAGAGGGAAGGGTTCCATTTGCTAAGAATCAGCCAAACCCTTCCATTTTTTTTAACTCAAAAACTGAGCTAGGCAGACATACCACTCTGAATACAGCATTTAGAATAAGAAATCTCCCAATGGCAAAAGAGCAAATTTATCAAAAATTTCCAAACCAGCTTGTCTCTTCAAGACTTAATTTGAAAGTAAAAAGTTGGCTTACACCTCACAATGAAAGAAAAAAAAATCTGAAATAAATTTCAGGGAAAAAACACTATAAAAAACTGAAAAGAACTTTATATAGAACAGATTTTAGGGTCTTGAGCACTTTGAATCAAAAGTTCTGGTTTGATGACAGGAAAATAAATCATAGGATTTTTTTCCCCACTTCATTATGATTTAAAAAATCATGCAGTTGGAAGTAAAGTTCAAACCTACTTGGGGCCAAAATCTGAATAAAGGCAATCAGTTTTATAAGAACTAATCAGAAAAGTAAACAGAAATTCAGAAGGGATTGATCCAAGTCCAGCCAGTCTGGTTGCACAGGAGCTGAGAGGCTGTGTCACATGGCAGCATTAACATAAGCCACTGCCAGCAGGAGCAGGAACAGCTTCTGAGAACACCAGTCTAGGAACCTCATGGGGAGGGGCAGATCTTCCAGAGCCCACAGAAGATAAAGGTACACATGAGGAGCCAGCACAAGCTAAGATGAAAACTGAAGCTGGGGAACTAAAGTTTAGAATAAACCTGACCTTTTTGAGATCCCGTAATAAGGTGGGATAGTAAAAGCTTGAAACACTCAAATGTGTGATACCAGCAACCATCTCTGGTCTGGGAGAAGGTGAAAAACCCACCCAGAAAGATCATAAGCATAAAAGCAGGGAAGATGATGTAATGGCTTCCCTGCAGTGCAAGAACTAGAGCAGCTATGGTTTATACTCTCAAGGAAAAGCATCACTCAAAGCAAGTTTCCTCAGGTCAACTTTTCCAATTCTCTCCCACAGGGGCAAGCACTCTTAAACTGACTGAACATAGTTCTGGTTGTTCATTGGGAAGGACACAATGAATCTACAGCAGGGAGATGTCTAGACTGAATACTTTATGTCATCCTTGAGACTGCCAGTGTCACACAATTTAAAGAATGCTGTTATCAGAATGGTGGTTTATGGACTATGCTGCGACTAAAATAGTCAAAAAATAACAAACATATTTAAGTCATACATTGTCATTTCTCTGGTGCTTCCAGGGGTAGCATGCACAATTAAATACATGCACAAATATCTGCAGCAATAGGATCTTACAGTGTGCTACTATTCAAGAGGTTTCACCCTCTCTTTCCTTTTAGTCACAATACTTTTTTAAATAATGACACAAAACAAACATTGAAAGAAGAGATCAATAGTATTGTGGGAGAAAAGGTATAGCTGAGACATAACAATAGCTCTGCCTCTTCTATTTCAAAATAGAAGCAATAAAGGCTAAAAAGCAAAGCAAGGGAGTAAATCAAAGACATCTGGTAATGGAAACAAAGCTGTTGAAGCTATTCACCGTCTGCTGTTAAGGCAGAACAAACTCACATGGGACTACATCTTCAAAAGAGTTCTGTTCCCATTTAGACATTGAAATAAATGGCCAGGCTTAGAAAAAACACAACAACAAAACAACAAAAATTCAATAAAAAAAAACAAACAAAAAACCAGCACAATGACAGGTTTGTTGGGGTTTAGGGGGAATTGTGATATTTTTGTTGTTTTGGGGATTTTGTTTGTTTGTTTGTTTGTTTTCTAAAATCTGGCCAGAAGTGCCATGGCAAGAGCCCAAGAGCCAAGGGATGCTGAATTCCTATGTAATGCTCTTCCTATTTACAGCTAGTAGGAATGCAGATATTTCATGCTGTGCTGCAGGTTGGTAATTGAAGTCCTAGTAACTAGTAATATTTACGGATGCTGCCAATAAAGGAAATATGTGCAACAGGTCACAAAAAGCAAAACCTAAAATGTGTGTAAATAAAACCATCCTGCCTCCATAGAACTGCACTGGGAGACAAAGCTGGGACGTATCTGGAAATCAACAGGTAAAACACACATTTGAAATATACTCACATATGTGTTATGTCAGTACTCTGGGGCCAGTATGGGGCCAGCCTCCTCTGACCTACATAAGCAAAGCTAAGTGAGGCTGCTTAGGGAAACTGGAGAAAGTTTTCTTTTTCTTTCTTTCACATTCACCACCTCTTTTCCTGCACAATTTCAGGAGTCAAGCATGCAGTAACATACCTCAGATAGAGATAAATCTGTGCTGGGGAAAGGTGAGCAGGAGTCCATCAGCCATTCTTCACCACTACTCTTTATAACCATCCTGGCAGAGTTAAGGCATATGCAGGATTGGAAAGCAACACATCAGTGAGACTCAGCCATCTCCCCAGTGTGCCTTGCTCAGTATAGGAAGTATGCCCTGGGCTACACACAGACATGTATAGGAAACGAAGGCCCAGAGGAATAATGTATTTCTGATGGCAAGAGATCCCTTTAGGCAAGGATGAGGCACACTGATAATCCATCACTCCCTAAACGAGCTCTCCTTGAAGAATTACTTGGTGCATAGTCTCTACACACAGGAGAAATTCAAGGAAAAGTACCACAGGTAAAAATATATAAGGCTTCGTTTTGTTTAGGTGGGGTTTTTTTGGTTGGTTGGGTTGGGTTTTTTTTTTCCCTAATGTGGATTCAGCTCTCTGTTTTGTCAGGGTACAACAGTTCTTAGAATAAAGCAAACTCAGTCCTCAGAAGACCTCTTAATTCCCTAATAATAAGATTCTCTAAAGCAATTAAATACCTACAGAATTTCTAAAGGAAATGGGTGCCTTACTCCCCTGGGAATCTTAAAAAATCGCACCTAAACAAATAATGCAGTAATAATGGGTATTTTTCTTCAGGTTTACAGAAAATCAGGTGTGTTAGATCCATTGTTGCCAGCGTGGCTCACAGTTAATTCTCTATGCACTTTGTGAAAATATACCTCTTAATTGTCTCCTTCAGAGTTCATTCTACATCCAACTATCAAATACTGTAAAAAGCCTTTATACCCACTGTCAAAACGTTTACACCTTATTCACTAGCAAGCAGTGCAGCACATAAAAGATAGGTGTTGGCATTACTTGTCTGAATATACCACTGTATAATAGAGCCCTAAATTTTTCTGTTAATGTCTCCTCAAAGCCTGTGTGGTTGGTTTCCTTCCTTCTATTCAGAACAGCCTTTAGAATGCATTAGCTGGGAGGAAAACAATTTAACCTCTCTCTTCTCTTTGTACATCGTTGCCATGTATCAGAAGAGAAAAGATAGCACAAAATACCTTTAACCTTTTATCTCATATTCTTTTTTCTTTAGATAGAGGCTCTTCTGACCTGAAATCCCTGCATTAAATCTCTCCTATTACCCTTTAATTTTTGTGAGTTTTCTCTTCTTGTCTAAATAACTTCTGAAAAGAAGCTTATGTTAAAAAATGGAACAGTTAACCATTCCATTTTCAGTGGTTTCTCAAACTAAATTCCTGTGTGTAGTTTACTATGTATGACCAGTAAATTTTCAGAAATTATGGCTCAAGAATATTCCATTTTGTACTGTTTTCAGTGTTGGAACTCTGTTGTGTTTCAAAGTCAGAAGCCCCAGTGTTCTAGTGAACTCAATGGGAGATCAACAACAGGAAAGTTGGGTGTTTGGTTTTGCTTTTGTTTGGTTGGGTTTTTAAATCAGTAAATACTTACAGGCCTATATAAATGTTCTAGACTCTGTTACAGATACCTGACGTTTCCTGCAAGTAGCATGGAAAATAAATATATGCATGAGGATGTCTTCAAACTTGAGAAAATATCAGTACACTAATCCAAGTAGGGAACTTTGTTACAAATACTATTCCTGTAGGATGCATTCACCTCCTTACAATACAGATGAGATTGAATTTTTGTTTCTATTGTGCACAAGAACGATAGCAAACTATACAGACCATCAATAAACTTCTGTGATGTGACACATGCAGAGTAGATATCAAGACCTTGCTGTATCTACTGAAACATGAAAATTTGCTTAATCAGTAAAGCACACAACAATATCTCACTAAAGCCTGACAGGGCTAGAAATTGTACAGTGGAGTAATAAACACAGAGCAAAGAAACTGATTTATGCTCTGATCCTGGCTCAGCAAACTAAAACACATCTGTTCTGGTACAATAGCCACTGATAACTGTGTTTTGTGTGTAAACTGAAAAGTGTGACAGTTTTTTAGAAGGTTAGTGGGCAGTATTCATCATCCTTTCTCCAGTCAGACAAAATGTTTGCATTCATTCAGTCTCGGTCTTGCAAGCAAGAAATAGGAAATTCAAGTTTGTGGGCAACTTTTGCAAGGACTTCACTTGTTTGCATTACTCACCTTGTTACTTCTCACCTAAATTCTCAAATTTTACTGAATTTAAAAATGAGAGAGAAAAACCTTCTAGTATGCAAATTAGACCTAAATCAAGGAGAAAATGAGAAAGCTGACGTGAAAGGAGAGGAGGGGAGAGGAAAGCCCTCCTGGGATCTCTTTAGGATCTCTTTATGTTCTCATAACTCCAGCCGTCGTTAGGGTCTTGTTTCTCCTAAATACTTCTGAGGGCAACACAGACATGAACAAACGTGGAAGACTGAGCTTTTACCAAACCAATTGCACAAAACAAAACAAAGCCCACTGTGAGATTCTTCTTTACTTTGGATTTCTGCAAAAAAGGCAAAGTAGAAGAATCAAAGCAGTCTCTCAGCAGAACCTTCCTGGCTTTGTACAACTCATTCCAAGGCAACACTGCCAGGTGGCACTCCAGGGGGAACACATGGACCAAGGACAGTGCATGGAACAGCACTGCTGCTAAACAGCCCTGGCTGGGATGACCTTCCTGCAGAGATTCAAAGAGCGCACTGCTGGCTGATGGGCAGTTGCTGGAAGGGATGTGGGAGGTACAGTTCTGAACACACAGAGACTGAGGAAAGTTTGTGAAGCTGGAGGTAATTCTTTCTGGGATCAAAAGCTCCCTTAAAAAATAATTTAAAGAAATATATAAAAGCAGAAATTATTTGCAATTCAAAATCAGTAGTTGCTGAACACTTCACCCTCTGAAGGCATTACAATCAGAAGTGAGTGCCGGTTCCCTGACTTGCCGTGCAAGTTGCATTTGGAACTCCACCCACTGCTCACTCAGTGCATGGAAATGTTACCCTTTCCCACTTCCTGCAAGTGGAAGACAAGGGTGAAAAACTGCAGTGTTAAAACTACTGTCAGTCTCAGGGATTGTTTTTGAAAGAAACACGTCTACTCAGATTTTTTTTAACTTGCAGCGTCTCCCTTCTCTCAAGCCTATATGCACATTTAACCACCAGGATTTTCTTTTAAAAACAGTGTCAGAAGAAATACTTGTACTTGCTAATCTACAGGTGTTTAATCTCAACAAGAAAGACAAGTCAAGCACAAAACTTCAGCTGTGCAGCCTTTTAAAACAGCTACATGTTTTAGTATCTCTGAAATAAGCATTACTGACTGAAGTGTGGAATACTTTATAAGACATGCAAATCTGTAATCACTATTTAAAAAAATTAAATGCTAATATATATACATATATTTACTTATTTTAACACCAGTTTCTGCTTCTGCACTACACGCTTTATTATACTGATGTTTCTTAATGAGTAAGATGTTTCTTTTTGTCTTCAAATAATTCTGACATAAGAAACATACTATATACTCTAAACCCAAATGTATATATTTTCAGTCACAGTCTTTCAATAGTGATATGCAAATTAGTTTTGATGCTTCTGAATTGTGAATACTTGGCTCCTTAGGCACACAAACATTTAAGTTTGCAATGCAGACTGGATCCTTTGTGTAACCTGTTCTAAAAATACGGCCACATTTACGGATGTATAGGAGACACTAAATAATGAACATTCATTAAAAAGGCTGCTGTGGGCTAAGAAAAAATGAACTCCATCCCAGCCAAAGGCAGGACATTACCCCACCATTTTCATGCTCTATCATGAATACACCACTTGTAGAGGAAAACGGGATTTAATTCAGCACCCATGAATTTCTTAATATCTACACTGTGACTGATAGTATACTGAATAAATTATACAATAAATCAGCATAAACTCTGGCAAAACAGTTAGGGCCTGATTAGATTTTGCCTTGTATAGTGTGCAGCCATTCATTCTGGGGCAGTTTTGACCCATTATACCCATTTTTCCATCATGTAATTAAGTACAGAAAATACAGAGAAATTAAAAAAATCAGGCCCATGTCCACACAGACTGGCCTGAGACAATCAGCTGCCAAAAAGCTCTCTAATAATAATAGCAATAAATTACTTAGAATTGTAACATGCTCTGATTTTCTATCAGAATGAATAAGTAAGACAGCAACAGTAGGTCCTAGTGCAGTTCCCTGAGCCACTACTGCCATAGCTGTAAATGGCTAGCAAACAGAGTAACTGGATTTACTAAATGAAGAAAAGGAATGAATTGCTGAGGTAATGGGAAGCTACTGGCAAATTTCATCAAGCCAAGTGAAAAGCAGCAAAATGGGCAAGAATATTCTGAAACCGTGGCGGCTGCACTGACGGAGGGTATAAAAAGGCAAACAAAAGCAAAGCAGATGTATCTATAACACCACATTTTATGGATATTCCTGCCTTTATCAGGTCATCTCCACGAACCATAAAAAAACCAACAACAACAAAACAAAAAACAACTACCAAAAAAACCAACCACCAAAAACTGGAGGGATAAATAGTGCATTAGTTACGAGCCAAATTATAAAATGCCTGCAATTGCTAGTGGTTAAAACTCAGAGAAAGACAACACTGCCACTTTGTCAAGTTCATCTCTAGAAAAATAGGAAAATAATTTTAGAAAAAGGTAATTCTCAGGCATTCTTTCCTTCACATTGTTATAAAGCTTTTCAATACGTCTTGTATAAAAACAATATAATGTTTTCATTATAAAAACAAAGAATGTTTAAGAATATTTTCGATACATATTTCAGTTTTTCGTGATTTTGTTGAATTAAGATGAATCCCAACACTTCAAATTTGGACTTAGAAACTGAACTCACTGTCTTTATTAGAAGTTCCACATGTTTTACTTGTATGTAACAACACAACCAAAATATAGACTATAGCTTCAGGCAAACAGGAAATATATCCTAGTCCTACTTAGAAAAAATCTTAAAAAAATAAATGAGATGTACTGAATGAAAGCACATTTTAGAACATCTGAAGAATAATTATCATGTTGGTGTTTATAAAAAAGAAGACAACTGCATTGGCTTTAGATGAGCAGATGGATTCAAATAATTTTCTGTATGATGCATCTCTGAATGAATACTTAAATTACTTTCCATAAAGGCAATTAATCTGCAGTTCTACCTAAAACAAACAAGCTTCACAATGACTTCAATGAAAGCGTGAAGTAAAATGTTGACATGAGTAATGACTCTTAGATATTCAAAATCTGCTTGTGTGTAAACTGAAACCCAAAGTTCTCCACAGATATCCATGCTTAGTGAGGTTCATTCAAATGTCAAGCTGCTGTGAACAAATGTCTTGAATAGTGCAACACAAAATATACAGCTGGGTAGGAAAGGTTTTGTAATTCTACTGGTTACCAACAGAGAGGTGACACCGAGGCTGGTCATGTTTCGGGCATTATGAATGTTCAGAACCTTCTTTGGGAGCCTTCCTGCTACACTGTTAGTTTAAATGGCTTTATTTATGCTGATATTGATTTGCCATTCAGTACACTGGGAATGCTTTATGAATAAAACTTCATCCATTTAGTGGTCTCACTGTAAAAGCAGTTGCCCAATGAGCAGAGGCTGAAATGTCAAGAACATAATTGAGTAACACAGTAGTAAATGAAGTATTACACTACAGCCTCTGACAAGCTGCTAATTGGCTAGAGCTGGCTACATTTTCCACTGGCCTTTCCATATTGATACTGATCCGTATTGATGTATCTATGCTTTTTATCTGACTGCATGGAAGTTAGGTTTCGATTCTTCATTGCATCCAACAAGATTCTTCAGACCTCTAGTTTGACCTCCAGCAGCAAAAGTTGGCTTTTAGATCCTGAGGCCCTTTCTCCACGTGTTATGTTTCCGTGTGCCTTACGACACAGCTGAGGGCTGCTGCATGCTCCCAGGAGAAACTCTTCATTTCAGGAAGAGCCTGGACTGTGGCCGCAGATTTGGCCCACAGTTTACAGCCACTTCGACACACCCTCATGAACACCCAGAGCAGACACCAGCCGATGAAGGCAGTCACATGGTGCAACTGGCTCTGCAATCACCACAGCAATTTGTGAGAAGAAGGCAAGGAAACTTTCCAGGAGGCTTTAATGATAGTGTTCTTGACCATGAATTAGAAGAAAAGCAGTGGAAAGCATTCTCAGTTTGCTTTTAACTAATAACGAAGCTGTCAGTTTTTAATAAAAATACAGCCCACAATCAAAAATGACTGATGACCCTTTCTCCTTTCTATAATTAAATTAATAGATTCAAAAGGTACAAAAACCTGACATATATAAACACGTACACATGCTCATGATGGTCTTGAAAAGCACATTTATCTTACAGCTCACCTAGAACACTATAATCTCATGGGTGTTGAAGAAGCTGTCAAGATATATTTTCCATAAACCTGAATGACAACTGTACTAGTAAATCACAGTGTCAGCAGAGCTCACTCAAAAGAAGGAGAAAAACAAAAGTCACAGTTGACGCAGAGCCCTGGAAAATTCAAATTTTACAGCTGAATGTTTCGACAGATAACTAGGCAGAAAATATACTGTATTCTTTGCTTTTCACGCTTTTCTCTCAGGTGAAGGAAAATGGTTTTTTCCTTAAATATATTCCCTTCGTGTAAAGTTTAAGAATGCGAATATTTTTTAGGTACAATGGCAGTCTGATATCTGACATCTATTTTCATCTGTGAGAAGCTTCCAGATGACATCACTGAGCTCATAAGAAATCTTTCTACATGTTTCTTTAATCAAGTAATTATTAGAACTTTTGTTGCTAAAAGGGGTACAAATTTAAATCATGGTATATCTGGAGTATTTTCCCGTATTCAAATTAAAACAGCAGTTCCAGATAGATTCCTACAAAGCATTTTCTGTAACTACTTCAGAAACTGTACTTCTTTATCTAGCTCAAAGAAAAGTAAATCTAGGGATACTACTGATAACTAATTTTTCTTCTGACACACTTGGCTAGATTTGGGAACTTTAGGGTAACTTTGTTAATTACAGTGCTTTCTAGCTGCTTGTGGCATTTTTGTACATTGATTTCATGTACTGCTCCTCAGGGGAAAAAGTTACCTTTAATCACTCAGTAAAGCGAACCAGACACTGAAGCACTGTTGAAAGTCAAATGACAACAACACTGGGATAGTAAAAACTTCACACCTAATGAGTGGCAGTGTAATAACCATGTGCAGCTCTGACAGTAATCCAGTCCTGGACATCCTCTGGGGTCTGACACAGTTCTCAGCTAAGCCACTAAAAACCAGGCACTAAATTGCCTCATTTCCTACCTGCAGTGGAACTAAGGTAAGTGAGCTAGCAGCTCACAGCAGGATAATCTAAAAGAGGTGTTTGAAGCCACTACTTAGAAACAGAAACTACTTCAATGGAGGAACCAACTTCATCTCAAGTTCTGAAAAAGTTATAAACAGAAGCAGACACAAATTTTTACTTAATTTTTGCATACAAAGTCTGAAATAAAGTCTTTAATTTATGCTAAATTTCATGAATGAAACATGATTAAAGGAACTGAACTCATAGAGAAACTGTGAAGAATAATTTGTTCCTACCACCATCTCAGTTCTCAAAGCTTCTGTCCCCACCCTGTAAACAGTAGCGTGGTTACAAGAGAAAATAGGAGAGGGAGTTCTGTCCCATGACTAATGAACCACTACTTTCTTGTACTTTGGATTGAATATCTATAAATTTTTATACTACACTTCAAGTCCAAAAGATTCCTTTTATCAAGCATACTGGAACGAATTTATAATAGCCACACGCACTCATGAAAGATCCATGCTGTGTTTAATTGTGAGAAGCAGTAGTAACAGCAGTGGCAGAAAGTTCCATGGAATTACATATAATTTAGATCCCAGTCCTCTCCACCATGGATTAAGAACTTCTTTTTATTTTAGAGTATTTTATTATGGATGTTAATCTTGGATAGAGAGCTAGGGTTTGAAGCAGCCAGAACCAATGCCACGCTGCACAGCTCTTTTGGAGTTTTACCTCTTCAAAAGAGTCGTGAATTTGATTTGACAATCCCATTCACTGAAAGGCCAGGAGAAGAAGGAAGAACTGACCTTTCTGAAATTGAAAAGGGAAGGAAGCTGCCATTCCCTTAATGTTGGCAAGAGAAAGGCAAATTTCTGCTTCCCACACCCCACCCCATTCTGCCTCCATGCCAGCAGCACACGGTGCAGTGACACACACAGGTTAGTGGCCTGCAGTCACAGAAACCTCTTCCCTTCGTTTTCCTACCATCTCCTACTGTTTACCTCCTGCGGGGAAAGCAGTTTAAGTGTCACGATCTGCTCCTATCTGGGTGAACTGGAATTAAGCTAAACCAGCAACATCATTTCACACAGCCCCATGCCTTCCCCCCTGCATGGCTACACACAACACCTGCTGGTACCCTGTTTGAGAGAGCTGTCTTGGCTTTGCAGGAAAATAGTATTACTTCAAAGGAGCTGTCAAACTGCTAACTTGCAATCTTTTCCCTTGAGGCTGGATCAATAGAACTGGAGGATCAATACTTAGCAGAGCAAGAAGAAAGACCAATAAGGCGTCCAGCTACTGGGAAACCAGGGAAATTTACTGACCTTGGGTCTGCAAGTGCTTGCTGGCCTTTAAACAGATAAAATAATAAATATAACTTAGTCTATTGTAAGCTGAAGAAAATATATACAGAACCCTGTGAAACAGAAAGCACATTCTTGTAAATGTGCAGGCAAAGGAACAAAAGCTGGAGGCATGGCTGATAAACACTTAGATATAGACCAACAATAAGCAGGATATGAGCAATTCATCCAGGACTAACAAGGTTCTAGACAGGATGCCTGTGGTATGCTGGAGGGGGTGATCAGGAAACAAACAGATACAGCACTTAAAGGTGCACAGTATGAGCTGAATGTCTTGTGCTGGTAGTGACTGACACCTAAGTGTGCCTCATGCATGGATAAACTCCAACTAACACATACACAATGCCACTGGAAGGCAAAAGCATTGTCCAGCAGGTAAGGACCAGACTGCAGTACATGTAAAAGGGAGGTACCACTGCTCAGATTCAGGCTGCTGGACAGATGAACAAGGCCTTCTGCATTTGCTTTGGTCACCATCAAATCATCATAATTCCTTCCAGTCTTACCATAAACAACCTTTGTGCATGTCTGGGCTTCTTACGTGTATGAAACCCTCCTTATTTTGTGTAAAATTGTCGCTTTTATATCTTTACATATGAGTTCTTCCAAATAACTCTTGCTCTTATATCATGTGGTTTATATAAATGATTCTTCATTTCCACACTAACAGCAGGGCTTTCTGTCCAGACACACTTCTCCTTTTTGTTTTATGTGATGCGATAAAGCCTGAAGGAGCTGCAGTAACAGAGAAATGTACTCACATGCAGACCAGTTCAAAATGGAGACAGAGCTGTAATGAAAAATTACAAGTAAATACTGTAAGCTACCACGATGGCTTACTAAACAAAATTATAATTGCTCACAACAGCATGCTCTAATAGTATCAGATGGAGAGGAAAATCTTAAAAGCATTTTAAATAAAGGGGGTAAGAATTCTTCAGAATGTAAAGCTATTTGATTTTCAATATTTTTTCAGTAAATTCACCTGGGAGTAAACTCTCTGAAAAAGTTGCTGAATATTCTTCACAAATGCAAACAACTGCCTGACACAAACTTGAAAAGCCTCTTTTCTTAATTATTATTTTTAACTAATGCTGTACTGTATGGGCTCTGTACCTGACCTGTTTGTGTCCATGAAACTGTTAACACACCACACCTGTTTCCCCTTTGTGGTCACATGTTCTTGATTATCTCTCATTTTTAATGTCTACCATACCTGCTAAGAAAAATTGCTGCCTTCTATCTTCAGAACATGCCAAATCTTTAGAATATAGCTTCCAGTTAAAAAGCAGTCAAGAAGGACAATGTATTGTAAAAGAATAAGAAAGCTCATTTCACATTAGCAATTAGCCTATTTACATTAATTATTCAGCTGCTTCATTCTACGATTTCCCTGCTGTTCTTTTGTGCTTCCTTTCTCCTTGCATGGTACAGCTCACATTACATCACTTTGATACTTTGCTCCCTTCCAAGGAGAGCCGTGAGTCTAAAACATTTATTTTGTTTGCTAATAACCTGTCTGGATAGACACTTTGAGACTCTAATGGTGTAAGAAAAACAATTCCAAAGCCTTCAAAAGAACTGACAGACTGAAACAATCATTATGACCTAAGTGGAATGAATTAGTGTGTGAAGGATCATCTTATTTCTCAGAAAAGACCAAAACACCTCTCAATTCTTAAAAAAGAAGCTGAGAGCTGAATTGAAGCTGAGGAAGCATTTGAATTCTGTTATGTTATGGGTCTGGCTTGAGTTGAGACAACAATAAATTACCAGAATCCACCACAGAACCTCAACACTTAACTCCAAATCCTGTGTGATCTTCGAAAAATACTATCAGAACATCCAGTAAATGTTTGATAAGAATATGTTCAGGAAATATGGAAGAATAATATTCCGTCTCACAGCAAGTAAACAGATTATCATGACTCTAATAACAGCTCCCATGCTTATATCCACCCTTACAGAGAATGTATATAAAACAGCAAGGACTGGTTCATGTCTGGTGCCCCAAGAAAACCTCTAGCTGTAGGTCATGAAAATTACTGCTTTATAATAATTTTGAAGTAAAATCACAATATGGTTACTATTTAAAGGCAATGGTACAAACCCATCGTGAGCCTATCCTCAGCCCTTCAAATGCAAGACAGATTTTGCAGCCTCACAGAGGCTTCAGCAACCCCTCTGTACAATACACCAAGGGGCTCTCGTTCATCCTGCAGCACTGCTGTGACAGGAATATCATCATCCTGGGCCTGAATTCAGCCGTGATGGAAAGCACAGGACTAAGCAGCCTTGGAAACTCCTGTGCTCTGTGTAACCACAGGGTGGGGACAACAGAGGTGGCAGCTGAGCCTGCCTTCCCACTCAGGCCTAACTGCACTTCTCAACCCATTTTCTAATGTAAGGTTATGTGATGAGAGTGCAATTTGGTGTCCCAACTTATTCCATATCTGTTCTTCCTGCCAAGATTCCCAACAAAGGAAACACCCATTCCTACCAAAGTGTTCTAAGAAAACCACACAGCTTGGGGATGGTGATTGATACTAATTGACTGTGGCACTACTTGTTTTACACAAAATCAAGCAGGTGGCAATAACTGGCAGCCTGTGTTGCCCTGGGTGTGTCCCTGCAGCAGCCACAAGCCACAAAGCCTACACACATTTGAACTGCTGATCGCCCCCGTGTCAGTCCTCTCTGACAACTGACTGGCAGAGAACAAAGAACTCTACCTTATTGATAAAGGGAGTAAAACCTAATCTCTTCTAAATCTATCATCTCAGATCTATGGGGTTTTTTAAAATGTTTCCTAGACAATGGTTCAAAATAGATTTTGATATTCTGTAACTCTTTTTTTTAAATCTCACACTTTCCCTTCTTCATTTACTTGCATAAATTAGAGACCTGGAGTTGTCCTGCAAATAGGTGCAAGATAACAGGTACATTGATATTCACAATTTTCATTGGAGTCAGGAATTCTCTGATTCCATTCCAGATGTTTCCCAGTCACAGAATGTTTTAGATACCAAGCCTTGCATATAACTATTTTTTTGCATACTTCAGTTCCTGTGGAAGACAGTGAAAAGCTCTCAGTGAATTCAGGAGACTTTTAACAAATTTTTTATCTTTTTTTCTGACAAAATTCTACATCAACTACAATTCCAGAAGTGAAAAAGAACCCAGACCCCTAGGGCTCAGTTTACATAAGCAGATAAACTATATGTACACTTTCTCAAACAGAAGTAAAACCTAGATAATGATAGAGCAGTGAATTAGAAAATAGATCATTAATATCAAGAAGGCTGTGCTTTTGCTGGATTTACAACACTTGCTTTACATCTTCCTAACAAGCATTTATTGAAAAACTGGAAGGTTCCTCTTCAAGAGCAGAAGAAAAAGGATGCCCTTGTGCTCAAAGCAGCAAACTTCATTCACTGTTAGATGTTTTTCAAACAAACAACTGCCATTTCTGTGTCCTTTAAAAAATATTAGAATACAAGCTATATTTCATAAGATATATTTCCCACAGTTCAGCTGTATGAATATGCCCACTGCCCTTTGCTGCTGCTCAAGGATCCATAGTTAATAGACTTTCAGAAATATTGAGTCTTGACTCCTTTACTGAGAACACCTGATTTGCAAAACCATTTTCACTATTTTTGTGCTAGATTTTCCTCTTGAAAACAAGTTTCTTCCTGAAAACAGCATTAGCCATCTGAAGTTAAACCTTGATCTGTCAACATCTGCAACGTGTTCCTGTTAAAATGAAAATTTCCTTCCCTGGCTCCCCTGACCTCAGAGATTATTTGGTTTCTGTGTCTCTCAGCATTCTTTCAATCAATCCTTCGACCTGCTCTGATCAGCTCCTCCACAGCTCCCCACTCCCTTAACTGCACCACCCCTCTGACTTCCCCTGGTAAAAGGGTTCTCCACAATAGGACCCATGCTGCTGCAATTACATTTTAAAGGTACAACCTTTAGGGCAACTACCTCATGTTTCCAGGTCTGTGATATCAGCCTCTGAACTTTCCTTTCAACCTGAAGGCAAGTGGAGATCTGATAGTGCTACAGCAGATGCTTGGCAAACATGCACAAAGCCACCCACAGAGAGGCAATGAATAAATTCTGTGCTGTGCTCACTACACACCTGAGAGATCCCTGTTATATTGTGTATAAACAGCAACAGTCATAAAACATTGCTCCCAACTAAAGCTGGGGAAATTTTTCGAGATCAACACCCTCTGCAAAGACCAGCACTCCCGTATTCTGAATGGAAAATAACCAAATGCAGAACAAAGTATGGGAGGGTGAAAAGTCTAACGTCTGAAGTTAAAAATATCAAAACCATCAAAAGCAACAGCTGACAAACTAACTGGAATGGGAAAAAACATGCTGAAACAGATTGGAAGCATGAGAAAAGTTAAAGGACAAATGAAAGAGCAAACATGGAAATAACACGCATTTCAGCCATCAGCAACCTTTTGTTAAATACTTGTGGGAGGAAGGATCTTTAGTTTTGTTGCCATATGGAATGCTATCCCTAGTGTCTTCTGCCTGCAATAAACTGAAAACTACAACTTGCTAATGTCTCTGATAGTTTGGCAAAACTCTTCAACCTATAGGGAAGGCTGATAAATTTCCCGTTACTTGGCATGGGTCCCAGAGTGGTTTGAAAAGACAAATCCAGTTCAAAGCTAAACTTGGCCAAAACAAGGAACGTGTTCCCCTTTCCAGCCTGTTTGAGAGACAGCTCTCCCATCCTAAGCACCAATTTACTTCCCTGCTTTCCCAGCAGCTGGGATCTTGGCAAAGAATGCTCTTAACTCAGATTAGCAAAAAACCTTTCATACAACTTGATACAACATTAGGATGCCCTTATAAGTTTGATTCCTATGCTTATACTCATCAATTAGCAGGTAGGAAATCAGAACATAATTATTAACTTTCTGGTTATACACTGTACAGAATTTACCTTTAATTAAATTTAGACCAGTTTCTTAGCTTTCATAGTAAAAAAAATGGAATAATATTTCTTTTCATTCAAACCTTAGGCAACTGTTAGATAATACAAAAGAAATAGACACTGATTACATTAAATCCCAAGGTAGTCCTAGTGACACCTTAATCACTTGCTCTGATTCTTCTTTGTTTTAACAGGTTGATAATTGAGTATAATTGCCCTGTGGCCACAGAGAGTGGATAAGCTACTTTAAAAAAGGGTTCATTGCTTCACAACCGAAAAGAAGTAAAGATCATATTATATAATTTTATGATTTATGTCAGGATTAAAGTTGATTTTAATTTATTTAAAAACATTTGAAAATAGATATTTAATTATTTTTTCTTTGCAAACTTAAAAAAAATCATTCTAGATTGAAAGGGTGAATGAACTGGGTTTTGGCAGGGATCTGTTATTCAAATAGACCAAAAAATAACTGAATTTACCTCCAGAATTCAGATGTACATTAAAGTTTGTATCTTTAGCATGCCAATTTTTTTAATGAAGAAAACACTAAAGCCTATTTAAAATGAGCTAAAAACATCTGCTGGAATTTAGATAACTGATGATAATTTCTAGAGACAAATAGAGATGGATGAAGTTGAAGCTGATATTCATTTAAGAAGTAACTTTTTGTGAATAAAGAAAGAAGTGTTCTGATTTGAAAGACTTTTTGTTACTACAGATTTTACTACCCTGTTTCAAATGAAACATTTTGTAGTGATTCTTCAAATGAAGACAAAAGGAAAACTTCAGGTACATTAAGCATGCTGTGTGTTTTATGTACCATGAAAATGCCCCAGACAATGCATATTTTTAAACAGAATCCAGATTGGTTTGATGACTTGAAGTAGAAAATAAGCCAAATATATGAGGATAAAGACATTTGCATTATTATTTGTACTTTGCTACTTTGGCTAAACATCTGTCTCAAGGCTTCATCTCTGTATAACCAGAATATGTTATATGTCCACAGTACAATTTGAAGACAGTGAATCAGTTAATGCTTAACTTTAGCTAAAAAGCTGAAACCTGACAGTCAAAGCAGGCAAGCCAAGTTCTACTGACCCTGGCAAAAATGTGTAATTCTGTAATAAAATGCACTACTTTTTCAGTACTGCTGCAATAGCTCTCTTAGTGCATTGCATTCAAAAAGCCCTTAATGTGAGGCAGAATATTAAACTCCCATTTAGTGGTCCAAAACCAAGATATAAGAAAATACAGAAGTTGCTGAAGGATGTGAAGGACCTGATTATACCTGCTGTGAGAGATGCTTGAGGCGGCCCCAGTGGCTCGAGTTGTCAGCTGTAACACTGGGCTTTGCGGAATTGCTTTCAATTGTACTGCCAATTTCTTATACAAGTCAAATATAATCTGCTGTACTCTTGTTCACACACAAAAATCATAAAAAATCATATATAATGTCCTGGTTCCCTGAATACAATACAAAATAACAGGAGGGCCAGGAGTTGGACTCGATGATACTTGTGGGTCCCTTCCAACTCATCATGTTCTGTGATTTTGTTTGGTTTTCCTCAGAATTTGTGTCCATTACAAACTGTAAAACAGACACCACATAACACTGCCCAACACTGACTACTGCATCTGTAATAACCTCTTTAGATTCCACCATTGCAGAAGAGTTACAAGACAGCAGAGCTGTTCACAATTTACGGTTGTAATAATTAATCTGACCAGAGCTGCAGAAACCAAAACAACTCATGCAGGAAATAGGTACCAAAACAGCAGTGACATGGGTCCCCGCAAAGAGAACCACTGAGCTTTAGGCTGGGAGTGTATCTTAATTATCTTTGTCAGGCTCGTGGAGTGAGAGAAGGAACAATTAGGTAATTTGCTCACTTTTATAAGTCATTGTATTCAGTTTCTCAAGATATGAACAGCATGACCTGAGAAACTAAAGAATGACCATGAATGTCTCAGTTCTTGCTGTGATTAACAGACTAATTCAAAAGCCACCAAAATTAGTAGAAGGACTGCACAGGCACTGGCTCAAACCCAGACACCTCCTTAACTTTAAGCATAAATTATGTTCATAACTACCCACGGCAATTTGTACGGATGTGAGCTTCCCACACACAGGGAAAACATTTATCAGTGGATCATACAGAAGGATCCTGGTTGGAAGCACTTTTGGCAAATGTCCACAAATGAAATTTTAATCAGTTTGTCTCTCAGAAAGCAACCACACCGAATGTCTTCTCCAAGAAAACAAACAGTGTCTGCATCATTGTTCATAAGAAATGAAAGTATTTAGCATTTACAAGCTATATATGACTGACTTCAGTGTCTTTGACTAATTAAGCCAATGAAAATAGCAGCTTGTTGATGTCTTTTAACACTGGGATTTGTGTATCATAAAAAGAAATCTGAAGTATATGAAACACTAAACTTATTCAGAAATCTTCCTTGCCTGGTTCACTTCAGAACACCCACACAATTTCATCTTAGGCTTAGAGAATCATGAGTCAGATGAGGGTCAGCTTAGTGCTTTGAACAAAGCAATAAACTCATTAAAAGCAGCAATGGGGAAAAAAATTGAGATTTAACTTTAAAGTCTTGCTAGTCCCTCAATTATGTCAGCTATTAAGCCAGAACTCTTTTTTTTGATGTCTAAGAATACTGAATATAAAGGTCATTGCTAATACCTATGAAAATAAGACTTCTTACCTGTGAATTCGATATCAAAGATTCAGCTGCATAGCAAATGCTATAAAAGAAAAAGTCTCAGAGACACTAGCAACTCCAGCAGATAAGACAGCAAATTCTGGATCTGCATATTTCCCATTTCAGGAAAACTGCCTAAAATTATACACTCTCAATTATTTTTGAGGGGAAAAAAATCAATAATTTTTGTTTGCAAAAGAAAGCAAGAAATAAAAAATGCTAGCCCAGTTTATAAAGTATAACAAGGATTAAAAAGATATGAGTTCAAGCCATTCTTGCAAATCAGGTAAATAAAAAACTTGAATGTCAGTCATTCACACAGCATATCACTACAGTATTTGCCAGTTAATTTTGGAGTACTTCTCACCCTATCTCGGTCTCAGTACTCTTGCTTGGCTTGCTATTTTGCTGCAAGTATATTTTGGCCAAAATATTCCTGAAAAAAACTTTGGTGATATGAGGTGCAAATTAGTCTACTTAATTACTAAAAGGAGAATAGGAAAATCATATGCTAATAGTAGGAAAGATGCAAAAATCTGGTTTTAACAGCCACTCGGTTTCACCACGTCAGTAGCCTTTGCTTTTCGGGATGAAAGCTGGCAAGATTCATTTCCTGAGCAGATGCTCCCACCAAATGAGGGATCAGGAATTACCATGGAACCACTGAGCAATCCTGTTGGTGTTCCTCTCAAAGCCAGCCCGCCGAGGGATCTGCTCCTCCTTGAACCAGCGAATGATGACGTCTCGGGAGAAGGGCCGGGATGGGCGCTCCCAGACGCTACTGCACGGAAAGACAGAGCATTGGCAGTGTATGAAAACAAGGGACCATGTAAATATTAATCCTTTCTACATATTTACAAAACATACAGCTGCAACTTTATTTTTTAAAATTCGTTAAAATTACTTTGTGTTTTTACAGAAACCACAGTGGTGTGACTTTTATATTTGCAATGGCACCTTAAACATTTTCTTTCAGAACTTAAGTTGAAAAACAATTTACCAAAATGGACGTTTGAGTCAGCTTTCCTTTTCCACCTCATTTTTATTCCAATGTAAATATTGACAAGCAATTTTTTTTTCTTGAGTATATCCCTTTTCACTGGCAAAAAACTCTAAATCAGTATCAGCTATAATACACTGTGTCTCCAAACACAAACCACTAAGCACAATAGAGGGAACATTTTGTTTAAACTTTTATGTTTCCTTTGCATTCTCTACTTGAAGGCCTGCCTTACTCTTTCTACTACTTTCTATGTGTTTTAGCTACTAGGAATCATCCTCCAGTTTGGATTCTTTTCCCCCTCTGCAATTCATTGTGCTCCCTAAACAGTCAAATGAAAGATTAATAAATACCAAAGACACTTGGTCTTTCTTGGTTTTGCCTGAAGAAATCCACAAAAAACTAAAAGCCTCTGAAACTTAGGACTGCTCGCTGTAAAAAAAAAAAGAAGCTGTTAAGCAGCAGACAGTTTTAGGCTTGAGGCTTAAGACTTGCCTAAGAATTTGTCCATTTGACTTCTCAATATCACAGCCTCACATACTGGTCTCATACCATCTTTTCAAGGACTCATCTCTGTGTGAATTCTAAGAAATCTGCCCAAAAAATAAACAGCATTTAGTTCGCATTAAATCTGGTTTTCTTTTCCTTTTAACATTCTTTTTCTGATCACCAGGAAATAGCAAGGCTGAGGACTCCCAAAAGTTGAAGAATAGCTTGTTGAAATGGTGGGGATTGGAGAGGGAGCAATTCAACAGAAAACTGTTCCAAAATCACGCCAGCACAAGCCAACCTGGACGCTGCAGAGAGAGACGGCAGAGGACTCGCACTGCTGTCGTTCAGTTTGATCTCCTGGTCGTTGTTCAGGTTTGTCCCCTGGAACAAATGACTCAGGCCAGCCACTCTGCCCTTCTGGATGGCTCGCAGGGACTGCCGCCGGTATTCGTCCCGCGCCCTGCGCGCTTTGTGGCTCCTCTCCTCGTCGGCAGCCTTGGAGCGGCGCACTGGGCGGAACGAAAGGGAGCAGAGATTTAGAAATACAAACAGCCACCTACCCCTTTGCTTAGTGCCCTTATTCCTATACCAGATGATTTAAAAAATGTGTAAATTGCAACGCATTACCAAAGGTGGATAACTGGATGACTTCCCTGCTGCTTCAAACACAGGCCCACCACCAGAAGAAGCCTCAGATTACCAATGACATGACCACTACTGGCAACAACTGAGACTCCACACATTGTGATTAAATCTGACACTTCTTTTGGCTGTAATAACAGAAATTCTACTTGAGGACATCTTTTCCACTGGAAGTGCACCAAGTTCTATGTTTCAAGAAAGGATGTTAATTACTGCTTAAAATTAAGTCTTTGTCTAACAGAGTTCTTTGCCACTATGAACATAACTAGAATTGAAGGGTCAACTCCCAAAATTTGCCATTAGAAAAACTAACATGTAGGTTGCACTTTGTCAGTGCTGTTTTCTTTCTGAAAGGCATATGCCATCTTTGTCGTGGTACTTATAATCTCAGATATCTCCCTCTTGAAATTCACAGTCTAAAAATGGTTTCAGTAACAATGGATAAATTAATAGCCATTGGAAAGGGCATGCTGATGCTACGGATGGGGTTGTCTCTCACTTGAGTCTCTGAAATTGTATATGGAGAACCAGAATTTGTTCTGGAAGATTTAATACACACCTAACAATGGCACTGACCAGGGAGTTTCCCATTTCTGTAACCTGAAATGAGACTGCTGTTCTGGCCACTGAGGCTCAGGCATCTTTCACGAAAGCATCTTCATTTTAAAATTAATGTTGCAACAATACTGTCTTTGACATGGTATAACTTAAATGCACCAAGAATTCTACTGCAAGTATTCATCATCTATCAGCTCTTTTCTGGTGCCTCAAGCCCCATTTGGATGATGTTTTTGAGTCACAAATAACTGCAGGCAGGCAAATTATTCCAGTGCAAAACAAACCTTTAACATCCAGTGAAGCAAATATTAAAGGAGCTCGCTATGGCCTCCAGTTGCAATTATCAATCCTGCCATGACTATCCTGGCTAGATCATACCCAGTTCATAAAGTGCACACCCCATTTCCTACTCCCCTGTGACCGTACCTGTAACTAGGAATGCATGATATACCAGACAGCTGCCTTTCATTAGGCTGCTTGCATCCCTCTGGTTTATACTCCCAATTTAAAGCAAGAAGATGTATAACCAGATTTAACTTCCAAATTCTGAGAAGGTTTAATGGAATCGAGAAAGAAAAGCACTCAAAGCCAAATGAAATGAAATAAAACCTCATGGGCAAACGAGGGAAAGAGAAAAGACCTTTAAGCTTAGAATTATGTAATATCATCATAAACCGAAAGATATACAGGACTAAAAGCTCATGAAGATAGCATAATAAACGAGTCATGGATGCTTCATGTGCATGCAACTGGCAGGATTTCAGTTTCACTTAACTACATACCCTGCAGTTTTGGCTAAACACAGTAACAAACAAATGTACAGCACAGGAAACACAAGTAACAGCCTTCACTTCTGTTTATTTTACACATCGTTATTTTTAAGGGTAGATAATGTCATTTACATATACTGCTTCAATGGCTGAAGTATTGCTGTGATTTATCCTCTATAAAGCCACTCAGTAATGGTCACTTTAAAAGTGAACTTTGTTTTTGCAGCACAAGGAGAGACTGCAAGGAAGATGAGTGCAATGCAGCTTTGCAAGCCATCTAGAAACCCACAACTGTTTGTCACAATCACAATGTTCAGATTGAGGGCAGACTGCCTAGAGCTTTCTGAGACTCTTTTCTACTGATGGACAGGCTGTTTGGCAACGAGAAAGGCAAGACATCTTCATGCCCCACTTTCCTCAACAGTAGGCAGTCTTTTCAATAGACATTCCTATTGTTTTTTTGCTAGCCAACAAACCTGTACCATCAGAAGTCAGTGACCCAGACTACATTTTACCAAACTATCAAACTTTAGGTCTTCTTATCACAAAAGTATGGGGTGAGGTAGCATAGTTTGCAACTGTTAAATATCAACATTGAGAAAACCTTTTGAAAGTGTGTGTGACATGCAGCCTTCCCTATATACATGTATGTATGTATGTGTGTTTACATTTATGTACATACCCATACACGTGTGTATGTGACTGTACACACATGAGGACTGGGGAGGCTGCACACAAATGTTTAGATTTTAGATACGGAGTGATCTCTTTCACGTTACGAAGAATTTTTACTGAAATTTCCCAGCTGAGCTATCTGAAAAATTGTATCATTGACCATAGGGATGCATAGGATCTCTTAATCCATTTTTTCTCATTGCTGGAGTCCTGATTTTCTCCCTATCCCCTTCCTTATAGTTACTCCCAAAAATACCCCTCTCTTTCCTCTGCCTTTGGAAGTTGTCTAGTACAGCTTCAACTGTGGATCTGCGTTCCTCTGTTATCCCAAGTTTCTTTTAATCTCTGACTGGTCAAGGGGCTTTGTGGGCAAATAATCAAAGTCACTGGTATCAGTAATCGTGTTTGGGACTGGAAGTAGCATTGGGAATAAAGTCATCCCAGTCAGGAATCTACAGAAAAGTTTTTCACTACACCCCAGACAAAATGATATATACCACATGAACCATCCTCCCATACTGACACTTCCCACAAATTGATCTATCTTGAGAAAGTCACTCAAAGGCTGAAGGTAAATCTGGATGTATTTCTGTAGCAGGTTTTTCTTACAATAGAGTTTCATGACTATTCATATTTCTCTCTGTGGTTTTGAACCCATCTCACTAGGAAGAAGAACTTTACATCTGCATCAAGTCTAGCACAAATATTTTAAGATAGAAGAAGAAAATATTCTACATTACTTGTATTTCGAGACACTTTGTAGGCTTTCTGGTAATAAGAAAGCAAAAGTAGCCAGGACTTCTAGTACTGACTTAAGTAGAAACAGATTATTTTTCTTAGCTGGCTGTCCTTTTACAGTAAATTTACTTCTGGCATGACCCCTGTGAAAAGCACTAGTAGTGTAGTCAGTCAGTATTCTCAGCAGGGAGATTAGATATCTGGAGAAAAAATTTAGAAGCTCAGAGTCACCACAACAGATCCATATATTTAGCATAAAGAATTACTACAAATAATAACTTACATACTCTTACATCTTTCTTTTATTTTATGGAAAAATGAAAGGACTGACAAGATGGGGAAACGAGGAATTTGTCAAGCTCATGGGAGATCTACAGTTCAGCCAGGTCCTATAAGAGCAGCTCCAAGATCAGTTTTCTCTTCTGGTGTTGGTGATACCAAGAACAGGTACATCCTGCAGTGCTTATAAAATGAAGAAAATTTCTGCCCTCATGGAAATTGGAGCTTGTGTAGAAATGCCTGAGCTGCTCAGAGAGGTGTGTACCACTGTGACTGAAGCCTCAGCACAGCAGGCCAAAACTGGGCAACCAAACCCTCCTGGAAAACTGGTGAGCACATCCCAGACAGATCTGTGCTGCCATCTTTATCCAGCTGTCATTGCTAGAAATGAATAGTTAAAGCCAGGTCAGACGTGTCTCTGTGCCCTGCAGTGTGAACACCCTCTTGACAGCAAAGAGCAAACCACAAAGCTGGGTGTGCAGGGGCTCTTTGGATCCTGCAGAGGTCGACTTGAGTTCCCCTTATTTTTCCTGAACAGTTTATCTATTCTTTATGCTCGCCTAAGATGCCTTTTGCAAGTCTATATTTTCTAAGGATTGGGAAATCCCTATTAGCAGTCCTGGCAAAGTTCTAATACCAAATCTTTTGATATAGATCAGGATTAATTCCTACTGTGCTGCAGCTGAACTTGATCAAATCATTTGTGAAAGACTAGGAACTCTCCATTTTTTATAATCTATTTTGTGATTTTGAAGAGCTTTGATATACAGTCAGATATGTGAAAGCAGGAAAAAACCCAAACATATACTATGAATATGCATTGTAATTTAAAAATTATTTTGTTTTAGCTTTCCCCTTGTTAAAAATTCTTGGAAGCTTGTTTATGAGCTATTCAAAATGACTACCTAATAGATAAAATTCAATCTTCAGATTTTCTTAATGCACATACAATCACAAAGTGTTTTTATCCCTTTCCTAAGTGGAAAATAAAACTTCCCACAAATACTCTGCAATATGGCTTCAGTTCAGCAACTTCTCTGAAAGCACGTGAATAATCCCATTCCTGTTCAACAACGCACTGTGAGACCTATTGGAGTTCAGGGGGCACATATTTAAGGTTGAGCACTTGCAGAGTCAATGCACAGCTAACTGGGGACCACTCGCTTTGGAATTCAGCATTTTACCAATGCTCCTGCCAGTAAACTCACTCGAATTCTTGGGGAAGATCGATACCACATGAATTCCTTTAGAAGTCAGGCAAAAATAAATTCATAGACACATTTGTAGAAGAACATAAAAATACAACAATATGAAAGAAGCTGCAATGAGTCAGCCTGGTAAGCTTCTTCCAAGAGAGACCAAAAGTAGGTGCTCGGGGAAAGGCAAAAGAACAGATCAACTTATTCATCTCTGTCTACATTTTTACTGTGATAATTTTTTCTGGAGATGAATAAAGCTGGTCAGATGGTATCTGAGCACTTCCCTGCCTGATACAGTTTGCAGGGGTTTGTAAGTGTATTAACAGAATGCCTTTTGCAATATTCAATCAGATGAATATTCTTGCTACAGCTTTTCCTATCATGTTTCACAGATTCTTTTTTTTGCTTTCACAGAGAGAGGTCACACCAAAATGCACCAGAAACCTGAAAAATGGGACAGCACATAGAAAGGTCCCAAACTAACCAGAATATGTACCCTCTGCTATCCAAGCTTAGCTTTAGTTCTCACTTCTCACTTTCAAAAAATAAGAGTTTTGAACAGGAGACCCTCTGAATCAGTCTTTTCCGCATGCATCTTTTCACTTGCCAACCAATATCCCTACTGCACTAACTTACAACTGCCCTCTAAAATACCCCAATATATATCTGTTATATGAAATCAAAGTGCAAAATTGCTCTTACAACATCATTTTTCCCTTTTAGCACTGATTACCCAAGTTGTTCTACATTTGTTATTTAGTATACTGAAAAGCCCTAAAATCATATATTTCAATTAACACAGCAGTTCTATGAGCCATTATTGTTCTTTGGCAAACAGCAGAAGCAAACTGAACCAAACAACAGAAACTAATATTAGCACCACTTTGCTTATTGCCTTGGCAATAAACAGCTGAGGGATAATGTGATGAGCAGAGATGAATCCTCATCACGTTCTGAATCCCATCTACTGAACAAATTAGTAGTGACATCAATATCATTGCTACATTTCTCTCCCCAATACCTGCTCTAGCACTACAGTTCCCCTGCAGCACTGACCCCCAGCTCCGTGAAACAGGGCTCACTTCAAGGAGGTAAGGCCCAAAGGAGCCTGGACTTGTTCCTAATGGGCAATATTGTCTCCACTGCAGGTGTGCAGAGGCAAAAAATGTAAATATTACATCTGCTTGTAATTCTCTTATGCATTCATGCATTTATTTTTTACTTAGAAAAGCTGACTAGTGGATAGCTTTGCCTAACTTTACTAAATTTCCTCTCAGTGCCCCACAGGAATAGTTGCCGAGAAAATGGAAGGATTACCATAAAAAGAAAAAAAATATCTGGAACTGAAATAAAAAATGAAGAATCTGGTGAACTTGAGGTACTAATTAATTCCATAACAATTTCAGATGTTCCCACTTCCAAATATTTGTTACTGACTATCTGCTGCACATTTTGGCTTCTGCAGTAAAGTTAAGGAAATGGAAGACGTTAATATGCCTGAGGAAACTCAGTGCACAGTTGATAGCATAGTCCAAACCAGCCAGCAACTGGTCTCAGATAAGGCACTAAACACTGCATCATCCTATCTGCAGTTGTCACACCCGTTTGCTAATGGAGCACAGTTCTAAGCCCTCAAACCAACGGGGATAAATTGAGACACCGAGATAAGCATAAGAGGATAAACAAGGATATGATACACTCTAGTCATTAGTCTGCAGTTAGTTTAATGCTAAATCAATTACTGCTAACAGCATAACTCTGGCAGCACAGAATTTATAGCAGGCTGCAAACCCAGCAGCGAGAGAGAAGGTGCTGAGCTTTTGCTCTGCCTCAGCAGAGCCACTGCTGGTGACCAAGCTCAGCAGCTCGGGTCACCTGAGCTGCTCTTGGTCACCCTTTGGACTAGGGGACAGGCCTGCAGCTATTGAGGCATTACAGACTGGAGGTGGCAGAATTCCTTCAGAGCCTCCAGAATACCCCAAGGCTTCACAAGAAAAAAGAACTGCTGGCAGCCTATCCCCACCAGCACGTGATGCAGTCACAACTGTTTTGACAGACCAAAAATGCCATTAGAGAACTCATGGTCAAAACATTTCATAGCTTATTCCTTTTTCTCTCTCCCTTCTCACATGATTACTCTATTGCAGTTGTCTATCCCTGTACAAACAGCATTCCCCAAGAAAGCAGAAGAACAGTTTAAAACATCAGTTACCTCATTAATGCAATAGTAAGAAAATGATACCTGGCTTCAGTAGTGTTTGCAGTATTTTGTTTTATTGCCAATTTCAGTGTAAAGGTAAGCTGGATTCATTTTTTTTTCTTTTAACAACATGGTTGAAATGTATTTTCTTTCCTTACATACCATTAAAGAAATCCTAAAGTACCTAATACCATCCTCTATGCTGGGTTACCAGCTGATGCTGATTTTCTGCAAAACTAAAGGGCTACTTATTCCTCAACTCATTCTGCTGTTACACACCCAAAATACAGAAAGTTAGTTTTTCTTTTCATATGAGCATGTACACCTGGACTTAGATAATTCTCCAGGAAATAATTACCTTATCTTTATTGACAGTGTAATATACAGAGGTTTTATTGATCAAAATTAACATACCCTGTTATGAGCTTGGAAAATAGCACCAGTGTATCATATAGATTTAATTCATCTTGTACAGAATGATTCATTATCAAATCAATTCCAGGTAATAGCACTTCAGTAATTAGTCCTCAGGAATTAATGAAGTGATGACTAAAACCATAAAAGAAACTCAAAGTATATTTTGAAATTTATTCATCATGTGGACCTTTACTTATCTACAGTATAAATGCATACACCTATATAATAATATAGTTGTTCTGTTCCTTATAGCTTTTAAAAATCACTGAAAAAATTGAAATGAATCACAATTATCATATTCATAAAGAATTTCAGGCTATCTAAAAAGGAACAGCACTTCCATAGAGTGAGATCATCATCATCATCAGGTGGTTTTTTTAGAGCAACAATCTAAGTATGATTTAGTGTAATCTTTTGGAATGAAGTGAGTTTCAGCACTGATATCATAGCTTCACCCCACTACCATATGGAAGCAATTAAAATACTGATGAAGACAAATTTTACCTCTTCAGAGATAGCTGAGGACAAGCTGTCAAAATAACTGTGTCCTGAATTATTATTACTAAGCCAAAACTGTTAATTAAGTACATTAGACAAAATTTAATTATCTCAATTATTGTACATGAGAAATTTTCTATAAGGCATTGGCACAGAGTCAGAAAGAAATAAGAAACTTCTGTTTGTAATTTTAAGTTGGCAATTTCCACCAAAACAATACAGCACTTTTTATTTCTCTAGGTAGAAGAGATTTTTTTGGCCACACCTTCTCCATTCTGCAAGTGTCCTTTTATCTGCTTTCAGAAAGTCATTAATGCCGTGAAGGTAATTTTACTCACACTGTTCTTCCCACTCCTGGTCATCGTCGCTGTGCTGACTGTGCTGCTGAGCTTGCTTGAGGCTCAGATACAGCTCCTTGGCCCGGATTTCCTCCTGCTGCCTGATTAGTTCCTCACCCTTCTGTCTTTCCTCTTCTTCTCTTTTCTAGAGAAAGTGAAGTAAGCCAGAAGTGACTAAGAAGGAAGAACGTGCTAAAAGCTGAGACACTGCTTCAGTGGCTTCCTGTCACAGAGCAGCTACATTACCTGGGACAAATCACTGTCTCTTCTAACCTTGGGCTTCTCACCTATCACAACAGGCATCACTGAATTTTCCCACCTCCAAGGAATTTCTGAGGAGGGTACATTTTGAGACCACAGGTATCACAGGAATGAGGAACATATAAGCATCTAAGATCTGAAAACTATACAGAAAGCATTTTATCACGTGGCACCAAAGCCTGTGCTACCCTCCAGCCCACAAGCGGAGCTTGGTTGAAGTCCACATGTACCCCCACTGAAGATCTTGCTGCCTGCAAGCACTGCACACATCATCCACAGAACCTTAGAATTCGGTCATTGATTTGCTGCTGTTCTTAGCTTAGCAACTGTGTCTTCACAACCAACACAGGGAAAAATATTCTCCAAAAATCAAGATCACTACATTCTGGAGGAAAAGGCAGATCCTTCAGCACACAATAGTCACTTTGCAAAATGTAGCTAAGAGTAACACACCAAAGAAGTTCCCTTCCAAGAAAGCCTTAAAAGAGATGAAAATCTGATAAAGATTGCTTCTGCAGCGGGCCTCCCTCATATTATCAATAACACAGGAGCTCAATTAATGCAGAACTAGGAACCTGTATCTGTTTTCCAACGAATTTTCCCAAATGCCTTAGTGAAAAAGCAGATTTGAATCATACAGTTTAAGTGAAGCCCACAAAAATCCCCAAACTGAACTTCATTAAGTGCTATTCATATTATTGAAATAACTTGAATTACAAATAGGAACAGTTTTTATTTAATTTTATAATGGAACCAACACTATACCCTTACGGGTAACAAACTTACAGGTAAGAATTTTGTTATAAATTACTGAGTAAAATCACCCTGAATTACTATCCTAGTTACCTGACCTAGACTATAAGCAAGGGAAACCCAAAGTAGATTGTTGCAAAATGTTAATCCTATGAAATTTCTAGGGTGGAGGTTAAGAGTCCAAGCCCTAATATTCTAAGATTCTATGAACAATAAATTAGGTTGCTCTTATTGTTTCTGAGAAAGAAAAACCTAGTATTGTTCTTCAGTCAATTCTAATGCTAGTTTCTTGGATTATTTCTATCATCATCCTCCCATTGCTATTTCCCAGCTCCTAAAAACATGAGCTGAGTGGACAGTTCATTATTTTTGAAAAGTCAATGCTTTTAGACAATACTAATTTCAAAGAGCAGCAGCTTCCTAGGGAAAAAAAATATATCTTTTTTAATATCTCTACAGAATTAGGGATTGAACATTTTAGCTGCTAGTAAATGGCTCTGTTCTCTTCTTGAAGACAATATGAGAGCAGCTGTTCTTTATTCTTATGAGGAGAATATTTATTCACTTAGCTTCACTACCTAAAAAAATTCAATACATCTAGACTATCTTTTGGGAAGATGGACAGACAGAGAAGCAACCCTGTGTTATCAGAATGTTTTCTATTCAAGATCTTAAACCACAAGGTAAATTTAAAATAGAGGAGGGGGAAAAAAAAAATCAATCTCACAACAGTTTCCCTGAACCACACGAGAGATGTGTTGTAAGTTTGCGCTTGTTTTTTAATGTAGCTGCTTTTGAAGCATTTCTAGCGAAAAACAAATGAGAAGCCCACACACACACACACCAAAAACCAGAATTGGAGCAGAGTGTGAGTTCTTAATGGAAGGCAACAATGTCAACTAAGAAAATCCTACCTTTTTAACTGAGAAGGAGATTCAAATCAAAGAAGAGACAATAACAAAAACTGAACACTGGCACTTGATTCTGAATTCATCAAAACTTTTTCACATAATTTTCCTTTTTACAGAAAGAGAAGTTTTAACTTCCATGTATTAAATTAGTGCATGGATCTGTGTGCAGGTATATTGCTCAACTCCTTAAAGGTGTGTGTGAGAAGAAACAATCCTTGCTAGTATGACACAGGAAAGAATACTCATCCTTTTGTCAGGTATGACTGAACAGTGCGTGTCTGTATTTAAAATGAACAACAATTGAACTTTCACATCCACTCCACTGGAAGAATACAGCAAGCAGTCTGCTTGCTTCTCCCCATGAACCCAATCCTGCACATCAGAGCTGGGAGTGAAGAGCTGTGATACCTACAAACACCACCTTCTGCCTGACAGTTGGGAGAGATTGTACTCTGTGCCTGTCCCTTTCAGCTCTTCTGGAATAATTAGGAAGGTGACAATTCAGTACAGAGTTGCAAATTGTTGAGAAATACCAAGCTGCCAAAAAACATCACACTGGCAATTCAACAGGCAGCAGTAATCCTCTCCAGCCTTAACTCCACCGGAGAATTTGAACATGCTAAATGATCTTATCTATCCTCTGGCAGTTGAGAATTTACCACAAACTTGTTTCTGTCTGGGGGTGTCTCACCATGTTTGACAGCTTTACTATGGGCAGCTCTAAATAATGTTTAATATTAGCCATGGTTAAGTTCTAATGTTTTAGTCCAAGGCAGATGAAAGGAGATTAGGTCAGCATTTAGTTTTTGCTGCAGAAAGATTTTTAAAATACACTGAGGAAAAGGCAAAATAGAGCAGTGGATTTTTTTACAGAGGAAAACTGGGCTTCTGGCTGCCACAGCTCTTGGGGCCTTTCTGGGGAGTCTTACAGGATGCAGGGCAGCTGAATGACCACCATCCCGCTCAGGGCAAAACCCACAAGATGTACTTGTTACAAGAGCCCTCTCTGAAGCAAATAATGCCTGGGATTCTCTCGGTGCTTCAGGCTGGCAGGAAGTGTCTTTGGCAGCCCTGAAAGCTGCAGCCAGCCGGCTGCACTACAGCTGCAGCGAACCTCCTGAGCCCACTCAGCAACCACCTGGGCCAGGGAAGCCATTCAGGGCACCTAACACACAGCTGAGAGCCCTTAGGGACTCCCTGCCCTGAAGAAGGAAATCTGGAAACCCCAGGGTCCCCGGCTGCAGGACAGGCTGCTCTCAGCAAGGCTGACACAGCCAGCTGAGTTCAGGGATCAGACTTCTCTGCAATCCCACCTGACAGGTGCCAACAGAGCTCTGAGTAATGGCAGAAATATGTCCAACTCCTTCCCAGCCTTTTTCTGAGAAAATTCCCTCACATCAGAAAAGAAAGCGTTTGCAGAGGCATTATTTTCTTCTCTATTGCCAGTGTCTCAAAAGGAACACAGGGTTTGCATCACTTCACTGTGCATGTATTTGCACAGAGACAAATGTACGAAATGCACTCATGCCTTATGCAGGAGCCACAAGATTTCAGCTGTGCTTTAAGCACAAGCTGCTGTTTCAGCCATGGATGTGTCCCAGGACATGCTATTCACACACAGAAGGAGATAATAACACACTCCAATTCACAAAGATCCTGTTTTCCATGAGCTGGAAAACAAAGCTAAGGACTGTTCCTGCTTGGGAGAGATCTGACATTTACTGCACATGCTGGAATAGACTCTGCTGGAGTAATTTGCCATAGATCCAGTCACCATCTACTTAAAGTTTGTCTCTGGATCTTAGAGAATCTTCATAGCTTGAATTCCTAACATGTAAGCTGCCCTCATTCATGGCTCAGATCTTCCCATTTACCCATGGAAAACACCTGAGCTTTGCTAGTTTTTTCAGCAATCCAGAATAAAGACAGTGGCTTCAGCACCACAATCATTACTGATGTCACTGAGGTAGAAATTTCTCTTTAAAATTAATATCACAGTTACTCACAAGTAGGAGAGAGAAAACCTGAAGACCCAGTTCCCAACCAAGACTAACAGCTGCCTCATTTCCAACATTGTTCAAGAGACAACTGCATAGGAAAAAAAAGTTACTGAACTGTGGCCACACAAAAGAAAACAAAATGAAGTATTACTGAATTATTGTAATTGCCATTGAAATAACCCAGCTAAGTCATTTTCAGAATGAATTGGGTGCCAAACCCCAGCAAGAAGCTGTTGTCATATTCCTAGATTCTAAATATGCTGTCTTTGGGAAAGAGTTCAATGTTTTCTTGGCACAGCAAAGCACAGAGCTGAACTTACAGCTTATTTGCACTTAGAGATAACAGTCCCACTCAAGTGCTTGACGTTTACTTGGAGACAAGAGTTTTTTTCAGATCAAGACAGAATGCTCACTGCTATATCATAAGAAGCCCACAGTACTCCAAATGGCAATGGTGACATTTCACTGTATTCCTAAACTCTACATCTGGCAGCAATTTTCTGAAGAATCAGGTCCACAGCACTTGGGGGCACAGTAAAGCATTCAGACATGTGTTGAAAGCTCATCCAAGCTCAATAGAAAGTGTATTCTTTCTATTGAGCATAAGGTTAATTAGCTATTTCCTGAACTGAAGAACTAATTGTTCTGTTCTCTGAAGGTTGATTCTGAACCTGTCTTCTTTGATGAGACACATTTCATCTCCCAGGGAATTTTTAAGAAGCAATCTAACTCTGCTGTCAACTGTGCTTATGTTATTAAATTTGGCAGGTATCTGATGTTGTCATAAGGACAGTACTTTACTATTAATATTCTCTTGCTTCATTGTGTAGACCACATGAAGAGTGAATTGAGAGAAGATCTCTTTTATTTCTAAACATAGCTGAAGGATACCCACCCCTGGCTGGATGACACATCTTTAATTTGCCTTAGCTCTGCACATTGTTCAGACTCTTAATGACAGTTACTGATAACCGTAGAAAATTATGCCTATGATCTCATAGCCTTTGTGAATTAGAAAAAAGATTAATGATAGTAATTGGCTCTCTTATTTGTCCTTTGCAATAGGTGCATAAAAGAATAGCTGTCCTTAAACCGCAAAAATAGAGTAGTCAACATTTATATTCCAGCATCATAAATTAAAGGCATTTCTGCTCAAGAAACACCAAGGAAAGCAATACTTTTCTAATAGCGTTGGAAAAGGAAATAGGGATCATCATTCACTTTGATATGTGAGATACCATTTATCTAGTGCAGACAGCCCTAATGTCCCATCATAGGTCAAGAGGAAAAAATGCATCTTAAAAAGGAGTGTTTGTGACACAATATGGTTAGAAATTAAACATGTCAGCAGAAAGGAGAGAGTTTCAGTTTCGCAAGTCAAACTGCTTCAAGAGGATGAAGTATTAGCAGAGACTGAACTTTCCACACCTCAGTCTGGAAACCTCTTCAAACATGGTCTGGTCATCATCACAGAAGGATGATTACCAGTGCATTAAATATTTTAAAGCTGTTAATGTGGGCTTGCCGATTGATCTGCATCAAATTCCACACCCTTTTCTTCATTCTTTCAATTACTTCAGTTATACGTCATAAGTATCATAAGTAGATTCATTAATTCATCTTTTCCCAACACCTTAGTTCTATTCACTTCTTGTAGTTGGATGTGGATGCCAGAAACACAACTTTCTTTTCCTGTCCAGGTACCTATCCACTCATTCAGCTTGTAAATATTTCATTTACTTCTTCCACTGTTCAGAGTCGTTAGAAAGAGCAAAATGGGAAGGAGAAGGAAAGCCAAGTGAGCTTAAATAAGCCAGTGGACAGCAAAGTTACCAACTCCCCCATATTAGCCTGTGAGATTCACCTGCCTTTGAAATGCCATCACTGTTTTGAAGTAGGCTTACAGCACAATGTACAAGACCTGATCTTTCAAGAGCAAGTAACAGATAAGCTGCTTTTCTGAGTAGCAAAGGGGTGGTGTCAAAGCACCAGGAATCAATCCTGCATTTGAATCTCTGCTGGTGGAACCCTATGTCAGTCCAAGTCTCTCCTGACAGATCTCAAATTATAGACCTCATTGAAGAGCCAATGCTGAAAGTGGAATTAGACTCTGTTGTTGGATTAATATGGGAAATGCTGGGAGAACAGTCGATAAATGGCGTTTAAAAAAAAAAAAATCAGTGCATCATATCTTGTTTCCAGAGCAATTCTTTAAGCCAAAGAGCCCCTTGCTGCTGGGTTTTGTTTTAAAAATTTTGGTCCATTTATTTAAATTTTTGCAAATATTCTCTTCAAATGCTTGATTTACAATAAACCATTGGGAAATAAAGGGTTTCTGTTTCCTTGATGGAATAAACATGTTGGCAACTTTATGAAAAGAGATGAATCCTGGCCGAAGCCAAGTATTTGAAATTCGAAGTAGAAACTGAACCATATTCTTGTCCCACTTACAGCAGTGTTCCTTGCTCCTACCAGGCACACAGCTGGATGGAGGAAACCTGCTCATGTCCTGGGAAACAGTGGAAACACAGATCACTGTGACATTACCTTTCCATCAGTACGAAAATGAGCAGAATTTGGTGCCATTCCTTTTAGTTGTATCGACAACTGAACAACTAGTTTTCCTTAGTAGAAAACTATGAATACTGGCCACTGAAAGTCTCAGAAGTTGCTCACCCTGCTCTTTGAAAAAGTATCTTTGAAACAGAACAGTAACAGTGAGCTGGTGGACGTTTACCCCACCGAGTGCCCTGTAAATCAGCCACAGAGATACAAGTGAACACTGTACCAGCCTTTGTTCAAGAGGGCTTTGCTTTCCAGAGAGCAGAGGAAAGAGTGTTTAATTAGTTGCTCTGCTCATTATTCATACATTAATAAAGCACTTGAAAGGTATACTTTCATTACTCACTGACATCGAATTTCAAAGGCCCCATTCTCTCCTGTGAATTCAAATTAACGGTGCACAGGTAAATCAGCAACCGTGCCCTGGCTTTGTGCTCCACAGCCAGCCCAGCCCCCAGGCCCACATTCTGCAGAGTGACAACTTGCTGTTTCCAGTCAAACCACATATACTTAACACTGAGTTTTCAGCATTCCTCCCGTCACAAAGGGACACGGGGAAAAGTCTGTCCCCGCTCTGCGCACCTTAAATGACTGTGCCAGGAAAGGAAAGAGAGACACAGCGAGCTGCCAGCCGGGGAGAGGCGTGCAGGTGGAAGTTACTGGGTCCTCGAAGTTGTGTTTTCAACAGGTTTTCTCCATGGGAACTCAGCCTCACCATTTGTGTGCAGGCCCAGCATGCACATCCCAGGCTCAGAGGACTGTCATGACTTCTCCGCACACTGAACCCATTATATTTTACTTTCTCATTTTTAAACAAGTTTTTATCTTTATCAAGTAACATGAAAAGGGTGGACAGAGAGGCTTTTCCTATTTAGTTTTTAAATTGCTATTTACAACAAGAAAATGTGAAAAAAAAAAAAAGATTTCAAACATTAAAATACTGTAACCGAGCTCATAGAAAGTTCATTATGAAGTCAATAAAAATTAGGCAAATTAACTTCTCCCAGCAAAGCCAACTGGACTTTTCCCATATGTTGAGTAGGGGAAGGATCCACCCCTTATTATTTTGAAGGAAGCAGTGACACAATTTTGGAGTTCATTATGTGAACAAACTCATCCAAAATACGTAGAATATGTTCAAGCAAACTAACTTAAAATAAGATCTTTCCCGATTGTACATTTTTTTCCCCAGTATGATTCACCCAGCACAGCTGACTGAACAATTCTGTTAATGTGTGAGCTGAATAACCAGTTTGATTGTTCTGGCACTTCTGAATGAGACCTGTAATTTTTTCTCATCCCTCACCCAGCTGTTCTGGTGAACACCATGTAGCTATCTGTATATTCCAGAATGAAAAATTACAACTCTGGATTTTAAAGCTTATTAATAAACATGCACTGAAGGTGACAAGCACTGTGAATCTATATGAAAACACTACTAAAAAAACCTGAATTGCTCTATGCAAACCTTCAGTTCCTCCTGAATTTTTTCTTCCTCCAGTTTGGCTGCTTTCCGATCCTCCATTTCTATTTTCCATTTTTCTGCCACTATTCTGGCTTTTTCTTGAGCCATAGCATCACGGAATTTCTTTGTTATTTCAGCTTCCTTTTGTCTCCTTCAGAAAAGGATGTGAAAATAAAAATTTAAGACACTAATTTTCTTAAGTTGAGGATCAGTACTTGCTCACTGGTTGCAACAAATAATTAGCATAAGACTCCATGGAAGGATGTAAGCAAAGACTTGAAATGCACTTAACAAGAGACCTACCACAAATCGGATTTGAAGAAACATCCAGAAAGCAGACAATTTACAATTTTTGATAAATTACTAATTAAAAAGCACCTTCTAAGTTAGACTAGTACTTCTTGGATGTCTTTAAGTCATACCTCATATTTTTCTATCAGTCTAGCAAAGTATGATTGGGAATTTATTGTCTATCAAATACCAGTATAACCGTCTCCCAAATTCTTATGCTAGATTGCTTATTAGTACTGACAATGTAAAAAGAATTCAGAACACAAGTTGAAGGTTTTAATCCCTGCTTAAATATGCAATCACTTGAAGCAAGAAGAATCTCATATGCAAAAGGATAATATAGAATAACCTGATATTTAAAGAGTCACTTTTCAGTGCTGCACTGCAAAGGCAAGTGCGTGAGGCAGGTGGCCTAATTCCTAACAATATCAAGCATTAAAACACTTTTGAATCTCTCCCAAACCTGGAAAAGGCCCCGCTAAAAACACCAGCATGGCACTTTGTATAATCAGTTTTTGAACTGCTGGAATAAGAATTAATACAAGCAAAATGCAAATAAAACCAATTTCAAAAAGGATTTTATGTACCAAATCCCCATCGTGGGCTCAGAACGGTGATATAACAAACATATTTAATTTAATCATCTCAAAACCAGACTGCTTCATTTTTCTTTATTTACAGGCTAGTCAATGGTTTAGCTAAATTCCCAAAAGAGAAAAAAGTTGGCTCCACTTTTTTTGTGAATGAGGGTTTTTGGTTCTCAATGCTCAATAAACACAAAATTACGTTTTTAACATGCTGTAAAACTAACAAAACAAGTGAAAGCAAACGTTGACAAACATACTTACCAGTTTTACCCACCATTACCTGCCACCTTTCTACAAGGTCATGTCTCCCATTATGCCAAGTGGACCCTGAATTCAGATTCTTAAATCCTCACCATAGTTCTTCTGCCTCCTTCTGTGCCTGCTGCCTGGCCCGCTCTGCTATGAGCTCCTCTGAGATCTGCTCGTAGGGTTTGTCACCTGGGGCTTCTCCCATCACCCAGACCCAGACCTCACCGTCCTTCCCCCGCAGCCACTGCACGTGCTTGCCATTACCTGCAACAGCCACCAAGAACAAGCCAAGATATAAACGCTGCCTCAAATCCTACATAAACAGAGATTAAAAGATGGGAAATCTGCGACTTAGAAAACAGTAAGCTTGCAATTTACAATTTGGAATAAAACATTGATCCGAGTTTCAATGAAATCTTCAGATTTGACCAAATCTGGTCAAATGCTGGGCCAAAAAAATAAAGGGGTTTGTATGCTGTGGATCACGCAATCTTTAAAGACTCACTGTCCCACAAAAATAAAAATCATTAATTCAGGCATGCATTTCCCAGAATTCCAGTATTATAATCCCTTTTTAATTGTTATATTTTCTTGCTTCACACAGCAAGGGATGAATGAAGACCATGGAAAAAGAGATGGGGCAAAACCAATAACCGGTGACATTATGTGACTAGCAAGGCTTTGGGCACAGAGAATGTTGAGTGTCGAGCACGTAGAGAGACTTCATGGGAACACCTTCAAAGAATCCAGGAATTTTCTGCTCCTACTGTGTGAAGCAGGAGTTTCAGAGAGCCTGCATACTCAGAGCACACCACTCAGTGCAGCCAAGCCTATTCTGCTCACGCAGGCAATTGAAAGGGATTAAATTTCTGGTTCGGTTTTCATGACACGAACTACACAAAAATCTACAGTTACTGTGTTGACAGAGTGATTTTAAGAACACCAAAAAAGGCCTTAGAGCTCTTTACAAAACAGACTTCATTTGGTGAACCATCAAGTACAAGAACCAACTATAGGACTACAAAGGGCACTAGATTAGGTCCTACCTGAATACATTTTAATAGTTATTTACACTACCTGGCTTAGTGTGGTTTGGTATTTTCCTTCTGCTTTTATACATAGAACACCCAAATATTATAAGCATTTTAGAGGTTCATAATAAGGAATTTGTAGAAACACCTCTAATGAGTCCATTTGTATGTTTTATTTCTTGCAAATTTGTTGAAACTGTTCTTCACAAAAGGAGATTCTGCCACAAAGACCACTGCCAAGATGGACAATGGATTTATTTCAAAGAATCCAGACTGCAAGGCCATAAAGGGTCAGCAGTTTGTAACATTCCGTGTATATTACATCCCCTAGATTTCATCTTCTCACACAAATATTGATACGAGAAAATTGTGCATTGCAGCATAGCTTCTAAAGGGAATCTCATCTCATTTGAAAACATAAAGACAAAGAGAGGGCACCATTTTCTTAAGTAGTTTGTCTCCAGTGTTCCCGTAAGAGTTACAGAAAACCCTGGTCCTATTTGAGCAGGCAGGCTTTGCTTCCACTTTTCCTCCATCTCTCTCTACCAGCATCAGCTTAGCTACTCTCACCTTCAGCTACCACTTGTTCTGCGCGAGGACATATCCATTTAACCAGATTAAGTTTCCCAATGCACAATCAATAAAGTGTTCCTGACGTCCCCGGCTGAAGGGAGAAAGCTGCAGGAGGCAGTGGAGTGGGGCTGTTGACAGCGGGCAGTGTCAGCGCCAGCCCACACTCACAAGTGTTGACAATCCAGACTGAAGGCAACAAACGGATCGAATCTCGCCATGAAAGCTAATATTCTATATCAAATTTGAAAATGTAATTTATACGAATCCCCAGCGTTGGCCTAACGGTACTAACTTCAAAGAGGGGTGGAAATTTAAGCTAATAGTGTTTTCCTTCAATAACTCTCAAAGGCATTTGCTCTTTCACAGTCTATCAGATTATGTCTCAGGTTATAAATGTGAATGTGTTTCATTGCGGTTCTTATTCTGTACATTTCTGTGTTCCTGTCAACACAACATCTATGTTGTATTTTTTGGATACAGCATTAGAATACCATCTGCTGAGACCTGACTGGCCGTATTTGCCTGCAAGGTTTGCACCGACTGCATTTCATCGTAAAGTATCTTGAAAAGGATGGAATAATTTCCCAGGAGTACTGATCCCATATAACCAATGGAAGCTTTTGTTTTAAAAGCATTCCATATCCTCTTTCCTGTGAGGAATCTGAATATCCTAGTTGCTCTCCTTTATTTAGTACTTTAAAGAAAACATTGCAAACAACACAAGCTTGTATTAATTGATCTGTACCATAACTGGCAGATAAAAAATACTACTCCTGTTCTGAGACAACTTCACTACTTCTGTTCATTCATGAGCTTATGAGATGGAGCCAGGAAAAAAAAAAAAACCAAAAACTTTTCAGGTAAGCAGACAAATTTTGTCTTTGCCTCTCTCAAGTTTTTCTGTGCCAAAGGCTTATTAATGTGTTTCTCAGAGGCACAACTTACCCATTGCAATCCAGCCCCATAAAACAAATAACTGATTTGTAGACGTGTCTCGAGAAATTGTTCTCTTTCTTCTTTTGAAACAATGGATCTTTTTTATAAAGTTCTGGCCAGTAGATATATAAACTCCTTTGAAACCATCAGTATAACATATTTTTGTTTCAGCACTACACACAGTACAGAACTCTACTGTATATGCATAAAGTCCATGTTCAAATACAGTTCAAGCTAAAAAATCACAGCACTATTAAACAATCTGGCAATTTTAACCTTCAGCATTAAACAGATAGACCTCCCCACATGTAATTTTAAAGCAAGTCAACTTGCATATATGCATTAATTCAGGTTTATCTCTAGAAAAGAAGACCTTTTTACATCCAAGCACCAATTTTACTTCAAGAAATTACTCCCATGCAAACCTTCCCTTAAACCTAAGCTCCCATAAAGCTGGGCTTTACTTTACAAACTGAACATAAAACTTGGTAGTTTCTTAGCACAAAATAACATAAAAAATGAGTGTGCAGAAAAAAATAAGCACCTCAGGGAGAAAATCTGCCACTGTGAAAACAGAACTTCTGCCACACAAGAAGACTTTGCAGCCTGCAGAATCACATTCACAGTGAAAGGGTCAGCTCTTCTAGGCTAATGATATTGGTCTTGCACTTTTAAACTGCAGAACCTATGGCAAGATCAAAGATGAAAGTACTGAAAGTTATTTTCCCTAATACTTGCAGGAAACTAGTGCTTTCTGCTTTGCAAACAGAGAATTATCACTATTGAGGGCTGATTATAACAAAATAATTCCTGCTTTAAAATGCCTCTCAAGTATTAATTTCTTTTTGTAAAATAAGATGCTTTGTTAACACACTTTATTTCCAAATGAAACAGAAATACAACAACAAAAAAAAGTGACAGGTCCTGACTAAACAAATTTGAAATGTAGGTGAGAAGGAGGCAAGAGAACCTCATGTTTCCTGTTCAGCAGCAGGCTTCTGAGCCCAGTCACAAAGCCTAATGCAGAGTCAGGAAACAAAAATTAAATCTCTTGAGCCCCAGTCTTGTGCCTTGACCACAAAAGTACTTTTCTTTTCCTGGAGAGACTGTGGCAGGCTGCAAAAAATTACGCTTAGGAAGCAGTGGACATCAAAATTAGTCTGGATTGGAAAGTAGAAATGGAAGTATTTCAGAAACAAGCACTTCTTTATTACAAAAACTTACTGAATCATTTACCAGGTCTTCTCCATCCCTACTCTTCAGATCAATGATTTATCTGCTTTAATATTCCACTATTTTTCACCTCAAACAATTCTGTAGCACTGGAAGAAGACAACATAAACTCTTGAAGTTCTTTTTACCTGAAGCTCATCCGTGAATTAGTATCTCACATGGAGTTCGTCTAAACCTACACCTGTACTGCTCTGAGACCAGTAAACTGGTTTCTGGATAGTGCTCCTTACTCCAGACAAATACCAGGTCAGAAAACGCAAAATCAGGTCTCTCAAATTTGCAGCACGAAGGGATCACAGCAAAAACTTCCTTGGAGACCTAAAGAACCAACAGCAACTCAAGTTTGTACATGTAAACACATGATCAAAAATAAGACCAAATCATGTTTTCTATTTGTCTGTTATTTGCACAGTCAATTCTATAACAGCAATGAAAGTGTAAAACAAAGCCCTAGAGAGCAATGGGAAACTCAAGCTCTCACCTACAAGAATTACGAGGCTCTGCCAGCAGCGCTCCTGATCTCGCGCACAGAGCGCTGGAGTGCCACCCTGGGCTGAGCCACGGGGCACCACCACAGGCTGCTCTCGGCCTCTGAGCTGCCCCAGGGCCAGCAGGGCATTGCTACATCGTCCCTGCCAGGGCTGGGCACTGCCAGGGAACACTGACGCTGCCTGGGTACCCGGGGACACGGAGAAGCACCGCAGCCGACGGGGATGGGAGGGGGAATCCCAGCTGTGTGCGCAGCTCAGGCCACGCTGGGTTCCAATCCTGCCAGCTCAGAGCTCTGCATTGTGTCTCAGGCTTGGAACAAACAGAGATACACCAAGGAGACCTGGGCCTCACACTGCCTCTGCTAACCAGAACACAGGAGCTGAGCCACTCACTGGGTGTAGGAGTTTTATGGGTTTTTGGGTTCCATTTTTACATCTCCAAGTAAAAGTGCTTTAGAAATAATGGCAATTAGAGCAAATAGAATACTTCTGGAATCAGCTTCCTTTCTCCAAACTTGTTCACCATTGCTTTAAGAGTTACAGAATCCCCAGCAATCCCCACTTGTGATCCACCCCCAGTGTTTACAAGGGAACTATTCCAAGGAGCGCTAGAAGCCTGATTTGGTGTCAGGATTCCCAGCTGTGCCATCACCCAGCCAGTCTGCCTGCTTAGTCCAGCAAAATGCCAGAGAGCACCAAGCACCCTCCTGCCTTTCTGTGGTAGGGGATACCACAGGCTGTAAATACAGAAAATTTTGTGATCACTGATTTATAATCTCAGAAACAGGGGACAGCCTTCAAAATCTGCTGAATGTTTTACTAAAGAATCTGCTATTTCCATGAACAGCCTTGTTTCTTGGAGGTTGGGCTTCCCACCATAATTCTCCTGCTTGGAAGCTACAGATCTCTGCAGTAGCAATTGAGTGTCCTTCCTCACCCGCTGGGAAGCTTTGTAGTCCTACAAGCATCTTTTGACTCTCTACAGAAAACATGTCAATTCTTTTTTCTCTCTGGGCTAGAAAAAAACTCCTGAAATTTATTATGCATTCGAGTTAGGCTGCATGTGCACTAAAAGCTGATCAGTCTGATCTACTTTGGCCATGGAGAGTTAAAGCATAGCTTGTGGAGTTTGCTGTGTTTGTAGGGTTGTGGGGTTTTGTTCTTCTGCAATTCAGATATCTGGTACACTCTGGTCTAAGCACAATGTCCTTTACTTGAGATTTCTTGGCTTTCCAAGCAAATTATTTTATGGCTTCTTTAAAGTAGAGGCTTGAATTTTGTTATTCTGCAGGGTAGATGAGGTTCCATTCAGAGTTTCATTAGCTAGAGGACATGTGTTAGAAGCACATTGATTAGGATGAAAATGAGGATGTGAGCTTTAGGCTGTTCTCAATTCCTTGAGCTTAGCCAACATAAGTATTGAATTATCCTTTTTTATACAAACACACAAATAGGCACACATAATTTCACTTCTTTCTAAGGAGAAAACCTAGGAAATTACTGTGACTGTTTTTGAGAGACTATTCAAAGGACAGAATGCACTTCTCAAAACATTAACTGCTGTAAATCCATTAAAATATACAGAGAATAACTAGATGGTAATGAGGAAAGTAATGAAAATAACATCATCCCACAATAAACGGAACATTTACAATTAATTTGTGCTCTGCCCCTGCTAATAGTCATGGGAGCACAGAATCCCTCTCTTCCCAAAATACATTCAAAAAACCCCTTCATTTCAATTCTTAAGAAGAATGGGGGAAAATTCTGCCCCTAACATTTCAATTTCCACACCTTTGAATTTCAACACTGTGTTATGTGCCTTTCTGTTTAGGGGAGGATTTGCAAAGGGAGAAAGAAATTCAGCTGATTACATTAATATATCAATGAAGGTTGCAGGATTTCAGCATTGCTGAAAAATCAGCCTTTTATGGCTCTCCAGCTGCTTCCTGATCATATAACAAACTCAATCATCTGTTTATGGAATTACAGCCTGTTACCATGGAAATAATTATGCTGCAATAAACCCCTGCAGGATCAAATAAAGGAAGAGTGACTGAAGAGAGCAAATATTAAGGGAGGAAACAGTTACTCAAATAAGACCCTGGTAATTATCAAATGTAGCAGGGATAACTGTACACAAGGCTCAGAGGTAAGTGGGTTTGCATTAGGACACGGTGTGTAAATATGCAACATACACATATAGGTTTGCATGTTGTAAACCAAAAAGAAGAAGAAAAAAGAAACACAGAAATAAAGTATAATTTACGTGGTGTCTATCCAGTCTGTTCCAAATAATTTTGTGGCTCCCTGGCCAAGGCACACTGTTACATGTAACAATTATATAATTGGCCCGGTTTCAACCAGGAGATAACATTCAAAACTCTTTCTTAAAGACATCGTTCTAACTCCTTGTACAATCTAGAGGCAACCTCTTGTCTGTCCATTTTAATGGCTGACCCTTTCCCTGTAAACAGCATAAAAATACAGGTAAACATCAAAGAAAACTGAAGGTTTTAAAATCGTTCCCATCAGTATCGTTCATTTGAGATTTTTTTTTCCTTCAGTAAAAAAGTTAAGGACATAGCACCATATTTTCTGATTCCTCATCCAAACTGAATCTTGTAAAGTGTAAAAGCCAAATACAGGGCTTGGTTTCTAACACAGACCTATCACAAAGCTTCCAGGTTTTCCCTCTGAGAATAAAATAAAACCAAGTCTGCACGGCTGCTTCAGGGTCTGCTGGAAAGTCAAAGCAGGAGGAAAAAGGTTCTGTGTCACAGAATGAACAGAGAACTATGGATCATTTTCTGCACCAGGCTCTCCTACTTAAGGCAGCATGGCAGGTTTGCACTGACTCCTTTTCTCAGGCACACAGGACCACAGAAGCAGGGTGAACGATACCCTACAGTGAGGTTTTCTAGCACCACAGCAAACAAGTGGGCTCAAAGGTTATCGAACCGCCGTCAGTGTCTGGCTAAATCCACTGCTGACTTGAACACATTGAGTTTTCCTCTACCTTCCAAATCCTGCTCTCAAAGCCTAGTTCATTTGTCCTTGAATGTTTTAGTCATTTATGTTAAAAAATGGCAAAATCAGCAAGAAAATATTGAATTAGCTTGGGCAAGTCCCGTTCTCCCCTTGGCCACAGTTCTGCCCTCTTTCCATATCAAGTATTCATGAGTTTGCAGACAGTCACAACCTCCTATCATTACTAGGGCACAGCGTGTGGGAGAAAGTCTGACACCGCTGTGTCCAGGCAGGCAGAGGAACACAACGCTGCAGAGAAGCACAGGAATGACCTCCGTGCCAGGGGCTCCACTGACCAGCAGCCTCTGGCAGAGAGCGGCTGATGCCGGGCGTCTCAGGGCACAGGAGCGCTGAGGAGGGCACGTGTGCACGAGAAGGCCCCAGGTAGGCAGCAATATCCTGCTGTCGCTTTTCTGCAAAACAGAGAAATCAGCTGCAGGCCAAGATATGAACCTAAAAAGCACAGACTAATGGCTGATCATAGGAGCTGAGAGAAGTTCCTCTGGATTTGTTCCATCTGGTACATATCTAGGTCATATAGCAGTTGGAGGTCTCTCATTAGCCCCAGGTTCAGAGAATTGAGTTTAGAAGCTGGTGTCTAACCCTGCCTCAGCACTCAGCCCCACCAGGCACGGGCCCTGAACAGCTCAGTTCTGGCCCAAGGTACACAGTACTAACAAAGCTGCACTGTATCTCAAGCTGAGTGTTACATTAAAAAAGTTATCCAATTACTTCAAATTAAGTGGCTCAGTCCCCTAACAAAAATTGTTTTAATGTTCTTGCTCATGTTCTCTTGTTACTTTTCCATCCATATCTCAATTGAAAACAAAGGACAGGACTCTACAGAATTCAAGACCACATCAGGCCAGAAATTTCAGAAATACTGAAGTCTGATGTCTCTGGTTAGACCCATATGCAGTGATACAGAGAAAGAGACCCTGAACACTGACAGGAGTTCATCTCCATAGGAGATAAAATCTTAGCTAAGCATTACCAGGGTCAGTAGAAGCCTGAGCATAAATGAGGAATACATTTCCAAGTTCAAAGTCAGAAAAAAATGTCACTGCATGTACACCCACTGAAACACATGCCCACTCACTGGCTTTCCTCTGACACTGATGTATTCTCCAACGATCCACTTGGGATATTTGAAATACTTGCTTTCAAATAGCATCATCTATTCTCTAATGATTTTCTAACACAAATGCCATTTAGATAAATAAATTATTTTCTAGCCATGCTGTGATAAGCCAACCCTATTTTCTCCCAGCTACTCTTGTTAAGGACAGGTAAATAAGAACGTTTACAAATAGCTCCTGTTTGAGCACCATGAGCTGCAGTTCACAATGAATAAATGTCAGAATTAACAGCAGCAGCAGCATTGTCTCCCCTCCCACGTGAATGTCCTTCAGCTACCTAATGCTCCATAGTTTTTGAGATCTCATTTTGGGAATGCTGACAGTTCTGGATACTGCATCAGTGTCAAAATCCAAATTGGCAGGGTTCTTTGCTTACTCCCAGCTCAGCTATAGTGGCTAAAGGGCGCCTGCCTAACCACATAAATATGTTTTTCTGCAAATTGCAAAGCTGCCTGTCAGTCAACTCTCAGAAAATCTCCAAGGGATCTTGAAATTTTGAGACTTCTCTCAGTGATTTTAGCACAGTAGGAACAAGCAAACTGTTTTATTACAACGGAGATATGTTCCGGAAAGATCCGCCCGGGAGCAATTTGTGAGCGAACTGAAGATGAACCTCCAAGAATCCAACACACCTGTGATGCTATTCCAGCACCAGCCAGCAGTCATTATTTAATTAAAGCTACAAAAGATTTCTTTTATTTTGACTAAGCTCACTAAATGCTGTCATTTTGGGAGGACACACATGATGCCCAAATTCAACTAATAATTTTAGGCAAGGTACAAATAGCAAAAAAATTGGAACAATTTATTCAATGTCTTCTAAAGGAAATACTTCATTATGAAGTGATGTTTATACATTGCTTCCTTTAGACATCAATCTGTGCTTTTTAAATGGCAAAGAAATTAAAACTGTTGAATAATCTGAACACATTTCATTCACCCCCAAAGTGAAATAATTCCTTCAACATTGACTCATTCTGATACTAATTTCAAGTTTAACCTTTTCTCGAGACACATGGAGCCAAACAATGCAAATACAGAAGCAGGCACAATTTAGCACTTATTGCAGGTGACTAATACTATTTTCTTTAGGAATTAAGAATAAGACTACACAGATGGGTACACTATTTGGCTTGCTAAACACTCTCAACAACTCACTTGAACCACCTTATTTGAGGTTTGGACTTGTTTGTTTTCAAAACAGCAAATTTTATAGTACTGAATAGGACATTTATGGACAACCTGCACTTAGTGGCACTGCTGTAAAAATCAATGCACATTTGGAGCCTTTCTTAGTTAGTTTCTAAACAATTAAAAAATGATGATGTTAATGAGCATTCCCTAAGCCTGTTGATGATTTTAACTCTAGCACAAGGCCTTTTGACCTGCATATGGCAATCTTTTTGCCCCCAGCTCTGCACTTGTGGTTTCCATAGGACAACGCACTTAAAACACTTCATCCTCAAGTCACCACAGGAAATCAAAATTGAACTCACAGTCCCTGCTTTGTTTTGAAAACTCCAAGCCTTTTTCTGTGCTGCTGGGTGCACTTATCCGTAGCTAAGCTCTTGAATCTGTGGGGAATTGTAGCAGCTGGGGTATAGAACTCCAGATCAAGCAGAAGGCATTTTTCAGAACACTTTTATTTAGAGAAGTGTCCCTTGTCATTAACCGCTTTTGTTAAATCTCACCATATCCCATCCCAACGAGGTGAGAAAAGTTTTCATATGTGGCTATTCAAACTTTGAGGAAAACAGAAGGATTTGAAAGTCAGTGCTATAAAGACAATTCCAGTTAAATTAGTATAGAATTATTTTATACAAATGTTATGGTGTATTCACAAACAACATCCACGTTTTCCTGTCAACTATAAATTTTCAGAAACTCAGCACAACATTAAGAGATATTGAAGTCTCACATCTATTCTACTCTGTCAGGCTACAAAGATATCTATAAAGCCAGAGTAACTCTTGATGTTCAGAAAATAGCACAAACATAAAACGTGTCATGCAGTAGAGTCAAAAACAAAACCCGCAGATGAAAGAGCTCACATCCTTCCGTTTTCAAGGGAATAAAGAACACGTAATTGTGGTACCTTTGCACTTCTTGGTAGCCACTAATTTACAACAAGAATAAAACCATTCTACGTTCTATACTGTGTAGCAGGAGAAGAAGGTTTGGAAATTCACTTATACATCAAGGGCAACTGAAAATTAAGCAGCTTCAAGGTCCAAAAAATGATGATCTCAATTGTCTTCTAGGAAAAAAAATATTTTAAGATCAGAAAATATTACTGGTATCTACTCCAAACCCTTGAGTCATATAGGCAAGACTATTGCACGGTAATTACTATTTTATATCCATAATTTGGCTTTTTTCATCTTTCCGGTTTTAAACAAGAAACCACCTTCACTGAGAGACCATTTAAACATCACATTGTGGAACAGAATGTGCAGCAGAAATCAGTTACAAGTATCTGTACAGTTAATGACCAGCACACCTGAAAGAAGTTATATTTTCTCACTCTGGTGCACGTCAGTTCATGAAAGTAAAAAAATATTTCCAGCAGAAGCAGACGCCTGACTTGCAAATCTGATTCCAATAGTTCTTCAGTACAGTTCTGAAGAAAGTAGAAATTTCCTAATAGTGGGCAAAAGTCAAACCTAAGCAATGCATTTAATTGGCAATTTAAGAAGGTAAAATGGAAATGGGCTATTGCGAAATTTAACTCAGTATGTATTTGTGACTACCTTTGTCAGAGCAAATATAATCTATAGGTTACTCTACTGCTCTCCTTTCTCCTATTCCTTATAAATCAGAAAATTAATTACCCAGGAAATGGTCTCCAGTAGTAGGAAGCCAAACAGGTTTAATGTATAATTTATACATGGAAATGTAGGTGTCAACACTGTGACAATTCATCAGATAAATATTTTTGCAGTTAGATTTTTCTGTATCTGTCTCCCTCAAAGAATGAGCACGAGACAGATTATCTCAATGATATGATGCTGTTTTGGTATGGGGAGCTGAACTGCATTTTTAATTTTTTCTCAGCTAAAAATCAATCAAAATGAACAAGGCTTTTGTGCTGTATGAGAGAAGCTGTTCTGATGCCATCCCTCTCAGAGGGCCATTCACAGTGAGAAAACCAACATGAAGAAAACAGAAATTAAACAGAATGAGGTTTTCCAACATCCACCTTGCCATCTGTGAGGAGACATTTTAAACTCCTATTATGGCTGATTAGGGTGTTCTGAACATTCCCCCCTCATTTTAAGGCTACCATTGTAACTTAGTCCAACCATTTCATGTGTTTCATCTAAGGGACACTTTGTAAGGTTCAGAAGCTCTAGATAGTCAAGTCTGACAATTGAATCCAACAATGTCTCTGTACTGGGGTGTTTTCTACCATGGGTGCGTTCAAGTAAGCAACACTTGAAATGTTGATTGCAGTCCCATAACCATTAAAGAGCTTTCTCAAAATCAGCTACCAAAAGTTATTAGAAATTTTGAATAGCCAAGCTTTAATAGATTTAAAAATAGGATCTTTGGCAGGGAAATGAGTGTTTGACGTATCTCTGTGACATTTCCTAGTTGAGTGAGGAATCGCTGAAGTTACATTTCCAAGATGAAAATGTTTTCTATCTTACACCAGCCTAACAGCTTCATCCTATGAATGGGCAAAGAGCTGGAAAGCCACTTACTCAGGAGAAAAGAGCAAGTAACTCAGTGTTTCTGTATATTTGAAACCACTTGGACCCAAGACCAGTCAGTTGGGAAAGACATTTGGAGAAGCTCTTTTTGGATGTTTCTTCCATCATTCTCCTATTCGCTTTTTAAGTCAACACACTCATTCAGCATTCACAGCAGCCTCTGGAAGGAGCTCCATATTTTAACTACATATTGCATGCAAACAGATTTCTGGTTTCTCATGTCTAGTTTTGGTTGTTGGCTGGCCACACTATTATCCTGTTCCCTAGATACAATCTCTTGGAGACTATTTACTAATAAAGTTGGAAATTTAGTCTCCTGTGGCATGGCTGTTTTGATATTACATCTTATTCACAAAGAGTCCTTCACAACAAGCTCAAATTCATAAAATTATCTCCTACTCCAGCCAGTTGGAAATATTTAATGCCAAGTCAAGAAATTGCAACAGCACAGGCTTTTGCCCGACCTAGAGTGAGGGGTGGGGATGGCAGGTGAAAAAAAAGCCTTAGGAGTAGAGAGGAAACTCGGACACGGTGCATCAGTTATCACTGACAGAACAGCAGCAGTGACTCCTGACAGAAACAGGCACTTCAAAACAATTCCCCTTACTCCATCACTAAGGTACTCCCAAAAGAAAGGACCAGCCTGGAGATACAGGGAGCAGGAACATGGTGGTTTTGCTGTTCCAGACTCATTTTGCCCACAGGGACAGCTGGCACTCATCCTTGCAATCTCTTCCAGGTGTCTGCTGCACCACAGACAGCTGCAAGCCCACCATCCCCAACTCTGAAGTATAGAAGGAGGTCACAAATCTTACTCTGGTTGCGCCTTGCTGTCTTTCTCAGCACAGCCTCTTCCATTCGGGCTTTTTCTTCCCTTTCCCTCCAGCGCCTCAGCTGCTCTTCTCTCATCTTGTAGAACAAGATCTGCTTTTGCTCTTCGTTCAGCTCTGCCAGGAGCTCAGGGTCAATATACATATCACGCAAAATTTGCTGCAGCATGATGACTCCCCAAAAAAACCACAAAAAAGACAAGGAAAAACAAAAGAGAGAGAGAAACCTGTTTCCAATTATACTCACTGCAGTGACAAAAGCCCACTGATGGCACTCCAGAAAGCAAACTGCAGCAAAGGAGCTCTCCCACACCTGCCTGCCCAGGAGAGGTTTGATTCCTGCTCTGGCCCTTTTTGTGCAGGCATACTCTGCTCCTTGTCGTTACAGGGACAGAGTTCTTTGCTTATCTCATCCTCCGAAGGTGGGGACAGGTGTCAAGTGAATGTAAGAAAAAGGAACAGAAAAGCATAGGGAAAAAACATAAAATGAAAAGGCTGGGAGGAAAAAGAAAAAGTCACTTCCGTGCTCCTGATTGCAAGCCAGTAAAAATAAGGGATTCTTGATTGAACCCAGCAGCTTTGCTCCCTTGAGCAAAAGGAAATTCAACATAGAGAGTCTCAGACTTTCAGGTCAAGCAGTTCCCTTCAGCAGCAATACACTCCCAAGGGTGTGAGCGTTGCCCAGGGGTTTAAAGTGATGTCATGGTTAAAGGTATCACCTACACCAACAATATCTATGTCACTTTGGGAACTGATCTCCCCTGATAAGAGAGGAGTTTGCATATTATTTCTCAGTCTAGCCTGTTAACCAGTCTCAACAGAGTAAGGCATGTTAGAGGTCATGGTTACCTGGTGTTGACAAATACTGTCATGCAGCAAATTGACTAAAATGCTTCTAAAATTAAAGGCAGATGTAACAGAAGACACAAGAATCTTGTTATCACTTTATAAATAAATTAATATCAATTAAACAAGACTAAGTTCTCAGCAATTCACACAGACTATGCAAGCCCTGATGTTAATTCATTTTCCACTTGGTGGCTGGAGAAAGTTACAATGCTGCTCTTCCAGGAGATTATGGCTTTTTACTATGTAACAGTTTTATCAAAATAGGTAAAAATAACATATCAGCACCAGGACCAACAGCCACTTAACTATGTAGAAAAACCAAACCAAAGCCCAACACACTAAAAAGCAAACCCTCTGGATGTGGGAGCCTGTTTTCACTGGGCAGTGGCTCAGCTCCTCTGGGAAGGATGGCACTTTGTGAGACAAACCAAAGTGTGGCCACTCAGAGGCATAACAAAACACAGATCACATCTGCACGCTGAGCCACACCCCACTGCTTGATGTTTACACAAGGAAGAAAAAGAGCAGGCTTATGCTTCCTCACAAGAAACCTGCTTTAGAGACAATGAGCTGTCAAAGTCTTATATGACTTCCATGACCTCATATTCAAAAACATCCTGCTAATGCATCTATTCATATGTCCTTCTTTCTAGGTATGCAAAATACTATTGTCCTAATTTAGGTAGAAAATAAAACTGATATAAACCAAAATTCCAGCAAAGACACTCTGTCACCTGGAAGCACAAAGCCAAAGATGCTTGAACGATGCCTTCAGCTGAAACAGGACTTCAGAACCCATCATGTATGGGCTGTAAGGAGTGTAGTCCACATGCTACCCTGCAATTCAGGATCTCTCTTATGTACAGATTTTTTCTCCTAAAACAAATGCCTTTATTATTTACTATTATTTTTAAGAAATACAGCTTGGCAAGAAAAAAACCTAGAGTAAGGAAGATTTTCTTATGCTTCTTTATTTTACTTAGTCAGGTATAGAAAGGGGAGACCCTTAGGGGGTTGGCTTTTGTTTCTCTGCTTCTATTCAATTATATTAGAGATGTGACTCCACATTTTGGCACTAATTGAAAAAGACTCGCCTTTGCAAAGGCTTCGGGGCAAGCAGTTTCACTGTTTTACTCATTTGTCATCATTCTTATTTTATTTTGCTTGACTTCACAGACCAGAAATTAAATCCTGATCAGAAGCTATCACAGTGCAAAGATCAAACTCTTCATCATGGATTATGAACATTTAAGCATGGTAAGTAGCACCATTTCTGAACAGCATTCAGCTGCAGAAGTAGCTCAGGATGGAGATACAAGACAGAATACAAACAAATATTCAGGCAACTACTTGTAATGTTCAGTGGGCAACCACACAAGGAAAACAGCAAGAGCAAAGAGATGAAATGACACTTCATGAACAACCCATCGCCAGAAGATTATTCACCGAAAATATTTGAGAATGGTAACCAAATGATCAAGTGGAATGAATCTGTGTGGGAATTATTTTTTTTCTTTAAAGAAATAAAAAGCCACATGTGGAAGTGTTATCATCTAATCACAGCAGTGAATCTGATCAACTGTCTTGTCATAGATTTTCTTTGGGTTGCATTAATCCCAAAATAAAAAACTGGAAATACAAAGGAGAAGTAAGGAACATAAAGAAACATCCCATCTGACATAAGCCAACATCCAACAGAAGCAGAAACAAACATCATAAATTTTGCTATTAATTTCTTTCCAAGATAAAAAGACTCTGCTTCATAACACTTGGTCTTCAAACTCTCACATGGGTGACAGTTTTTCATCATGTCTCTCTCTTTGCTTTCACTGGTAGATAGGCTTGTTTTAAGACTTACATTCCTTTATGGGACGGAAAGCCCAGGGGATCAGTGAAAAGAATCAAGTTTTTCCACCAGTCCCTTCTTTTCCCTTACTAATTAACATTTGATTTGATTTGGTAACAATCTGGAAATGGAGTGAATGGGAGGAGGTAGCTGGCTACCCACCTGGAGATCCCAAAGGCAGAGAGAACCTCAGTCATGTGAGTAAATACTAGGCATGCTTGAGAATCTGATGATCCACTGATCAGAAAAGACTGATGGTGGATGGTGTCCCCAGAAATACACAGTTTGGGTATTTTGGGTCAGTGAGGTATTTGGCCCAAACTAAGCCGAGCCTGTTGTCTTCATCAGAAGCAAAATCTCTGTCATTAAGAGCTGACGACAGCCAACCCATCCATGCTGAGCACCTTGCAGGGTATGAGAGAATTTGACAGCAGGTTCATCTTCTATATACCCTCACCAGAGCAGAAGCACTAAGAAGCAATAAATAACAGACAATTAAGTGTAGTCACTAAGCACCATTCCGGTACCTCAAATTTCTTCTGCATCTGACACAAATCCTTTCAGAATCACATTTCTCCTCTCTGAAGAAATAGTCTTGAAGAACTATTAGAAAATCATTAATGGACCCCTTTGATACAGTCAGAACGACCCCAAACATGCCCTGCAAGGAATAAAAGAAACGTGACTACATAAAATGTACTCATCTGCCCCCTTGTAATAACCATCATGGAGTAGATGGACTACAGGAAAATTCTCCCCCTCATTCTTTTTCCAGTCCAGGTTATTTTCAAGCCTCTCCACCTGCTCTCCTGCCCACTGTGATGAAGCTTCTTAAGGAGCCAGTTTCCTCACTAGCAGTTCACATGTAAGAACCTTCCCGACTAGGTGTCATCCTTTATCTGGAATGAAATAATACTTGTGTAAAAACATTCTATTTCTACACTGCTTGTATTCCTTCCTGTCAAGGCATCTATTTAGGTGTTACTTCACATCCTTCCTTTAGTGTTTTAAACAGAAGATTTCTTTCAGGCCCACTCCTGTAACACACAGGGGTGTCTCAGGCATCTGCACAGCTTTGCTTCCGGCTCACCCTCTTCACTAAGAGCAAGCCAGACGCTCAGTTCCTCTGTGGAGAACTAGAATGGAGCTCTAGAATGACATCAGGTAAAAATTAACAGATTTTGATATGAGATGTCTGACAATCAAAAATTCAAAGAAAACAACATACTTAAAGTCAAAAAATGAGAGGTCACAGATTTCCTTGCATGACTAAGAACAGACCTTCTAACTCTGAACCTCTCCTATCAGAGGGAGAGGAAGAAAACAATTAATCTCTGCTTTGAAGACATAGCTCTGTTCAAGAGATAAAACAGCTGCTTCTCTCTTTGTTATCCCAGTGAACCTGTTGTCTTGTATATTAAATATTCCAAGCAGTACCCTATGCCAATTCAAAACTCAATTTTTAACCTAGTAGACACTGATTCTCATTGCAGTTCATGTTTCCACAAATATTCCATATACTCAGATGGAATTATCACAAAGAAATTACCATGATCGCTCCTGGTTGCTCAGAAAATTAAGCAAATCTAGGAGGTCCAAAACAACCTTGAAGAAACACCAAACCTACCATAACAACTCTTGCTATTTCTAAGATATGCTCACTTTTGTAAGGGATGAGCTTTGCAGCTCCAGCCAACAGAGAGCCAGAGAGCTGAGGGATAGGAAATAACTCAGGCAAGACACAAAATAAAACTTTTATTGAAAAATAATTATTCTCTCTCTTCCCTTCGTTTCCCAGACCTGATTAATATATGGATGAATTAATGACTCAGAAGAGCAGGGAAATTTGAAGTAAGGATGCCTGCTTCCTGATTGTGGCCATCCATCATCTTTCCAGCCTTCCTGGGAAGCATTTTGAATAGTTTAGAGGGACAACGAACTCTCCATTGCTTTTCTACCTCGGTTACCCCTTGTTCAACAGCTAAGCTAAAATCATTACAGAAACATTACAACTCAAGAGCCTATACACAGAATAAAAGTGACTATTAATGGAGTTCTTTGTTGGCAGTCATTACCTTACAATAATTGCCACACAACTTGATGCTCTAATTAGTAGCAGCGTCTGCAAGGAGCCCAGAGCTGTTTAAAATTTAAGTTTGGAGTTTTTCCTTTGATCTTAAATGGCATCTTCTGGGACTAGACACACTCTGTCCCACCTCTGGTGTAGCATCTTTCTGGCTAAGCACTCCTCACCACTGCCACTAGGAATCCATCTGCTGGGGAAGGGGGGGGGGAGGGAGGGAGAGGACAAGGTGCAGAAAAACATTTTCATTTCATTTTTTAAGAAAGGGGGAAATCCTCAGTTGGCTAAGGCCTGCAAATCCCTTCATCCATTTTCCTCTGAGCATGTGCATCTTCCATTCCCTGAACCGAACAGCTCACTGGCAATGCTGATTATTGCTGAGCCAGCAGAACAGCATTTGCAGTTGGATTTTATGACACAGCCATATAATCTATTTTAGCCGTGTCATTTACATAAAAATACTGTGCTATAGCCTACACATTACAGGGGAAGAGAGGGCTGTAATACAGGTCTCTCCTTAAAGAAAAAAAAACATGTAAACAGAAAATATGGCGATCATGTTTTCCAGACTGTGAACTCCATGGTCTTAATCAATTTTTCGTGGTTTGTGTCTTTATATTTTTCATTTTTTAAGAGGAAGCAGCATGCAGTATCTTCACTTTTCAAGTCCTGCTGTTTCAGCATTAAAAGGAGAACAGTAGAACCTGGAAATGAACGGTGCAGGAGGGAGCTGACCATGTAAAAGGGGAAAGGTAAAATTAACATTTGGTTGAGATCTCCCAAGCCCTACAAATCTGTCACTACAAAAGCAAATATGCTTTGGCACTCCCCATGAATTAGCCTTGTGTCTGATTTGCAAGTTGCTGTTAATTAAAAGCTAGAAAAAACCAAAACCAATTGAGAACCATCCGTTCCCCACCTCCTCTGTCACAGACGGGTCTAACAAAACCTGCCTGGTTTTACTCCATTTCCATAGTCAAGTCTGTGGCTCCCTCTAAGGGCTGAAATGAGCTGCTCAGCAGCACAGTCTGCAGCTGGATCAGAATGATTGTTTCCCTGACAGCTATTCCATTACAAAGCACCACATAAAGCAAGAATGAGGGCATGTTTTTCCAGACCTTCCTTTTCCATAGAGAGCTAGCATCAGTAAATCAGACTACAGCATGTTTTGGAGCATGGACAGGCTTTGCATGCTCATCATCTTCTCTGTGCTGGTTCAAGATTGCTATTTCTACCGGGCATTTTGTTAATTAAAAAGAGAATAAAAAAATTTGAGATATGAATAGCAAAGTAAGAATTAAGTAAATAGATTAAAACCTCATTTTAATGAAATGAAATGCAGCAAGAGAGCTACAAACCAATCCATGAGTAAAGGTGTCTTATACTGTCAGTCACACAGCTGCAAGTGAAATGCTGCTAACTGGGGATTTTAAAGGTGCAATGAAGATTTACAGTGGCAGAAGTGTCATCAGATAGATAGGTTTTGGTTGTTTTTATTTTAATTCAAATCTGTTATTCCTCAGTCCCACACAGAAATTAGACAATCACAAATATAGAGAGCACTGACAGTAGGGAAAGCAAAGGGATGGGAACTAATCCAGAGAAAGTAGTTTTTGAAGTCCAGGGCTGCAGAGAGTAGAGCCATCTCTCATTAGTCCAGTCTCCCAAAGTTAAGTCTGCACCCTGCAACACTACTTGCCCTTCAGAAGAAGCCCCATCAGTGATTATTTTTGCCTGGCACTGTGGCAATCCTACCCAGCAAGATTACTTAAGGTCTATCCCTTCGTGTTCCGTGCCACAGCTGTCATACACACAATTACACTGGAGCCTGTGATGCCTTCAAGGTTCAGCACAATTTATTAGAGATTTGGGGAGCTGAGTGGAAAGGGAAGCCCTCCAGTTTTTCTTCCAGCTGATAACAGATATCTGAAATTCTGACCTGCATTACAAACGTCTGAGAAGCATGTAGAACAATATACACTTGATGTTTATTGCTATTAATACACTAACAATAGCATGACACAACAAGGAACTCACAAGTCCCATCATAATTTCTCAAATGGAGAATGAAGCATTCATTATTAAAATAATTCAGAGTGAAAGCTAGTAAACCAAACAGAAAAAAGCCAAGATTCCTTGACAGAGTTCATGTGAGAAAACATGGTAAAAAGGCTTGCAAGCAACAACTGGTGTTCCATAAGCCAGGCACTGAAGAGAGTGCAGGAGAGGGGCAGAAAATGATGACAGAACACTCCCATACACTGCAGTTAGCTGAAACAGAGTTCATGGTGCTTCACCAACTTCTCCCTGGGATTGTGCTAATTCAATTGGTGTATATCTCATTTAAAAAACAGTAATCAAGCTCTTCAGGTTGGACCCTTGGCTACAAATGGGGTATACTCAGTTGGCAGGCAGCAGGCCCTACTTAGGAAGCAATTACAGCTCAGTAAATGTCTGTAGGGATCTGGCCTTAACAGATTAAAAGGCACACTGGTAACAGCCTCCAAGGACTTTCTTAGTTCAAAAAGATATACAGAATGCACGGCCTCCTGCTCTCCTATTTACACTTCCTTGCTCACGTCAGGCCCTGATGTTATCCTGCACTGTATGAAACACAGCCTGTGCTTACACTGCACGCTGCAGGCCAGCTTTGTGCTGGTTAAGTACAAAATACATCAGTCCATCTGTTTCTCAGCAGAAGTCTCCACAGCCGAAGGAGGCCACCCCTGACCCTTCAAAGCAGAACTGGTTGCCTTTCAACTCTGCAGTGATAGGCTTTTCTTAAGGCTCTACACACCTTTTCTTTTTATTGATTTACCTCTGTCTGATCTTTATAATGATCTGTTAACCGAGGAGGAAACTCTAAGTGCAGACAGCTGCCTAAAGAATATTGCTGGGGTCTGTTCTTCTTTCCCCGCCCCTCAGCACACACCTTTCCAGACCCAGCTGTCTGCATAACAACAGGACACTCATCTTCAAGCAAGAACTCAATATTCTCCTTTATATGAATTATTCGCTTTGGGTATCAGCAAAGCCCAAAGAGACCTTTGAATTCCATGACCTAATTGCTACATTAAATTATTCCAGCATTCGGTATGTTTTCAGCGAAGTTCATTACAATAAGCTACCCAAGAGATATCGTGCTCTACATTATGCGAGTTTCTTCTCTCAGATACATATTAACTTATGAAAATGCTCAGTAAGTTCACTTTTTTCCATCTCACCATAAGTGCATCAGAAAGTATCGTGTGAGAGCTAATTTTCTTTAATATACTCCCTAGCACAATTTAGCTGCATTATACATAATGCAGCAGTTGTAGCACATCAACTTCACATCATACCAGACACTGCATTATGGCAGCTGAATTGATTACTTGTGTAATTGAAGGCCACCAATAGGAAAGTTTTTAATCATTTAAGTGACTCATCAGCTTTATGTACAAAATGTCTTGCTTTAGTGGCACCGTGCAAGTGACTTGCTTTCAGGGCACAGCATTTTTGCCCATTTAAGCCACTTCTTATTCTTGTCATCTTTGTTGGCAATACAATCCTACAGATTTACAAAAGACTGAGCATAATCTGAATGCTGACTATAAAGGATTTTTTTTGACTATCAGACTCCGGTTTGCAAGATCTTATCAAAATCCAGCTACGCAAAAGTAGTTTTGTTTCTGGTGGGAGTTTTCGTGGGTTTGTTTTGGTTCTCTTGTTCTTTTTTTTAAATTTTAATATTTCACTCGTCATAAGAAGCCAGACTTTTCTTTGTTTTCAAGGGTCAGATGGAAGAATCCACAAACACTTTTGGTACCATATTGTTCTCTTATTTTTAGCTTCACTTGCTGCCCACCTCCTAAGGTAGCAAAACCTCTACTGCAAAAAACTGCCTAACTTCCTGCTGCAGATCACATTCAGCACTTTCCATATCTTAACGCTGAGGTGCTGTTCAAAAGTTTAAAAAGCAGTACCTAAAGGATTTTGAAAATCCTTTCCTTTTACATGAAGTCTTATTAAGACCTTCTCCACTGCTGTCACATACCATGGAACAAAGAGCAGCTCAGGACATTCCTGAAACAAACTTGATTTTATTTTTTTTTCGCTCTAATCATCTTCACAGTTTCAAACCACAAAACCTGCATTAAGCCCACTGGCTCATTTTCACAATACAAGCCTTCGTAGCTTTGGCATTCATGTCTGTGCTCCACTCACCTGACAGAAAATACCCTCTTCAAAGTTATTCGCAAAATTATGACAGATCCAAGTTTCACAACAGGGATGTGTCCCTGTCAATCCCTTATGGGAGACTTATGAAGTAAGAGCAGCTCTATTTCATTCTCTCTGCCCTTGTTGTATCCTCAGTCATGAGAGTCACCTCATGACGTTTCCAACATTCTTTTCCAGCAGTGCCATGCACTGCACTTCTTCAGGCTTTTCTTTTCTCCTAAGTTTCTGCACTTTATATTTCTACTGTGGCTTCCTGCACTAAGCCTCTGCCCACTGTCAGCAGGCACTGCCTGAGAAGGATGACCAGCACAAGCAACTTCATCCCTGCTCCTCTCACTGCAACAGAGGACTGCAGCATTTTTGTGGTATCCCAGCTTTCCCCTCTCCCAACAGGAAGATGAGCCCCTCTACATTCCCCATGATCCAAATACACAGAGGCAATACACTTCATTATATTAAATATACTATACACTATGGCCACTAAATGACTAAGTACTCGGAGGTGATAGAGGAATTTCTTCCTACAGAAACTCTTGCTTTGGTATAACTAACACTGTACCATAAAAGCTAGTTCATGCAAAGAAACACATTACATATGTTGGGCAAATATTCTAGCCACTCCTGAGTAACGATGGATTGAAGCAGGTTATGCTCCAAGTCTTTCTTTCCTTTTAGTAAGTCACCTTAAGCCACCTCCATGCCCTCAGTAATATTATTTCTAATTGCCAAACAAGATTATTTTCACATGTTCGTCTTAGAATTCTCTGAGTACCTCCTTATTTTACCATGGTGCAACGAGTGAGCTGCCCAGGGGGTAGGTGAGGTACCACCACCACTGTTTTGTATTTTTCTACTCCCTCACTGCTACCTGTATGGATCAGCAGCAGTGGGGATCTATTCCATTCCCTGCAAAGCATCGGAAGACAGAAACTGCTGTCAACTGCCCTCAGAAATTTGGAGTAGGGCTCAAATTCAGCCACCAAAGTATGCTCCAGTCATGGGCACAGTCGTGCCTGCAATGGTTAGAGTCTCCAGTTGAAAACCATTCACAGACGGCTGCAGCTGCCACAGGTCCATTTCTATCACAGCTGGAATAGCCCTGAAGCTTGTTAGCACATGACTGATTCAGGTCCTGTCATATTTTCAGGATTCTGATGTCTCATACCAAGGTTTACTTACCACACTCCACACCAGCAGTTGCCTTCCTAACACACCCTGTCTTCTCTTCCACAGAGCACTTGCCTTGGCTGCACAAGCAAACAGCTCAGAGCTCTGCTCACACTGCCACGCACTCCAGCAGCCTCGAGTAAGTGTTACGCTCCAAACTACAGAGCAGCTCACTACTCTTTATCCTCAGCCTTCTTTCAGTCCTCTCCTCACAACTCCAAAGCCCAGGCCAGGCTGGCACACAATCCCATGGCCACTGTGTGTGCAGCCTGTGGCCCAGCTCTCCGTGCTAGCCACAAATCTTCCATAGAAGCTGGGCTGATGCTGCCCTGGAGTGGGCTGCTACCTCCCTGCTAGACCTGCAGGTAGAAAATATCATTTATTCCTCCTCAGAGCAAGCAAGTGGGTCAGCTTCTGAAAGGAAAGGTGAGGCTCGGGGAATTCATCTCACAGTCAACATAAACTGTGCTTGTGGCTCCAAGGGTGAACTGTGAAGGAATACCTGGTCCCTCTGATTTGACTGGTAAAATGCGATTTATTTAGTAGAGGTGGGAGTTTTTACTTTAATACTCTCGGGAGTTTCAACTTACTCATCCAGTAGGTTACATCTTATGGATACAAGCAGTTCCTTTGATTAAATTATACCAACAATCATGAGTCTCTCAGTGAGATGAGTCATACACTGACATGAAGCAGGTTAGTGAGAACTTCTTAATTTTTCACTACTGGCACCACAAACCGTTCTTTGCAAACTAAATTAACCATCAGTTCTGAGCCCTAGAATGGCTCGAGTAAATGACATGAAGCCACTCCATTTTCTCTATGAAATTCAGAAGGGTCATGGATCTGCTACATTCAAGCCTTAAGAACGAATGCTACAGGGATAACTGGGTGAACATATAATGGCTTGTGATGATCAGAATGATCCAATAGTCTCTGCTGGCTTATTTACTATGAATCTATAAACTCACCCAAGAGTGAGACAGACTGCTCCTAAGTGGAGCTGTCATCAAGCAGATCAAAGAAATCAGCACTTAAACAGGATAAATGCCAGAAGGCACTGGAGCAATGCAGGACTTGCACTGGAAATTTTATTTTTAGTCTTTATTTATTTAAATTAATGATCCTTATAATCCTAGCTATTATGGAAAAGAAAACAAGAGAGTTTTCTATCCCTCTCTAAATTTTATTGGAATTGCCTGCAGATTTGTTACCAGTAGAGACCCTATTTCGCTGGCCCAGCTGTTAAAGAAAATATAGACTGAAGCAAGCATTTAACTTCATGCTGTATAGTCAGCTTTAGTAAAACCAAGGGGATTAGCTAGACTGTGCAATATTAAAGAGCTTTGTAGGTCACTGAAGAAATGGGCTCAGACGTTGCATTTTCCCTGAAAAAGCACAGTAACTACCAGGGACTATTATGTGATATGCAGGGGAATAGGGTAATACAGGCCAAATTCTTATCCCAGATACAGCCCTTTGGAAGCCACAGGGAAGCTCACAAACCCAAACAAACATTCAGCTGAAAGGCCAAAAAGCTACAAAGACCCTCTAGAACAGGGGGGTCATTTGGAGAAAAGATGCACACATCCAGGTCCCTTTGGGCCAAGAAAAAGTAGCCAGAGCACTGCAACAACCTTGAGGCTTCTCAAGGCTACACAGGAGTTCCAACTGCCCCAACTCCACTCCAGGCCCTTCCCACAGACCCCAAGGCTACACAAAGAGTTTGGCTCAGCTAAACAGAAAACTGGTCCTGGAGATTGTATTTTACTGCATTTTTTCCCTTTCTATTTAGCCTCTTTTCTCATGATCCTACAGAAATTCTCAGAGACCATATTTCTTTAGTTGTTGTTGTTGTTCCATTACAAAAATGCTGCATTAAAACTTGTTTTCTGGAAATAAAATCCATTGTAGAGCAAGATGGGCAATATTTGTATTCTTTAGGAGGGATACTGCAGACATTCAATATGTAGAACAGGGATTATATGCCTGTGTAGAAAAAAAAAACAAGCTGCAGGAGGATGCCCCAAATTGATACAGGAAGTCAGTATAAGGTCACAGCTGAATTTAAGGACAGAGCTGAATTTAAAAAAAGATGAAGAAAGGAAAACTGTTACAAACTAAAAATAAAATAAACAGACTACACTGTTTCAATAAAGCAAGAGCCCATATTTTAAGCACTAATATTTCATTGTAATCTAGATCTTCAACCAGAAACTGTGCTGGACAGGTAGAAATTGTGAAATTGCAATGAAGATCCAGATTTCCATGATGTTTGCCTCCCAGAAATTCATTACCTTCCTGTGTTTACTTACTATATTTACACATTACTTTACCACACAAGGATGGTAACAAGTCATATATGCATCTCCACTCAAAAGAAAAACCCTAATTTCATAAGTTTTTATGTCTAATGATATATTGTCATCACAATATGAGATGAAGAAAATCCACAACAATCTCAGAAGAACACACAGTTCTGAGCATCATAAATACTTGCACATACCCTTCCCTTGCCATTTCTCTTTTTAAGTTCATGTGTATCAGGAACAAATCTTTTTTGTGGATTTACAAGGCATTTTAAAGGCTCTTCTATGCCCTACAAAGTCAGAAGTTCAGGTAGTTTCAATCATTTCTGGTCCTCCTAAACATAAAATCAATTTTTTTTACCTTCCAAGCAACTCTATAATACCATAAGCAAAATGCACGAGCCCTTTTCTCTGCACAAAGAAGCTGTTGGATTTCTTTGCTGCTCCTCAGATATCTAAGAACAGGCAATTCTCCACTCAAATGATGGAGAGGAGAATTTCATTTCAGGAATCTGTCACAAGGAACAAGCATGGGTGGGTTCTCTGTATCTTCCAGAACCCTCCAAAGGTCAGCTGGAACGATCTTCCAACATCCCCAAGCGAGGACTCTGGTCATTTTTTATACAGCTGGGCTGTAGGACCTATCTGCTACCTTCTCTTGATATTATAATTTTCACTGCCTCAGGAGACAGAGAGCTGGAAATAGAGCACCTCAGGACAGAATTTGTTGAGTGGGCTTTGAATCTGTCTCTTGAGCCTCAGCATGTGCAACTAAAGGAGAACCAGCCTAAAAAAACCTCCAGCTATTAATGAAAACCATTGGAGGCAAACGCTCAAATACTCAGAGGGACTGAGAAAGAATTGACACCAAAAATTAATCTCAGCAGTGAAGAAGTTCCTCTGATCTCCATTATAAACTGAAAAAGAACAGCAGGATTTATATAACAATAGGTAATTAAAAAGTGGCATAGAAGATATTGAATATTTCACTAATGTTAGTTCTTACAGTGTTGTTTGAATTCTGCAGTCAAATACATGAGTTCTCTGAGCCTGACAGAGATAAAGCACAAATAACTGAATCTAATGCCTGCTTCTTTTCCCTGAGCAATAAATGTACTAATTACAGAAAGCAAGATCTAGCTTTCCTTTTGTGCTCCACATGTTGTCACACACGGGTGGAAATAATTAGCATTTATCAGAAGGGTTTTGGCTAAGAAAAGTTCAGTTGAAAGCCTAAGTATTTTGGAGACTTGTCAGTAAACATTTCATTAAGAAAGGCTGGTTGGGGCTAGGTCTATCTATGCAAGTGAGACATTCTCATTGCTCTGGCCCTAATACTAAAACCTGGGATGTACCTGAATGAATTCCCATCTAAACCTGCTCTCAGCAGACAGTAGGCAGAACAGAGGTGTGTGCATTGCAGCCCCTTCCCAAACCAGTTTTATGAGTATAGCTGGGTATCTCTGCAGCCTTCTAATTGAAATATCAAGGTTTCAATTCCAGAGATGACACCCCAGTACAGCTCTGGCTGTGGAAGCATAAAAATGAACCTGAAATCTTCCCTGAAGAAAATGAAATGTCAAAACCTCAAAAAACTTTTCTGAAACCAAGCTTCTGTTGTGTGGCCAGCCTCTATTGTGACACATGTTATGAAGCAAATTATCTTCTTGCTGAACCAGACAGGAAGAATGAAAAATCTATAGCCAATTTAAAATCTGCCTGCTACACACAATATCTAAAATATTTTCCAAATGCATAGTGGCAGAACAGTTCTCCTAAACAAGGGATTTGCTCAGTTGCCCTCCAGATCATCATTGATACTCCCTTAACTATTGCTTAGTCTCTAAAAACGTTCATTAATTTTCCCTCAGAAAGTTTCTTACCAAGGTCCTGAGGAAAAAAAAATGGATTTGAAAGTAAGTTACATGAAAGGACATGACATCTCCAAGCCTCACGAAAACTAGGGAATCCATAGGAAAGTTACTATCCCCTCGCTCTCTTCCCCCTCCACCTTTTTTTCTCACATGAATAAACTCCTACTGTTAACCTCTGATAACTTAGAATTTCTACTATGCTGTACATTACAGCCAGAGAAACAAGGAATGGAAATCTGGCCTGTACTCACGCTACTAAGGGATTCATAGGTAAAAGAGGACTGCAATGGTTCGTAATTATACTGTCCTTTGGTCACACAGACCCCCAGCCCCTGCCCCCTGGGGCAGAGCTCAGGAACACGCACTGAGATTGCTTAGGCTGCACTGCCTTAATGCAATTCACAGATTTCTGATTCACTGCGAGGACCCGCTGCCTAATTACTAAGGCCTCAGTACTCCAGGGAGAAAGGGAAATATTAAGCCTGCTTTAACCCCTTTAACAAAAACCTGCAAAGAAATAAATCTTAGCAGGCAGCAGTTCAGACACAGCTGCATGTGAGCAAGTCTGTGCCACGGCCTCTCAAGCAGCCTGAGGAGTTCCACGGGCAGCAGCATCTGCACAAACCCACCCGACTGCCACGCGAACACACGGCAGCAGCAGACTGCAGCACCATAAAGGTCTGTGTTGGTCCACTAGGACTGAAGTGCAAGACTGACAAAGTAGAAGTGAAACTCAAGACTGTGAATAACCTTCTGGACTGAGCTCACAGAAACCATTTGTCCCAACAGCACTCCTTAAAATGTTGCAGAAGTGAAGGATAGTAAATCCCAATCCAGTGTGCACAGAACTCTTACTCCTCTCCTTAGCATGAAGTGATTTGGTCATCATCCTGAGACTAATGGTGCTCATGCCTTGGAGCTAACCTGAATTTCTGTTCCAGCACCAAACAAGACTAAGAATAGTGTTTTGAAAACTCAGAAACATTAGCATGTGGGACTCATAAAAGTGACTCTCACAAAGCAGAAACCAGAGCATTGCAGCATTACCAACAACTTGAATCTCCACATGCAAGTTTCCAGACTAAAGTCAAATTCTGCCAAGGTCACAAACTATCACATCAATTCCACTTAGTCATTTCTTTGCTTTCCAGAAGTATCTCTTAGCAATAAGGACTGAAATGACTGATATATTTCACCTTCCCCTTTTCTTTAAAAGGGTAGTTTCTTTCTAGTTCCTAAAATCACAGACTTCAATTCCATCAGGCCTCCATGCATCACAGGAATCTCCAGATAAGCTCCTTTGAAATGTGAGTCAAGGGAAAGGCAGGATAGGGTGGTATTTTTTTCCTCAGTTGAAGATACTCAGACTGACGGGCATCTGACGCTTTCCACTTGGTATTTTTATTCTGTACTAAAAAGCATAAAAATCTGTGGGTGTATGTATATTTTTATTGCACCAGCACCACACAAAACAGAAAGCAAGAAGTGGTGCATAAAAATTGCAGTAAGGGAGAACACAGACAGACAAAACTATTGAAAAATAAATAGGTTTGAAAGATCTAGATACTTCATGGATGTATAGAAAAGGACACCTGAAGTTCTACTGTCATTATTATAAATGTTGCTGCTTTTAATTAATTAGGAATACCAAGCTAAGCCAGTCTGAAAGTGAAATAAGAGTGACAGTAGCAATTCATACACTTATTGAACAAGTCTTTTTCCACCATCAGGAAACATTCGATTTGAGAATATGACCATTAGGTATATCCCAAAAAAAAACCCCTGACCAAACTGCCAGAACTCCAAACATGGCCCCTCCATATGCATAAATTCTGTCTCTAGCGAGTACACAGGGACCAGAGTGCTCCACGTACATAATGCCAATTTGGTGATACCTGTAGCCTACTCAGGCCTGGAGTTACAAGAGAATTGTAAAACACCAAGAAATACAGGACAAACAGCATGCTCAGATCACATCCAACATGCACAAGAACATGTAGAGTAAATCTAGTGCACAATAGATGTGTATGCTTCTTTTCAGGAAATCTTGGACAGAAGTCTGGTAGCTGTAATTACGTGTTTTTACCTATAAGAATATATAATAATTTTCATAATAACTCAGAAGTGTACCTCTAAACTCAGTAGTGGTATTTGCTAAAATGGATTCCCCATCAATGTACTTCAGAGTAATCTGAATTGCAGAGAGTAATAAATCTTTGATGCCCTCCACACAGCTGGAGCAGCACTGCAGCACACGGGGAGGTGCAGCCACATCTCTCGGAGCACTGTGAGTTGTGCACTGCTCCCTGTGTGGTGAGGTGTCCCCATGAAAAGGATGGCACGCGCTGCGCATCTTAATGTGCTGCTGTAGATCAGCCTATTTCCAATTCTTTCCCCAAAGCAGTTTACTGAAGCACGACCACAGGCTCCAGCTTCTCCTCTCAGATATGCTCACCCTCTGCTCCAACTCCTCCACTCTCCCTTCTGCTCTGTTGGGTTTATTTTCATCACAGTTAGAGAAGTTTCGTGCTGAGCAAGTAAAATGATAGTTCCTTTTCTAAAAATCTTTCGAAGTTTCCCAAAATAACTGCATCTACTAGACCTGTGAACCAGACCAAAAAACCCTGTCACTGGTATTCTAAGGCAAAGATAAACAGTACTATATATGAAATCAGTGTACGTCCCCCAGTGCAGAAAGTCCTTTCCAATAAGTCTTCTTCTGGTATTTTACTGCTCAGATCAACACAGGTACACACTGTCCACCTTTGTTTTTTCTCCTGGAAAGAGGACAGTTTACTTGAAGCCACAATCAAATCACATTTCCACCTTGTAAAAAATTAAAGCACCAAATTAACCCTCAGATGAGAGATACATCACACTGCAGAATATTAGATTAACTTAAGTTAAACCAATCCATCAACTAAGAAAGGAAGAAAGACCCATCCATTTATTCTAGATAATTTCTTTTGCTGAAAGGAAGCTTTTTCATTGGTATCTACAGAGGAAATATTTTCTCCCTGTCTGTCAGTCCTGGGACCTGCCTAGAAGAGGAGGCATAAATATAGCTCAGGTCCCCCAGGTGGAGGCCTGGCTTTACCTCAGAAGCTGTAGAGGCACAGGGTCTGCCTGAGACCGTAGCACATTGTCCCTCTCAGCAGTGCTGACCAGTTACTGCTTCACCAGTGCTGAGCTTGTTCCTCACCTGAGGAGCAGGAACACTGCTGGCTCCTCTCACTGCCTCTGCCACTGGCCATCTGCCAGGTTACTGATGAGGTATCTTTTGATTTTTCAGTTTGGCTGTAAACTTTTCCAGTGCAAAATTGCTCTCTGTGCATTTGTGCAGCACTCAGCATAATCAGCACCTGATACTGGTAAGAACCTTGTGCAGTGTCTCTTACAACAGATTTGTAGGATTTTGTGCAAACAGAAAGAGCGTTTTAGCTTGACAGTGCTGTTCTATAAATTTAAATTCCCATATCTTGTCATAATCTTTGAAACTGATTAGTTTGCATATAAAATCACAGTTCATTTGGCACAGGATTTCCATACCTGGCTGCTTGTCAGTGTTTTGTGCGGTGTTATGAACCTCTATTTCCCCATTAGTATTCACTGCAGCAAGATGATGAATGACACTGAAGATGTGTTTATCTGATGTGATTTCTTACTTGCCTTCACCCATTTACTTTATACCTCATTTGGTTTCCTTTGTGGTCTTCAATCTCTTACCAAGGAAAGATGTTAATTTTTTTTTTCATTATTACTGTTTTCTACATATCTATGAGCCTGATCCAGTTTCTTTGAAAAAATTCCTATTGACTTCACACTGGAACTGGCCCCTATGGAGGATGAATGTGTCTGGCATGCCTAATGCTGCAGTACCACCACCTACTCATCCCCTCTGGTTTTTGTCTCTTTTGGGGCTTTGCCAGCTCTGCCAGTAAAATGCTCTGGCTTGCATTTCACAGACATGCCAACCTCTGGCCATGCTGACAGCATGTGGCAGTCCTCCTAAGCCTCAGTCTGCACTCTGACCTCAATAAACAGAGGTACCTTTGATAACCAAAAGCCGACAAGAACCAGCTCATCTTGTCAATCTCTGAACCAGCAGGGAGGTGTCATTATTTTGTGACATGCAGCTTAATCCATGACTGATCTTGGTCCCTTTTAAGCAGTCAAGCGTACTTGCTCTATTTCTCCAGCATCTGTAAAAAGAACTTTTTTCTGGATGTGACAATGCAAACACTTAGTGCAATACACACAAGAGTGTTCCCCATTATCGCATGTAAGGTAGCAATCTTTGCCTTAGGATTTTTACCTTTACCTTTTATTTTCCAATTCATATGCAACTTTGGAAGACATGTCATTTCAAATGGAAAAAAAAAAAAGCCAGAAAGAATTCAGCTCATCATCCCTCTCCATAAGCCCAGCCAAAGGGAGCAGCTTTTTAATTATCGAGCAAGAGAGTCAGTAAAACATCTCCACCTCCTTTACAGGATCCTCAGGCTCCAAACTCATTATCAGATTGCTTTTTAAGAGTCAGCAAATTAAACTCCCTCCAGCGTTATAATCACCACAGTGATTATAATTCCATGGTGCAGTGAAGTTTTAGGATGCTACAGACTTGGAGCCACTGTTCCAACCACAGACACTGCACTACACAGCCCCCATCAAGCAGCACCACACTGGGAAGCTCAATCTGCTTACTGGAACAATCTTTAAATAGCATTAACTGGCAGACAGCATTTCCTCTAACTCAGGCTGCAGCAGCACTAGGGGGTTGTAATGCATCCTGAATAGAACACAGCACATGCTTCGTAAGCTGTCCTATAACTGGCTCTTATTTATTACAGGTTCAACGCTCCCATAAAGTGGGCTTAGAAAGGAAACAGAAAAAGAAAAAAAACTAAAAACCCTGTACATTTATTTTAAACTATTCCTTGAAAAACAGCATTGCTTTTTTGAGAACTGTTACAAAATAATAATTGAGAATATCTTAGAAAGCATTCTACTTGATCAAAAACAGTAAGCCAGAGATGGCACCTTCAGGCTCTAAAGTTTCCTTTACAGAAAATAATAAAAAAATATAATCCTCTTTTATATTTTAGCCACAAACTTGAAAGGTGAGTGTGAAGAACAAGAAGGGCTCGGGCCATGCTTTCTCAGGTGCTTAGCACCTACCAGGTGAGGTCCAGGTATGGATAAAATTTGGCTAGACTTTAGAATCAGCTTCTAGGAGCACTCTTAAATCTGGCTGTGAGTAGATGCCAATCGGTCTAGTCTGTCTTGGAACTCTGTCCCTTATTAGATTCAACAATCACTCTTCTGAATGACAGCAGAGGGAAATTCAATATAAACTGTTTTGAAAATCTGAAAGGTTCTCTCCCAGAGTGATAATTACTATGTTTCCATTTCTGTTAATGACATCTAAGAACTGGAAACAAAAGCAGTGGTGGAGGATTAAGTAATTATGGAGTATTAGATGCATTTGAAGAACAGGGTCACAGAAAAAGGCAGGAGGAGGAAAGAGTGAGCATGCTGCGTGCTGCTCATCAGCTTGAAAGCTATAAAATATTCCCCCTTATTCACAGCTTGGTAGCTGTAAAGGACACAGACTCACAGTACAGATCAGCTATTCTCTATTGTCCCCGTTCTGGAGAGCTACAGCTTTTATGGGTAAGTAAAGCTCTTATTAACTATTGATTGATACAATCTATGCTATGTGATTAATTTTCTCTCATCTAGAAATTGCAGATGTATGCAACAGAAATAGAAAACTAATTTAGGACCATTTAAATATACAAGTGTAGTTCTATGATAAATGCAGTACTATAGGTGACCTAAAATTCTTGTGTCTTCTATTTCAAGCAATACTTAACACTTACAGTCACATGAAAATACAGGCTGGCTTAAAGAACACTAGCAAATTATGAGAATGGCAATGAAAAGTTAACTTAAAGCACTGGAAAATGATGACTTCTTATGAAATTTAAATATTTGAAAGAGAACTAAAATTCATTCTTCTCTATTGACAGTACAACATCCATCAAAGCAAATATGCTCACATGTGCCTCTGCACACATACTGCACTTTGCCCAGCGCTGCTGGGAGGACTGAAGCTGCATTTAAGTGGTCCAGCCTTTGAATATGCTTCTCTATGACTCAACCCTCAGCACAGCAAAAGCTGGAAAACAAGCCCTTGGCTATGATCATTCCACGTGAAAGGAATGCCTTTCATACTGGATTTAAAATACACCTTTGAGAATTTAATTTCCATTAATTCCGGATCCGTCCAAGGTATTGGTTAACTGGATCAAAGGGTTCAGCCTTCCACCTTCATTCACGTGATGGCAACTCATGTCACAATTGGACCTTGTGACATCAGCAGAACTAATCTTAGTAATACTCAATATGTTTCAGGGTGAAATAATCTGTCTTTAAGAGCAGTATGACAAGTGAGCAGCCATTTAGAGTAATTACCTTCCTAATCAATTAAATGATTATTCAAGTAAAGTTAAACATCTCAGTAGTTGTGGGACACTGATTAAAAAACAGGTCAAAATTTAACTTAAGAGCACCTTAAACAGTCAGAAAGATGGGCACAAAATATAAGTGGACTAAGCCAGTACTAGACAGGTATTGCTTCTGGCTAAACTACCTCTATTTGTACAGGGTCATTTCTGCAGGGCTGACTTTCTATTGCAATTCAGGTGGAGACAGCTGAACTTGGTGGATTGTTTCTTCTACTCCTACACATCATTTATGTGTACCTGTCCTACTTTCTGAATGTTCTGCTCAGAAGGCTTATCCTTTTGATATATTTGCTGGTCATGGCTCAAAGTTTTTATTCCCACTTTTGTTCCTGTGCTTTACAGCCTGTTTTTCTCACACAGCTGCCCAAGTACAAAACTTGTGGCAGGATAATAATAAATGACAAACAGAAACCCATACACTGCTAAGTACAGGTTTGTCAAACTTATCTTTTTTAAAATAAACATTCATTCATGTAAAATCATGTAACAATTCAGGCAATTTTTAGATGTAAGCTCTGTTACCTTCCTTATAGCTAAAAATACTAAAACCAGCCTGGACAATATTACAAATTCCTTGTGTGTGCAGTTTTCAGCATTCCCCAGCACCTTGCCATTTGCTTCAACAGCATTATAAACCCATAATACATCAATACCATAGGGAAATCCCACAGCTGCTGCTTTTAGTTCAAGTTGGTTTTTTCTCCCTTCTAGATTTTAAAGCATTGTGTCAGATGCACTTAAACAAATTAGAGTCAACAAAGCTTGTTGCTGTCTAGAACCTAATGAAAATTCAGCCACACTTATTCTGTAGAACTAGCAATAGTCCGCACCAAAGTCAGTAAAGCCATGCTGACCTGTACAGGCTGCAGGAGGGGAGACAGGGTCCCAAAAAACAGGTTCAGTTTTGAACAAACTCCTCAAAGGCCCCCAGCCTCATTTCTGAGGTGCTTTGTGAAACAAAGCTCTTGCACTTGAGGAAGGATGAGATTGTGTCTGATAACTCATACCCTGTATGTGTTTCCATCTTTCCTTCTCTGTTTCTAAGGACTTGTTTGCATCACAGGGTCACCAACAATCTGGAAAAAAAAAAGAAAAAACACCCCCCCACTTCTTGCTCTGTTGCAATCCAAGTAACTTTTAATATCCATTCACCAAAAATTATCACTCTTGTCCTTTGGGATCCCCTCCACACACATTAGAAAACCTAAATTAAGTAAATAAAATGCAGTACTGCTTGGAAAGAGCTTAATTATCTTTTCACTATTCTAATATCAAAATCCAATTGTCAGGGGGGAGTTGTTTTCTAATGGAGATACAATTTAAATTAAAATCTATACAGAAAAAGTACTTCATCCAGAACCCAGTCCAGGAAAGGACAGTGACAGTATATTGTTCTTTATAAACTGGAATGGGGACTTTGCTACGGTCCTTTATAGTTAAGAGTACAAAATTATGTCCAGTTCAGTCTAAAAACATTTAGGAATAAAAGCAGCTCAGCTTTACTGAAAGATCTGTAGAAACTCCTTCAAAAACAAGGAAGGAAAAACAAATACCCATTTAAAAGAAATTAGCCCATGTTACAAATTAGAGAATATTTTAAGACTATAAGAAATATCAGAAGTATTTGAAATCAGCACCATTCAATGCAGATGTTGAAATATCTAGCCTCCCAAAACTATTTTATCCAAACAATTTTATCGTTCTTTAACTTATTTGTGCAAAAAGAGTAGAACAATAGGAAGAAATCTAGTCAGAAAGTAATTCAGCCAAGATGCACAAGCTCAGCACAGGAAAAGGATCTTATGACTTGTTCAGAGACAGTCCCTCCCCCTCCCTTTGTTAAACGCTTCTTTTTCCTTTTCTCCAAAGCCCCTCCCATACACTTTGATAATTTTGATATTAGTAAAATTATTTAGAAAATTTCTAATGATTGCAAGCATTTGTTCCGGACAAATAAAAGTGAGAGAAACCTGCCAAGAGTTTTGAACCTGATAGTTCTAGGTACTCTCAAAAAAGCTTGCACAGCATTACGTAAACATAAACATGCCCAGGAAAACCTTACTGCAACCTTCAATGCCCAGGCAACACCAACCCACTCGTGCAGCAGAGCTAAAGCCTACTCACACAGCACAAGTAACCAGGTCAACGTAATTAAGTTAAAACAAACAAAAAAATTACCCAGCAAAAAAAAAATTGGATTTTCAAAATTAAAACACATATGTCCATCTGCATACATTTAAAATCTGATCCTTCTTGCTCTGCTGGGAACAAGCATAAAAGTAACACTTTATAGATATTGATAAAGTGATGCACCAGTAAGCAGATTCTGCTGAGCAACTCAGGTTTGGAGCAGAGCTCTGAATTACAGGTCATATCTTACAGCAACATGTTACTTGCATTAAGCACTGACAGAGCATATAAGGCCGTAACTTTTAAAATGTGTGTCAGACTTGAGAATGATCTTTTTTTACAGTACAAAGTCTCTTATACTGCATAAAAATAGCCAAACACACACACCTAAGCAAGTAAAAATATTCCTGGCACATTCATTATGCAACCAACTTCAATACTGTCTTCCAAAGATGATCTGCACATCTCTCTCAAGGTATAAAATGGGTCAAACGCACATGTCAGGATCAACATTATAATACTGAGCACTACAAAATTTCAGACAGTGCCACAAAAAATTTTACATATAACAGAATTTAGGCAAATTCCCACCACTGTCCACTTTATTCTGGAGACCTCCAGGATTAACAAGACACCTCACTCCACAGGTTGTGCAATACCATTATCTTCAACAGTGCAGGAACAAAATCCTCCTCTCTCAAGTGGCTTCTTCCAGATCTGGAGTGGAGTCATACAGGCAATTAGCAAGAACAATACAGGCGCAGGTGGAGGACAAGTTACAGACAAAATATACTTTTTTTTGGCATTGTACCAGAGAAGCAAAGGAGAAATGACTGCCCTTTCAAGGCCAACAATGTATCTTTGTACTATAGCCTCTTCAAACAACATTTATCACACACAAGCAGAACAGACAAATGCTCAGGCCTATGGGTTTACTTGCATAGAAGCAATCATTAATTAAACCCTAGAAGTTCAGGAATTTTAATCTGGACAGTGGGACCTTTGTGCTGTGCCTGTTTAGGTGGAGCCCAGGCACAAAAGGCCAATAACTGCATTTGCTTTGTTATTTGTCATCTCTCCATGTAGCTTTCCCGCCACCGGGCTCCCTGGTAGGGCCTCCCCGCTCTGCCAGCCGTGCCCAGGCTGGGTTTGCAGCCCTGTTTCCTGCACTCTGCCTGGTGATGCACTGCAGACACGTTCTGCCTTCTGCCGTGCGCCGCCGTGCTCCAGTAACACCCCACGCCAACCAAACCACCTGCAGCCAAGCAGGGCTCCGCAACAAGTCCCCGTGCACACCTGGATCACCCGCGCTGCCGTGGCCAGGGATGAAGGGCCCTGCTTCACTGCAGAGGCAGCAGGCACCGGGGTCAGGGACAGAACATCTTCCCAGCTCTCCAAGCCACTGTTCTGTCACCCGTGCCCAACACCTGCTGACCTCTTTCCTTGTGACAACACGTGCTGGGTCTGGACACCGCAGCTCTCTTGTCACTGTCCACAGCCTCCAACACCCAGCTACGCTCCCAACAGATTGTTTAGGAGGGAGAGCTGAGGGCTGGGCTCATGCTTTTATATCAGTGAAAAGGCTTATTTTTTCACAGCTGTCCTTTTGCTTGGCTAAAAAAACCCTTGTAGGAGTTGTCAGCCAAAGGAAATTAGTATTTTCTCTGCCATGGAGCCTAATTGGTTTTCCCCCCACTGACAGCTCTTCAAGCTAAATTTAGGGAGGTAGGAAAATTAGGCTGAATGCTCTTTGGCTGAGACTATGGCCTACTTCCCATACACACATGATAACCATAGGGAAGGGTTCCTTTAATTCACTTTATGCTGCAAAACTTAAGATGTATATTAACTGTGTGATAAAAGGTATCTTTAGAGACCAACATCATTCAACAAATGCAGAAAACTAGATCTCCAGCGAGCAGGAAAGATTTCACTCATTTCTGTAAATAAAGCCAGTTTATCCCCAGCTGTCACAATTTGTCTGATTGCTTAGCTACCCACATGTAGCTTTGCTGTACTGACAATTTACTCCTCTTTCACAATACATGATGAAATCAACACCTTCTGGAACCAAACTACTGTGAAAGAAGTTGAACTTTGATTTAAACCATCAAGTTTCCTGATCTCTTGTTTATAAAAAAAAAAAAACCTACCTGAAAACATCACCCAAACACAGATTGTGCTGATGGTGCTTTACTCCTTGCTTTTGAGCACAGCACATTTGTGGCTATTCCTGCAAGCATGACTTCCAGCCTTTGGATCTAGAACTTCCTTACCTTGCACAATGAATTGGAGCATCTGGGAGCTCAGGCTCAGCATTAGCCCATGAAGTTGGGATATATCAAACAGACCTACTCCCTAAGCACAAAGTCACAGTTAAATTATCAGGCATGAAAAAGGCACATACTGGTACACACATTTACAACATTTTGATCTCCTTACACTAAAGTGAATTTTATCCCTATTCTCCATCCCTGAAAAAAAGGAGTAAGCTTAACAGAATACAATTAAGCAGCTTTTCATGCCATAGGTCATCTCTTTTGCACATATGTTCTCCCTGACTGCACTTGGCCGGCTTTCTTTTGACTTATCTCACTGACCTATTTTAGGTTATCATATTTTTCCTCTTACCTGTTTTCAGTCAAGGTTCTGCAGCCATTTTTCTTGTTGACTCCACAGGGCATGTGACATCAACCACAAGCCAATAGGATCTGCTTTCTACCCACAGCTTTCCTCACACACAGATCTGCTTTCTACCCACAGCTTTCCTCTTTCCTGTACTCCCTCCTTGGTGGAATTCAATTATCCAAGAAAAAAAGCCAAAAATTATAAAAATACAGAGTTGCTTTTCCACTCCCAAACAATCTCCATTTCATTGTCAATTCCATTTTTTCTCACCATAACAATATATCAGTTTGGGTTACCACAAGAATATCAGTATCTTCTTTTACCAGGGCCTCTTCTGAGCCTGGATTTCTCTACTAGTTTTCTGAAAACTTCTTCTGTCCATCTCAGTCTCTCACTGTTCACAAAAAAAAAGCCTTTGTTTCTGCACCTGCAGCTTCACACTCCAGTCGCTGCATCATAAAACTCTGAAGCTTCAACCATACAACAGCCACCCAAATAACGCAACATTGGTCCATCTCCTTTCACTGCTTCCAAGTTCTTCATTTACTTGCTTTGACTCAAGTTAGAACTATGCACAGGTTCTCAAAGGGTGTTATCAATTGAAACCCCTTCCTGCATTAGCACACTGTTTTTTGAAATCTGAGTGCTTTCTGCTCACCACCCCTTTGCAGCAACCCTTTGTCTAAGGGTTGGTGCTCAGGCATTGAAAATCCAGCACTCTGTATCCAGCCACGGCAACCAGATGATGGCCCACTTATGTTCCGTGTCTCTTTTCTTTTTCTACTTTACTGCTAGGTGATTTCTTTATCTCATTTTCAAAAAAATAAAAATAAAAAATAATGCCATGCATGACACCACATCAAAGAGAGCATTTGTGGCTGTCCTATCTGATTTGTGACAATTAAGAGAATTTCAGACACGGATTATAGAAAGTTTTTATAAATCCTTGCAATTAACGGAGAACATTAATGTAAGTACTAGCCAGTCAGGCTTAAATTCTTGTCTTCATCATCCCTTCAACCTGTGGCTCAGGCTAAACAGTAAAATCTCCTTTAAAATCTGCTGCTTTCTCATGTTCTTCGAATAGCAAAATGTTCAAAGGTCCATCTCACGGGATCATAGGCATTGAACAATACTTTAAGGAGCTCAGGATGGGCCAGTGCAGTCCAGAAAGGCTGCAAAAGCAGGGGACAAAGGCTAGATTTTGGGGACAACACAGTGGGCTTTCCACTATTTTCCATTTCTTGGCAAGAGGTATTTTTAAAGCACGCTTAGAAACTGTATTTGGCCATTAACATTGAGAATAATTACCAATAGTCTAGACCAGGAGAAAAGAATATTGGGGAAAATACGGCCCCTTTCAGATTCTGGAAGTGGGTGAAGGAGATACTTCAATTCCCAGATAACGACAGGGCTCCAGCCTTCTAGGAAAAACTATACTCATACATTGCTACTCCTTTCCTCCTTGAAGAGAGTTGCTGAGGAATGCAGAGGAACAAGAGTTAAAAACCAGCCAGGTCAGGAGTTGTTCATAATTATATCCCTTTCATCCTCAGGATATTTTAATTCTCTCCCCAGGTCCTTTTAAATCTCGTGATTTTTCTCCTACATCTCATCACCCTCGAGTGCAGTGACAAAGACACAAAATGTATCTTTTAACATGGCCGTAAGTGGCTTTTCATGGAGACATAGATAATAGCTTATCTGATTTATAGAACAATTTTCTTGCCATGGGTTTGAAAGCCTGAAGAGATGGAGGATCTGTTCCTCCAATACTTTACTTCATGCACCAAGATAAGATAGTTCTATTGGAAAGAGTATAAGTCAGACCAGTCCCAAAACAGTTGCATGACTTTCCAGAGATGAAATACAATAATTCACCACTGGAGAAATTAAAAAAAAAAAAAAAATCTGCCCTCAAATTGAATTGCACCTTTCTCCTCTCTTCCCTGGTAACAAAATCAAAAGCAGCAGCTTTTGCTACCCTTGGTTACAGCAAAATGCTATAATCATGTAGCTGCACCACTCACAGCCAGCAGGAATGTATTTGACCTTACAGGCTTTATTTGCTCTTATCACGCATACACTTGCCAGCCCTCCTGGACTTCTCCATCTCCAATTTACACCTTCATGTCTCATATGAAATAAATTTAATATTACATTCCCAGACAAGACCTGGAGCTTTATTTCGTCTACTATACAATAATACTTCTACTCAGCATACAGGTACATTTATTACCATAGGTTTATATAGGACATGCCACAAACCAGGAATTGCTTTTTTTATTTTAGGGAAGAGCATTAAAAAAATACTGTGAGAAAATGGAGACTTAAAGCGACATGATTTTGCAGGCTGTCGCACTAACATGAACGCAGGTCAACTTTTCCTTTTGCTTTGCTTTTAATTACATTGCTAGACAGACCCAACAGCTATTTTTCAGTACTGAGCTGGAATTTTAGTTTCCTCAGGCCACATCTTATGCCTTTCAGTTACTCTTGATCTGCAGAACTCTAGCAGTTTCTCAACCCTAACCCTCATCCCTCAGCTGTTACACAGGATATGTCAAAATAGAGGCTTGTGTTTCCTGCCCTGGTGATACAATACATTTAGAGAAAACTACAGTCAAGAGAAGGCCAGACAACAATTTCAACAAGAAAAATCAAGAATGAGTTATTTTCTCTCTCAATCCAAAGTTACTTTGTGGCACTTATCTCTAGTCCATGTTCTGCAAGCTAAATTTCAAACAAATTCAACACAAATACTTTAATGAATTTAAGTGCAATTAAACAAGATGAAACTTCTAGCAAAGAAAATCCCTGTGGAGTTGATTACTAGAAGTTAAGAAAGCATACCTGGGAAAGGATATCATAGTGTCTTCTTTTACTGTTCTTTAGTCCTCTATTACCAGAGATTAAATTAGAGCTAAATAGACCTCTATTGTGAATAACTACCACATCTTTATATTCTGGAAAAACACATTACCTTGTTTTCCTGCTTTGAATAATGATGATGATGATAATAATAATCATCCATAGAAGAATCTTCTAAAGTATGCTAAAGGTAAGTGACAGAAGAATAAGTTTAGTATGGGAAATTACTGAAGGAAGAGGCAGCAAAACATAAGGCATTTGACTGGATCAAGTTGTTTCAAGCCCTCAAACAAATTGGCTCATACAGACCTCACACTGCTCAGGACCCAAACAATAATAAGTAATACCAAGAGCAGCATTTGTATTGAAGGACAGAGTCTACACTTTGTCTAGAAGAAAAGAGAAAATAATTTCTACACATAAAAGGCTATAAAAAGGAAAAAATCAGAAGCCATTGCTGTTTTGGAGGGGGCAAAATCGGTTGCTGAGAGATGTGTGGGATTCCTCTCTCTTGCTCCCTGAGGAGTTTACAGGTCAAAACTAGCACTGAGAATTGACACAGCAATGGTTCAAGGTATTCAAAGAGCTCACCCCTCATGGCTCTTTCCCCACTGCAGAAGCCAGACAAAATTGCTGTGCTACAGCACGTTTCCTGCACTATTGTCTCTGCTCTCATTAGGATGATCGAAAACCAACTCCCACAGCAAAAGTCTGGTTCCTATGCCTCTCACTCAGTATCTTATGTACAGATTTATGTGTGAATTAATAATCTATGCCTTCAGCTCAGGAAAAAAGCCTTTTGTACCTCAGTCTCAAGAGATTTCTGAGCTCAGGCCCTGCAGGCAATGAGTGACCATTTCCCCCACTTCTACGGTGAATTACTAAAGCTGATGAGCAATACTCTGGCAAAAATGCTGATTCAAGAGAATGAACAGTATTCCTTCAGAATACGTTTATTCTGCTAAAACCCTCCTCAGAGGCCAGACGGGCAGGCACTCCCTGCTGTCTGACCAGCTGGCTGGCACCATTCCAGCCTGGCTCCCCACCAGCTGGGCAACACACCAGGCAGCCCCAGCTGGCAAGGAATCACTTCTGCAAAAAACCTGAAACAAATTGTTCTAGTTTGCCTCTAGTTCCACCATGTCAACAATCTATTCCAGCATGGGATGAAACAAAATGTCAACACCCTAGAATTTCCAACAAAAGAGAAATAAATACCCTTTTGGTCAGTTTTAGTCACAATCTATGTGTTCTACTGCCTTTTCACAAAAACAACTGTCTTAACAGTGTCTGCTTCACTGCACCTGCAGAAGCATGGACTTAAACATAAGGACTATTGAGGAATCAGTCCCAAGCTGGTTAAATTAATCAAGTTTTTATAAATTATCTGATGAAGTCTGAAGAACTGAATAAAGACCACTTTTACAATAGAAAGTCAAAATTATCGAGGTTACCTTTGCTGGAACCTGTCTAATTCAATATATTCATAAATGACCTAGAAATAGCAGAATGGGAAGAAGTTTTTTGATTATTTGAAGAACTCAAAATTGAAACTGACTGTAGAGAATTGCAGGAAAACTGTATCATCCTGTATGACTTGGGATAAAGAGGCACATCAAGTTTAGTGTCTGCAAAGGCAAAACAACCTACATGGGGAAAGGATAGCCAAATTATAAATGATGGTGGGGTTTAAGTTAACTCCCTCTGCCCAGAAGATAATGGGTCATTTTGATTAGCTGCACAAAAGCCATTCTCAAATAGACAAAGAATTAACAGAGTAGAAAACAAAATATGACAATCTCTGTCTTAATCCCAGTCCACCTGAGTCTTAAGAACACTTTCAAATTCTAGATCCTCACCAAAAAAAAATAAAAGTGAACTGGAAAAAGATCCAGGCAAGTTATCAAAGCTTCTGTAAATACTAAGCAAATTGGCAGAGGAATTACAAAGAACTATAACAAAATCCATCTGATTATGACAGACACGGAAGGGCAAATAGTGAAGGATAATTCTCTTACTACAGCAACTCAAAGGCCATAAACTCTGACATTTTTGGCAAATATTTTAAAAGAAAGGGAAGTATCTTCCTCTTACAACAGTGAAACCATGGAACTTAATGTCGCTGTGTGATGTGGAGATAAAAATTATGAATTAACTTACACAGATTTAAAAAATTTTCAAATAAAAGTTGATCAACATGTATTAAATGTATATCGATGCAAATACTAGGCATGTTTCTAAAGGCCAAAGTTTCCAGAAGCAAAGGGAGAAGTATTTTACCTCATCTGTTTCTTGTATTCATTTGGGGCCTGCCACTGGCCACTATCACAGTAGATACTCAATTGAGCTGCAAGTATTGTCTTTATGAGAAACAGGTGTTTAGAAATGACAGGCTTGATTTGGGTTCTGTAATTATTCCTCTCTCCTCCCCACCTCAAACTCTGCCAGATTTATGATATGTTAATTTCTGTTTCCAGCTAGAATTTCTCTCTGCATGTTTATGCCTGCACAAGAGCTATGTGCTGTATGAGAAGTGACCAAGCCTTTGACCTCATGCTCTTGGATTAAATGAGCGTATTTAGATCTTGACCCTTCAGGAAATGATTTTATAATAAGACATTAGCACTGAAAAGAACTTCCACAAGGAACCCAGTGCTTTCCATACTGCCTCACCAGTTTTCTATCCCATTCTGTTTAGAAACCCTAAGTAAGCACCTGGAATACCTTGGGCTTTGTGGAGATGACACAGGAGCTGAAGATCAGATCCTTGAAAGTTTGAATGGGATTCTCCTGGCTCTTACTGAAGATAGTTAAGTATCACTCTGGATCACTAATTTGCACAATTCAAAAGCATTAATTGCAGATTTTGTCTATTGTAATAGTCTGTATTTCAAGAAGTGATTGCTGCTGGAACTCTAGCTGTCCTCAGGCTGTGTTGCTTTCTTTTCTCTCTGTATAAAAATCACAAAATTACTTGTGACCAGATAAAGTTACTGGTCACTAAGATACCTAAAGCTCCAGAGAAATTCCAGATTTAATATTCTATTTACTACAAACCCCTAGGATTAATTTAGGGTGACCCTATCAGGGCCAGGGTAATTTTATCATTTAAAAAGTAGTTTCTAGTCTACTTCTCCAAAAGTCCCTAAAGCCTCTGCACAGCCTCCTAAAGTGACGTAAAACTGCATTTATTTGAGTCTCCCAGCAGATGGTGATTTACCACCTTCAGGACAGCTGGCCATATTTTTGATGAAAAAAGGCTAAGGGAATTGTCAGTTCTAATTGCTAGTCTAATAAAAGATGTTGTGCCTACCTACAAAATTAACTGCTAGGCCATACCTCAGAAATAGCATCTTAATCCCTGACTTCCCATGCCTTATGCAGGCATCCTTTTATAGTCAGAGAAGATGAAACTGTTTTTTTCTTTGCTTTGCCACCCCTGCTTCAATTCAGCATAAAGCAGAGTAATCAGCTGGAACCACACTTGCTGCAATTCAAGCAGATGACTGTGCCCATATATTCAGACTGAGACAGCCTTTAAGAACCTCATTAAATCAGAGCCTTGGATCCCACAGATACCCACTCAGAACTCCAGGAAACAAAGGAGCATGTGAATAAAACAGCCACAAGCCTACTGCGGGTATTGCTGACACTCTTATCATTGCAGAGCAGAGATCCTTCCGCCTACTCAGAGGGAGTGGGATCTTCCCAGCTTTGACAAAAATCTTGAAGGGCAATCCACGATGTGCAGTGAAAGCAGCCCACGTGCTTTCAGAGATAGCCAAAGATGGTAAGTTGTGCTCAAGTATTACTACAAGGCATCTTACAGCACATTAGCTGCGTGTTTTCACTCCTGAATTTTGTTTCACAGCTACCAGCTACTGCTATTGCAATTGTTCTATCTTTAAATGGCAAAAGCCTGGAATTCCCTCTCTTTTATCTATGCAGAGGAAATGAAGAAACCATGTGTTGAAGCAGATTTGGTTCTAACACTGATACCTTTGCTGGAGAGCACAGACCAAGAAATGCTGCTTCATGCTGGGAGGGCCATTGGCCGTATTTGTTACGATAATCGTAAGTATCCACTGAAGAGAATCTGATTTTCCCTGGCTCTAAGGCATTATTTTAAAAGGCACTGTAACCTGCAACTCATAATAATTTTATAAGACCTGAGCACACAATGCACTTCAGCCTCCAGTTAGGTATACAGCTCACAGAGCTCACAGACACCTGGTTGAATGCACCCCAAGCACCACCTGAACTCTGGGTTTCCTCCCTGCATTTTTTACTTCAGGGTAGCACATCTCTGTCAGAACTGCTTTGCAATTACAAAAGGAGCAGAGCCTCATACATATACATATCTTAATCAATTTTGCAGAATTGCCTTGGGTCCAAATCCTGAATGGCTTGGACTTCTTCCAAAGTAATAAGAATATCTATAAAGCAAAGCACTTGCTTAAAAACTGTGTTAGAAAACAACAGACTTAAAAATAAAAAAACAACCCTGAGATATCTATCTATGCAAGGAATGGTCTTTTCTGAGGACGACGGCTTGTATGCAAGAGAGCTTTGTGCTCCAAAGTGCCTGGACACCAGCTTGCCTGCTGTCTCACAAATTAAACGGGTTTCATTTACTTGCCCAAACAGTTTAAAATTTTTCTTTTATCTTTAACTCCCAGACTGACGACAATATTTACTGTATACTGAGAGTAATATGGAAATTTCCACCCAGTATCTTCTATCCACTACCCACTGCCTTCAACCTATCTTCTCTTATCCTTCTCGTGTGGATCTGCACAGCTTTACTTAGAAAACTGTGGGTTTGCCTCCCTGCCTTGTTCTTATGAAATCCAAATGTGATAGGTACCTGGTATAGATTCCACTAAGCTCCCTGCGAGTTACATGTATTTGCCAGGGAATGACACATAATAGCTTAAAAAAGCTTTTCCCTGCAATTACATTCCTGGCTCAGGCAGTTCCTGCACACCAGCATTGCTACAGCATATGGCCATACTGCACATCTGCTTCCCTTCTGGTGATGCCTGAGGAGGCCACCTGAAAAACAGAGACTAGACAAGAATAAGGGACTAAAGGCAGGTATTTATTTGAAGGGCCTTCAAAGGTACACCCTGGGCAGGCCAAAGGTGACACCCAAGATGGACCCTGAGTCACGAGTTCTTCACACTTTTGTAAGTTTGGTTCATTTGCATATCAGGGTTAATTCTCCAACTACAACTTCAGTTAATGATGTAATTTCCCCAAGCTTACCCCCCTTCTAAAGATGTTGGTTTACACATTTTGGGCCTAGGACAATCTGGGTGTCCTTGGACAGCAAGTTTGGAGAAGCTTTGTTATGTCTAACCAGCACGAGACAAGAGAAGTTAGAAGGCTTCAAGAAAACTCAGTTACACACTAAGCAGCATGGGATTTGAAAAATATGGAAGCTAAAACCTAAGGCATCACTGGCAAAGCACAGGCCCAGCACAGATTTGCCAAGACAACTGTGATGTGCTTTAATAAATTCTACTACTAACACAGCAATAAATACATCAAAGAAGAAAAATTAACTTCACCAATTCCCTGTCTGAATTTCCATTGCCTATGCTACAATAGCACCCAGACCCTTCCTGGTGTCTGCCATACACGCTGTCACCCAAGCAGAAGCCCAGCTCTCAGCAAGACACTGCTGCAAAAGCAGTGCCATTGTGCTGGTAAGAAACCATCACTGCCCAAGTTTGTATCTTATAGTTCTTAGCATTCTCAAAATCATTTTAGATATTAAGCTTTCATTCATTACAAAACTAACTACAAAAAGAAAGAAAACAGTTATCAGGGTTTTCCTCAGCAAGCACATGTGGATGGAGACAGTGGCTTAATTCCTTAAGTCACAGTAGAATCAGGTTTAACAAAAATTTGTTCCAAACTTGCATTTCCTCCACACACATTAGCCTGAAGCCACCACACAAAGGCTTTACAAATTCTAACAGTGTGAGAAAGAACCAGACTACCTTGCTGCTAAGCATCTCAGCTGGACCCTTTCCACTGATTTAATCAGTTCCTGATTTAGTCACCTTTAATATCTATGTTTCGCTGACCCAGGTGACCTTCAGGAAGAGCTGGTGAAGGTTGGAGTAATCCCATCACTGGTCCGAATATTAACTGACTATGCAGAAAGTGAACCACTTGTCCACGTTGCTCTATTGGCCTTGTACAATCTTGCAGACCTTGGTAAGTAAGGTCTTTTCTTAAAGTTTTTTAAAGTTTTTGCATCTTAGAGCAAAATATCATCTCCACACTGTCACTGCATTTCCATGCCCACAGCTTTGCGGGCTTTGGGTTTTTTTTCCTTTGCTTTTGGGGTGGGGCAGGGTGGTGGTTTTTTGGGCTTTGTTTTTAAAACACTGCTGATACCTAATCAGGAACTGGCCACAGAATCTGGATTGGAGAAATAACTACTCTTCTATAGAGTAGCAGAATTACTGGCACTACATTAAAACAATTAAGCTGTAACAGCTTTTGACCCCAAAAGAAGAGATGGCATAACTTCATATGATAAATTGACAATTTCAGCTATTTCAGAGATGGTATATTAAAAGCCTGGTTACTAAAATCTCATTTCTATTTAATAATTAAGTTTCTATACCTTACTGAAACAGCTTCCATTTTCATTTACACAATTTTCAAAGCAAAAGCATCTCCACTGATTTAAAATATATTTGCCCTACTTTACACAAGTTGTGAGTAGTAATGAAAGAAAAAGACCAAGTACAAAATTATTATCACTCTCTATATATGGTCTGGCTAAAATTTGATGTACTGCTTCCTGCATTTAGGGGGAGAGGCAGGGGAGAGGACATGGTATCACACCATCACATTATTCTCTAAGTAGGTCTGTCTTTATTATATATATCTCTTATATTATTTAATATATTCAATTAAAATGCATTCTTTGTCAAACATACATCTTGGTGATGTTTAAGAGCAAGACTAGAAGCACCTAATCAAGGCAAAAAATATACTACTACAGCAAATTGACATGTGTCAGTGACACACAATGACACTTTCTTGTGTTAAATAATCATATTACAGATGGATTTGTAAGAGTCAGCAAAATTAAGCCAGGATTAATTTGACACCTATGAGGTGTACAGGAATTACAGAAAAACAGTTAAAGAACTTGGGGGGAGAAGGGATAGAGTTTTGCTGTCTCAGTACTGTCCAAAGAAATAAAGGAGTCTATTAGAACAGAAAAAGCCTTCAACAACGGTGTCTAATCACTTCAGATCATAGGCAGATATGCTCTAAACATTAATCAAAAAAAAGAACATTCAAAATCCTGATTTTATCACATACATTACATATACAGATTCAGCCAAGGAAGCTCTAAGCATGACAAAAGTTGCTGAACAGCTGGTGAAACAACTGAGGAGAGCACAGAGCCATGAGAGGTTAGAAATTGTCTTTGAGGTTCTGCAAGCACTCGCAGAAAACGGTAAGGCTCCTTTTGGTCTGGGTGGAACAAGGGGAGACTGGGTATTGAACTGGTTTAAGCTCTGGGTTCCGGGTTTGCCATGGGATCCTGCCAATGGAACCAGCAAGCCTTTCAGGAGAAATAAGCCACAAGAACATGCAAGATCCTGGCCTGAACAACACTGTAACAGGTGAGACAACAAAGAAAGGAGGGAGAGAGTAGCATTCCACCGCATTTCAGTAGATCCAAAAGACAGCAGATTCAAACTTATTCTCCAGGTTGGGTAAGAGAAAAGTGGCAACACAGATCACGTTTTTAATTTAAAAAATCAGAGCAACTGGGTACCAGTTGAATCCCTGTTTGGGCCACTTACTTAAGAGCTGGACTCGCTGTTCCTTGTGGGTCCCTTCCAGCTCAGAATATTCTGTGAATATGTGAAGATGTGTATTCTAAGCAGCAGTGCAACAAGCACCAACATTGCTCCACTAAAAATATCTAGATATCATATACATATTCTAAAGACATGAAAGCTCAGGACTGGCAACACAAATGTCAAAGACCAATGCAGAAAGCTTTGCTCATTCTGCCTTGGTGTCATCCTAGCTCTAGAAAGCTGTTAGAGACAAAAACAAAACAGCGACTGCACCTGAAAAAAAGACTGGCTAAAGTTCAAGGATTTAGCTTTCTAGTTTGAAATGCTTCCACAAAGAGCCAAGAAGCTTTTAATGTGCTTTTACTGTGATCTCTACAGATGCTCTGAAAGTGCAGTTGGTGGATGCAGGCGTGCCAGAGGTGCTGTCCGAAATCCTGCTGAGGCTCCAAGGCAGTTCACAAGCTGAAGATACATGCATTGTGAGGGCTGCGTCAGATCTCATTGTCTCTCTGCTTCTTGGAGGTAAAAAAGGGAATATTACAGGCCAGGTATATAATGAATCAACATCCAGAAGTGCCTCTAGCAGAGGAGTTGCCATCTTCTCTGTTGCTTTCTTTTACTTAACAGGGACCCATGCACAATCTCTTTTATCATCCACACAGGAACTCTTCTCGGGCACTACACTTTTCATTTCTATAGCCTAGAGCCCAGTGCTTGTGCTGCCATGCTTCCCTTCAGGCATATACATGTGTTGCCTCAGGCCATCTAAAACCACTGTGTCTGTCCCTGCACAGAACACAAAGGCCACGTGCAGGAACTTGAGCCATTGTAGCTGTACCTGTGGCTATAAGGTCACACCTTCTTCTTACAGCCTGCTTCTGTAACTTTACTTCCAAAGCTGGCTTAAGAGCCAGCCTTAAATTTGAAGCTAATAATCAGATTGAGTCACAGGGTATAGAACTACTCCCCCATTCACTGTTCCAAATCCGTTAGGTACTTTTGAGTATCTGGATTAGCAAATGGAATGTAGTAACTTTGTGTAGTCAAAGTTCTGCATCTATCTATTAGGAACAGACTACACACATTGCTGACCCAGATGCTTTACTAAGACTTTAAGGTGATTTCAGGAATGACACAAAAAGGCTCAAGACCTAACAGCAACTTCATTTATTTTACTGCTATGCTGTATTTTGGGCACTACAGATTAAAAAAACATCAAGAACCGGACACTTACACTGCATCCCACCACTCTCAAACCCAAAGCAATCAACAACACAAAGGTCTTAAATTATTAATATTAACAACAATCTAAGTCATCAGTGACTGACAGAACAGTTCCGTTTGGGGCTAATTATAATCAGATATGAGATATTCTCTATTTCTCATAACACAAATAAGTACCTACAGAAGGTTTTTGCTAAGGGCTGTGGCATCACCTCTTAGAACATGGATACTTGCACCACATCCAGACATTTGCAGCTACCAAGACAGGGGCAATATCTATTGCTAATTTTACAAAAGAAATTGTAAGGTTGGTTATTCTCTGCCTTTCAAACATGGAAAGCCACTGTTTGTGAGTGCAGAGAAAACCAACACTATCAGAGATCACTATTCCCTGGTTCTGAAATGGTTACATTCTTTTTTCTGCAGACTGGAGACTTGCATGTTTCTAGGTTATAGATTCTAGTGATACTAAAGTAATTCGGGGGCCATAATTGTGAAAAATGGGGGAACAGGTAGGCAAGCTTTTGCACTTTTCTTTTTCCTGAGCCACACCTTATTAGAGGGGAGACTCTTGAAATATTTCATGGGGAATATATTTTTTAGAAATAAAAAAAAACCCAAACAAACAAAAAATAAAGAAAAAACCCAACCTCACACAGTTACTGATGTTTTAGGTTTTAAATCACTTTTATGAAAGGGAGGATTACTCAGACACATTGGTGGGGGGGAGAGAAGTCTCAAGATAAGCCATTTTATCTTTCAATTCCTATTATAGAAAGCAATGAGCCTTTATACTATGCAGAGGGAAACAGAGAGATTCTTATAAGCAGACTCCTGGAAGGCATGCTGTGCTCAATCCATCAGCAAAAGATCCCCACCACACTTCCTGTCCTTTCTCACTGATAGCTACCGTACTGGCTTCAAACTCAATTAACAAAATTGCTCAACTTTCTGCATTAATAGGTGATTAATTATTATAAAAGTTTTCCTCACATCTGTCTGAATGTTGGTTTTGGTTTTTTTGGTTTTTTTTTTTTTAAAGCAAGCTATCATCCACACATCTCTTCACCTCCACCTCACAACCTTTCTGAACTCCCTTTCTTCCTTGCCTTATACCTTGTTCTGAATCAGCCATTGTGCCTCAGGGCTCTACAAAGGCCACAGAAGTGCCCCCAGTGCCTTTAACTGGCTCTTTCAATTTACTCAGCTGAATGGCTTGCTTTGTCACTCACTCTTCTACCCCCATCTTTCCCACAACAGTGTTAGATGTTTCCTGTGCAAGAATCGAATAATCCCTCTCATGCCTCAGTATGTGCCACTGATGTATGCACAGCTTTTAATCTGAGAGAAAAAAAGTCCTATGGAAATCTGATCTCAGCATCAAATGACTTCTAGGGAGAGAAAAGATGACAGACAGTTTCTGCAGCTATGAAAAGTGGCTGTTCCTATCAGACTTTAACTATGAGCCATTAAATTGAATGTTCTGCTGCTATCCAAGCAAAAACTCCATAGGAGAGAAAAGCAATTTGGAGCTCTGTGACAATCAAAGCAAGGCAATCACTAATGGGCTCTGCCTATTTGCACTTTATTACGTGAGGAAAAAAAAAAAGCTCTGACATTGTTCAGTTTGAGAGGTGGGGGGGAGGAGAGAAATTAGGTTCAACTAAGGTTAGTCTATATGAAGATCAAAATATTTTCCCTGTAGAATTTTATCAGACCAAAAGAGGTGACCTATTTCTATGGAACCTGTTCCTATAGTGGACTGGGCAATTTTTCCTCATATACTCTGATCCCCAAAGACTAGGACCAGGCAAAAGAACACTTGAAGAATGATAAGCAAAACCATCAGCTTTTCAGAATGTAGGCATAAAATGGTACCAAAAAATTTCTGCGTGAGTAGAATTCCAACTATTTCACAGACTGAAAGTTCTCTCAGGAAAATAGCCAATTACATTTTATAAGCATTTGACAAATTCTTATCTAATATATGTAAGAATACAGGGGAAAAATAGGCTACCAAATGAAATGTTAAGAGATGAAAAGAATAATAGGGACTCATTGAAAAGACAACATGTTCAAAGGACAACAAGAGTGTCTATGACTTGGAGGTGGAAATAACATCCAAACCAGCAAAGGTGTTAAAATTACTAAGGCCCTTTTTACACGCTATACATACAAAAATTAGAAGTCTGTACACATCAGTCTGTAAATTCAGTTAGAACCATGAGAAGTACTAAAGCTAGTACTTTGACCAGACCATGTATTTGCATGAGGTGTGTACAGTTCCATGGAACTCTTTATTCCAAGTGAACATGTAGTCTATTTAGTGTTCACACTGTTTTGCCATTTTTTAACAGCCTTCACAAGGTAGGAGCACAGCAATAAGGAGATGTTCCTGTGTGTCAGGCCTACACTTCTCTTGAGGTGTAACAAACTGCATAAAGGAAAATACAGAAAATTATTTTCCAAATGGCATCTTCAAAACACATTCCTTCAGAAAGGATGCCATCTGTAGCACAGAGGGTTTCCTTTTGCTCTTTAGCAGAACTTTCTCATTTCCTAACAAGGTGAGCTAAGCAGCTTCTGATAACAAAGCTGCCACCTGTACAGAGCCAAGTTCTCAAAGACAGAAGGAGACAGAGACATGCACTGACAAAATACTGCAGAGCATTGCTGGGTAAAGTGGTAGTTCTTTGGAATGTACAAATTTGCTCTTTCGCTGGGATTAAATAAATCAGATCTCTCCAGGTCAGGTCGTATTTTCCTAGCTTTATATGAGTGCAACACAAATCGACTTTTCATTTCAGAAAGTGTGTTTCTCAAAAGAGGTAAGAAAAACCTAGCTCTGATTCTTTCAAGGAGTAGTTAATGACAACTTACTCCATAGGAAACAAGGAATAACAGCAGTACAGAACTAGTAATCAGATTTACCACTGGTGGATAACATCCCTGGTTTCACAATAGCGTCTTAAATCAGTAGAATAGCGAAATTAAAGGAGTGTTAAAGCTATCCTGGGGAGAAATGGAAGATGCCACTGGTATTCTACTACATATATAGTGGAAAATACAGCAGCACTGAGAAAAACAACAACAAAAAAAAAAAGACTCGAGAACCTATGGTTTTGAATTTGACAGTGATTGTCCCTTGAAAGCTCTCTTGAGCTAAGCTTTACTGGAGTCTGTCTCAGCATCAGTTTACAGGTAGCTGATGCTCACTTCTGCCTAGAGAACTGAAGGTTGCAAAAAACAACACAAAATCTATAGTCTTGGTCTTAGCAAGACATGAAAACAATCAAGGCAAAGACTCCCTGAATTCTGAATTTGCATCATTAGTTTCTATCATTGTGTTTCTTACCTCTCTCACCTGCTTGGTTCCGCCTCTTTCTTCAGACGGCAACTGCTTGCGCATGGTCCAGCTGGGAGTCATACACCAGCTCCTGGATCTGCTGGAGAAACACGTCCAGAGCGAGGACACCTCTGTGCAGCAAGCTGCACTCAGTGCACTGCAGAACCTCGCTATTCCAGGTACAGAGCCTGAAGACAACTGACTTACTGTGATTCTTTGTAAAGATGGGTCATCTGTGCAGCTCTGTCCAAGCCACCAACACCAGTCCATTGTGTTTTGAGGGGCAATTGACCTTTTCCCCCTCCCCTGCAGGAGCATATATTTGAATAATTCATCAGGACTTCCTCATCTACATAAAGAGTTTAAATATCATAAAGTGTAATCTCACTACCACCTGCTCAAATAGTTTCATATTATTAACATACAGCAGCTCAAGACAAAAAAAAAAAATCAGAACAGGGTTTATAGCTTAAAATACAGAGTATGAGGTGGAGATACCTGGTAGGGACGTCAAACTTTTTCTTTTATAAAGCCAATATTCATTGCTACATACAGAACCAGTAATCTTAATGTTCTTTGAAGATTCATTTTAAAAAGCTCAACTCCGAATTATAAAATATCAGTATATCAATACAGAGCATTGTGATTATCTGTTCTGTTCAAGTCTATTACAAACCATTTTAGATCTTTCCAAGTGTGTGGACATTTGAAATGCTATTCCTACACTGCACTTTTCCTCATCAACTCATAAAAATATCTGTAATATCTGTCAGATATTCTCTAACACAAGTACAGCACTTCTAGAAACACAAACTCTATCACATTCGAAAATATAATCTGTTTCCTGAAAAAAAAATAAAGAAGAGAAACCTAAGTGGAAATCCATAAACATGAATTAAATATGGGTCAACACTTGGAAACAGACACAGAAGAACTCTTCAAGTATTGATCTTAAAAGAGAACAGATGCTTATAAAAAAAATTGAAAAAGTCATTATGGTCTAGTCAAAAGGAGTCAGTCTGTGCCACTGAAAAACAAGGACATTAAGAGCAAGTTACTTAATAGGGTCTGCTTTGCAATTTGCCCAATAAAAGGACAAAAGGATATAACAGTTACGTCTCTCATTTCACTGTCCAGTCTTCCTCACTACTCCCCCAAAAATGCATGCAGAAAGAGGAAAAAAATTGCTCTGGAGGAAGCAGCTTTTGGTAGCACAGTTAAGCAGTATTAAGACTCCTTCTAGATAAGCTTCTGATTATTACCAGGGATTACTGCACCAACCACTGGAGCAAAGACACAAAAATGAGGAGAGGGAAGCACAGAAACAAAGGCATGAACAACAGGGGATCAGTGAGCTCAAATACAAAAAGAAAATCCATTTTCAAAAATATGGCTGAGTAAGCCACATCTGCCCCCCAGTTCAGTTAAGATGAACTAGCACAGAACAGGCTTCCTAATGTGAGCGGGCAAGTGGATGGATAACATATTACAACTAGAAAAAGGAAGAGAAACAACAGTGTTTTATGTATTTTGTTCTGGGCAGGGTTAAGATCAAAATTAACCAAAATAACTCAAGAACAGTTCCTAGGAAAATTTTAGTCCAAAAGAGAAGTCTAAACAATCAGATAGTCCTGATTTAATTTCTGAGCTCTCTAACTAGTTGGACTTTTCACTAGAAACCTAACAGAGCACACAATTCACAACAGTTATGTCATATCTACATTTTCAGATGTTTGTGTCATTACTGAGCCTTACGTCAACATCTCTTTTCCATTTTCTAGTTGTCAGCAAGGTTCAATTGCTGGAGGAAGGTATCGCGGAGCGGATCGAGGCGCTTCTAAGGTCGGAGAGTCCTCCTGTGCAGTTTAAACTCCTTGGAACGTTACGGATGTTAGCAGATGGTCAAGGTAGGCACCTGCTCATGTTCACTGAGATCGGCTATGAACTCCCCTCCTCCCTTACCCTGCAAAAAACCAGCTGTGCAAGACTATGGGCTAAGTGTCCTGCTAACCTAATTCCACTCAATCTGGAGAGCTTCCAGCAGAGACTATTGCCAGAGGCTGCATGCTTTCCAGACTGACCCAGTCAGCCTCAGAGGTAGTTGAGAAACAAACCACACAGAAAGAATCCACAGCAGTCAGTGAGAACAGGCAAAGGCCTAAAAAGATGTTTTTCACCAGAGATACAGCAGCAAGGCACGATGAAAAAGAGCCAGGCTGTAGAGTCAAATCACAGGACAGCAAATCAATAAAGAACTAGAGAACATAAAAGGAATAAAGGGAGCTGGGCTGGAGAGAGGCAGGAGAAATTAATTTCTACCAGTCTTTCTATACACATTGCCAGTTTTATCTTGCTCAAGTGACTCAAATGATGAATTTACTTTGCATGTTAATGTATTGGATTATCTACTTGCACTTCATGCAGTTTAACACAGAGGGGGGTATGCAAAAGCAACAATAATCTTTCTGTGCACATCACTGTATTTTGAGAAACACGCACAATGTCGGAATTATGTTAAGATCTACTTCAGTATCTTAATTTATTCTTAGGCTTACTTAGCTCTTACCAGAGCATGACACAAAAACAAGCATCATGGGGTTTGGTATTGTCTTTCATATTACCACAGCAGCTGCTCTAGAGCACTAATCAGTAGTGACCCTCGATATGCAGAAATAACATGAGATATGTCAAAACTAGGACCAGAATAGTTATGACCATTTTGTGATGGGAAGTGACAACTCACATGGGACAATTACAGACACCACTTCATTAGTTACACAGAAGAGGATAAAACCTCACTCTCCTACATTCCATGCTGATTTCAATTGCACTACTGCAGACACCACTTAATATGACACCTACTCCCATCTTTTATCAAATTAATATGCATGATAGAAAATTTAGATCTAGCCCTGGTATTACTCTGCACTGCTTCCAGTCCAGTGAAAAGCTGCTTTCACTTATATTTCACTGTGGTAGGAAATGAATATTGCAAGATATATAGAAACCTAGCATCTTCTTGCTCTGAGGCTTTGACGAAGTCATTCTAAGGTCATTTCTCCAAAGTTATATCTCAGTTGTGACAGGGGAAAGGATTTAACGTTTGAAATTGAGACATCACAGTAACACAGATTTAAATTATCAAACACTAAATTATCTTTTTTTATTTTACTTACCAGCCCTAATACAAAGTTGGAATTTGACACAAGGTACAACTTCCGAATCTGAAACAACATAATTATCAAAATGCAAAGTAGAATAAAATATGTAGGAGATTCAATGTTTATCCATTCCCACCTATGAACACACAATTCTTCCACTTTTAATTACTTCCTATTCTGTTTACCCATTGCCCTTAATTAACTCAACCTGAAACTTCCATGAACATACATCTACTAAGAAGTCCACACTAAATTAGTTAATTGCCTTATCTAGTATAACATCATTATTCTGACTATCAGCAGGTATGCTGAGGCTTACAGACTAGAAGAGGTAGGTTTCTTCCTAACCACAGAAAACTGCAGGCAGATCTGTCAGCTTCGTTACCCTAAAGAGATGTTAACTCCTGGTTCTTCCACCACTGTGCTTCAGAAGAGCAGAATAATTTGTGCACTTCAATAGCCAAAGGACATTCAGCACAACTGAAAGTTCAATCTTATAAAATGACAAATTTGAATAAATTGTAAGTTAAGAGGTCTTCCTGCTAAGAATAACTGTCGGGCTTTATCTCAAAGAGCTCTGTTGCCTGTCAAACTGAGTAAAGAACCTGCCTTTGCAACAAACCTCTTAAACTGGTTCCATCCTCCAGCCTCTTACTTCAACTTTCTGTTTGAAAACTGGATTACCGTGATCTCTGCAGAGTAACGAGTAGCATCTGACTAGAAACAAAAGTCTTGAGTTACAGGAGATAACATGCGGGTAGCTGTGCAATGCCCTGTAACTCTTATCTCAAAACAAACTATGGCAGCTAGGCTATAAACTCCCAGATTCCTTGTGGGATTGTGACCTGTGGATTGTTCCTCAGCTTACTGGATGAATTAAAAAGGAAGTGTGCGTACTTCCCCATCTCCTTCCCCCAAAATAGAGTATAGGGTGATTTACAGCTTCTGGAAAACATCCAGAGCAATCATGCGGTTTACTGACACTGACCTTCTGGTGCATGCTCCATTTGAGTCTTCCAGCATATCTCAAAAGAAATGTAACACACACAGACAGGGGCAGGTAAAGGAACAGGAGCAGGGTGATGCCTCTATCAAACCTATCCCTTCTGTTACAGATGTTAACATAATTAAGAGTTCCACTTCTCAGGAAAAGTTATCTAGTGAGGTTTTTTCCAAATGTCAACTACAGGCACTAATATTTCTAGCAAGTCTTGAGATAGCTGTCCTGAAACACAGGGGAATGCAATTCAAAAGGCTCTTCCACACTCATGGGGGATTTCTGATGATGCCTTATACATGGTTCAACATACATTCTTAAGATTCAGATCATCCAATTACCAACACGTCGCAATTCTGTACTAAGACTTGGCTTCCCATGCTACAAACAGTAATGAATTATCACTGAAACAGCACGAACAGGCTCCCAAGAGCCCATGGTTACATTTGTGCAGGGCTCAAAGTGCAAGTGCAAAATGCCAAGTGGGAAAGGGACAGGCCTCCTGAAGCATCACAATAGAATATTTGCTTACGATGATAGAAAGCAGCTCATTTTAAGCCCTACTTCAGCAGCCTCTTTAAAAGGATAGGTCTGTTGGAACAGCTTGTTTTGTCCTTCCCCTGCATGATTCCTTTGGTAAAGCTTCCTTTGGTAAATATTTCCAAGATCCATTAAAAGCCCAATGCTTTAACTAGAGTTCTTAAAGGATGCTGAGCGCAGGTCCATGGCCCTAGTTACTTCTACATTCACATTCCTGTGACCATTCTACTGAGGGATCTGACTTTGAATGCCTCTTGGTGCTTTTCTCTTCAGCTGATGCAGCTGAAATCCTGGGCCATGACCCCCTGCTGCTCAACAGGCTGGTGCAGTGGTGCAGTGGGAGTGACCACAGTGGCATCTGCAGAGAGGCCAACCGGCTGCTGGCATCCATCCTGCACCACAACAGATCCCAGGTACGAGAGCATTTGGTCTGATACATTTCTACTTCACCCTTCTCAAATCTTTTTAGAGCTTGTTGACGTAGCTAGGGATTAAACGGCACATACAGCTTTACAGTGAAAACCACGAAGGTTCACAGTAAAAACCTCTCTGGTCTGCCTCAATACCAGTGAGGGGGAAACTTGTGCACTCCATAACCACAGACACCTCACAGAAACGAGCACCACGGTCACTTACTGTCACCCGTCAACACTGACCCTGCTTGAGTAAGGCTTGATAAATGGTAAGCAGGTAAAGCTTTTCTATGGCCATAAACACGTTTCAAATTTCAAATTAAAATGGCAAAAATAACCCAGACCTGTCCTAAATGTCAGTCTTCCAGAAGCTCCAAAGAGCCCACTTACCCATGATGGATGATTCTGGCTTGATCTTCGTGTGCTGGCATTTTAGAACAGGCTTCTGTTTTTTGTAAACCGTGCTATTACACACAGGCATCCCAGCCCTGCTTTACTTTCAGGCAGTGACTAAAAAAGTAGATACTATCATCACAGGCTTTAATAAAGCAAAACTAATCCTTGCTAGTTTGGTGGCTTGAAATGAAGGAGTGGAATAAGGACAAACTGAAACAAGACAAAATATATATTTATCTTACAGATATGCATCTATAGTTAATTCTAAGTTTTGATATTCCAGGTAAATTAGACCAGCCCTAAGCAGACATGTATGATCAGTGCCAAAAGCAATGTTATCTCTAGTCTTTGAATACTGTCAGTTTGCAGTGCAGCAGACAAGTAATTTCCATCTATTCAGAAGCTGAAGAGTGCAATCTCATTTCCCACTCCATTCTACCATACTACTACGTCAGATTTCCATCTGTTTTACCTTTGCTTTAACAGGAAGTGGTCAAAGCCATCCAGGCAGCACAAGGAGTGAAGCATCTGGTTTCCATGACAACAAGTGACCATGCTGCCATGCAGAATGAGGCTCTGAATGCCTTGGCAATAGCATCTGCAATCGATTTAGGTATTTTCCTCCTAAAAGCATTTATCTGTGCAACATCCTCAATTATTAAGAAACATTGTCATGCTGTTAATTCTAGGTAACATGTATGAAAAAGCACATTGCTTGTCTAGATTTAGCCCTTCAGCATGAAATAAAGGTTGGCAGCCATTCAGATCATAAAATCAATAGGCTTTAGGAATGGCCTGAAGTTTTTTTTATTTAGGATAGAGTCAAACTATCATGCTGTGTGGACAGGCGCTATCTATTTGAGTAGCATGATATGATGCTAGAAACCTAAACAAAAAAAAAGAGGAAAAGTAAAGGTGATGGAGATGAAAAAAGATGATAAAGGCTAAATGAAGGACAAATTACATATCTGAATGGTCAGTGAAGACTATATGTAAAGGAAACAATCTTAAGACAGACATGAGGAAAGAATAAAGCAGAAGCAGAAATGAAAAGGCATTGTAGAAGCTGCAAATGAAGCAAATAAGAAAACTGTAGATTCAAATGACTTTTCCTGAGCTAAATTTCAGAATTATCACACAAATGTTTTCAGATTTTTCCTGTGTGACTTGAAAATGGGTCTCAGTTTATTACAACAGACACCACAGAAACCTACAAACATCAAAGGTGACTTGAAAAGAAAAATAAACTTGACATTTGTAATTTCCTATACCAACAAGATTGTGAAGAGCCCATCTTACAGCTTGTCTACCATGAAGTTCTCAAACTCATTTGGCCAACTAACGTGAACCAACATTTCTAGCACTGAATATTTCAGGTTTTAATTTATTATGAGGTTAACCTTATACAGTCAATAGTAGACTGGTCCTGTCTTCAAGAATGAGGTCAGTAAAGAAATTCTGTAAAGAAAAGAGCACAGAAATTCTTCAGTACAGAAAACAGATGCTCAAGACATCCCCAAATTTCAAATGAAGCCAGTCAGGAATTTTTTTTTTAAAAAAGGCATATTCACTTCCTAATTTCTTTTCAGATAACAGCTCAGGGTTACTATTTGTTTACTTATTTTTCAGAAACGCTTGAAGAACCTTTTAAGGAATCACAACTAGTTCAAAGCTTACACAAACTTCTACAAGATGATAATACAAGTCCTGAGGTGAAATACAATTCAATGGGCCTTTTGTGCAGACTTCTTAATTCAGGTAACTTCATTTTAAGTTGTCTGTGATGGAAGGATGGATATTGGTGATGAAGACAAGCATATTCTGTCACCAAAATATGCAGCCTGCAATGCTCCAGTGAATGAGTAAAGGATATTAGAGGTTCATTCCATATTGATCACCGAAAATCATAGTCAAGTAGCTTCCTTCTTTATGCAAAGCTGATTAAACCATCAGTTGAATAAAACAAACAAAAAAAAGCTTTATTGCAGTGAGTCAGTGGCATAATCAAATCCCAAAATAGCAAAATTAGGGCCTTGGAATAAAGGCGTCTTTGTCCAACTTCACCACACAAATGCCTGGCTGTCCCAGAGAATTTCTGTGTCCAAAGAAAGTCTGTACCATGCTCTTGGGCAGGCATCCATCTGGTCTGCCTGTCCTGTAAGCAAACCAGAAGCTGAGATAAAGCAGCCATTTTAGCAATGCTGCCTTCACACAGTGACTTTCAGTGAAGCATGTGAAGGACACAATTTCAGTTTCACTTCATGGTCAGGGAAGACTTAAAATGCTTCAAGCAGGATGGGACGATCCTGGATGCGTAGCACTAAATGAAAACAAGCACCTTGAAACCAGGAGTCCAAAGATCTCAGGGTAGTTTCTCACATCTTAACACAAATTACATAAATTAAAAATAATGATTGTACTTAAGCAAGGATGGATCACAAGGCGAGCTGCCTTTCAAATCCTGGAGCCACCCTGTACTGATGGACAAGGTGGATTGTGCAGTATACTCTATTTTATCCCTGTACCCACACAGATATTGCAATAGGGCAAAGCACTTGCAGTTTTCAGTGCTACTATGAAGTACTGACATAACAGATGAGATCTGTAAAACATTTTTCCATCTGTAAGTGTATACTTAGCATTTTATAGACTAACTGGAACACTAAAAGTTGTCTTACTAGCATGGAATGGTAGCAAAAAGCATACAGGCAAAAAAGTGCTGGGAATTGTCCCGTACTAGAATTTCACAATCTGTTTTTTTTATGTCAATCAGTTCTTGGAAGTCAAACAGGAGGAAAAAACCTTCATCTGTCCAATACTTCCAATGGCTGAAAGGGTATCTATTGAAAAAGCATTTTAATTAAAGTAGCTCATTATGAACAGCAAGTACTCCAAACTTTTATCTTACAGTTGTTGGGAGCCACTATGCCACAGCAGGTAACTAAAAGTCAGCATTTCATCTCCCATTCAGGTGATCTGAGACAAGAAATAGAAGAGGACAAGATTAAGGACACCCTCGAGCGACTCTGCAGTCACACCAACGCAGATGTGGTCAAGGAAGCCATCACAACATTACAGGTTTTGAGAGGAGAGACACCCCAGTAACCTCCCTTCTCCCACACCGCAGCCCAGCACTGCTGCTGAGGCAAACACCACCTGCTTTGCAACCCTTGCATTTTTCATGCTGTTGGACAACCAGCACTGCTAAAGCCCTGCTGCAGCTCCTGCTCTGAAAGCAGTTATATAAAGAAACCCTCATTTGCACATCTCTTTGGCCTGATACTTGCACCACTGCCGCTCTTCACTGAGCCACTAACACACAGCAGTAGGAATAAGTCTTGTCAAGCAAGTGGTGTTAAAAAACATCACAGGAGAAGCATCAGGCAATTACCACTTGTACATTTTTCAGCTGCTTGGTTTCGTGAGATTAGGATAGACACTTGCAATTTTTCTTTTATCAGTGGGACTTTCAAATAATTATATAAAAGTCTTAAGCTTTTATCGTGCAACCTGAAACAGGAGTTAGATTAAATCTGTAGCTTAAACAATGCAAAGGGCTAACTGGCACCAATTCAACCTCTGCGTATTGTGAATCACACTGGGAGCCCAATTGTTAGGTGAACATATTAAAACCGGAACTAAGTCCCCCTTCAATCTCCAATTTTAAAGCTCATCTCTGAAACTTTACCTGCTCCTATCACAAGTTATATTCCTAAATACTTGAGGCTACAGTCTTGTCCTGATTTCAGAGTTGCACCCGCTGTAACCTGAATGAGACTCTGCAGAAGCAAAGTTTACAAGAAACAGCAGTCAGTGAACACACAGTGCTTGCACAAGACACAAAAATAAAGCTGGTTAGAAATTACAAGTGGGCAGGGGTGAGAATGTGGAGGCAGCCATTATCACCCATAAGAGAAACTGGGTTTAACTTTAGATAATTAAAAAAAAAAACAGTAGTAAAACAAATGTCTTTGAACATTTCTGCAGAGTCCTTTTGTATCTAAAGTAGATCACTAGATGAGAAGGTAAGAGATTCTGTTCCACAACATGTTCTTATGGGAACTTTTTGAAGCAGCTGAAGGTATGTGGCAGAGTCACGTTGTCCAGACCTAGGAGATCAAATTCACAACGATGTAGTGGTAGAGACTGAAAAGTCTGGGAGTAATTACTTTTTTTTTTTAGCCAGCAGAAAAGCTACTGAGAAAAAATAAACACTGATCTTCAGAAACCTATTATAAAGCAGACTGTATTTAGAAGTCAACAAGGCCTCATATTCTCAATTTGAGAACAACTGGCCTATGTCTGCAAACAAATATGACAACTTTGTTCCTGCAAAAGCATTCCCACTTGCAAAACCCAGTAACACTACTTAGCACACTACACTCATCACCAAATATCACTCTCAAGAGTACTCTTGAGAAAGGGAATTTCATAAAAGCACACCAGACAAGTGTCATTTGGTGATGAACACACAAGCAGGTTTTCACCACATAACAGGAAAAAAGAAAAACAGCTTTTAACTTCTTTAATGTCCAGAGATTTAATAGTTACTCTACACCATTCTGCAGCTCTTCGCTTGTTCATGGCTTTCCATTAACAATGCAGAGAAAAGCATCAGTTTTATCTATTATTCAACAGACCAAACTGAAAAGAAAAAATATCAAGAATGAGTTTCCGCAAAATACACAAACAAGCACCCCTAGACCTTCACCATTTCTGAGTCATCCACAAGCTGCAGTCTCAGTAGCCAGTCTAAGCATCAGAGAGTGAAACACTAGTGACTGGAAGCAACAAATCTTAGGAATCAAACTCCAGGAGTAGAAAATATTAAATTTTATTTAATCAAATTTAAGGCTTGAGAAAAAAATATATTGAAAGTCACTCAGAAAAGCCATCTCAGAAGACAAGACAGAAGCTCCCCTTCCAATGGCTGAACAATGTTCAAGTGGCACGACAATGCACAGGCAGTAGGGGGAAGAAAGAGGGAAGGATGTAACGGGGAGACAAAACCCAAGGCAATTCTATACAGAAATCAATGGCCACATCAAGCTCCATGGACTGGAAGCACAAGTCTGTCCACATGGCACTGCAAGAGGTCACCAAAGCTAAAGACCTCTTGGGAAGAAACATTCAGGTTTTCACAAGGTGACCCAAGGTCCTTTTGGTCACTGCACTTTTTTCAGGGGTTATATTCACCCTCCTCTTCATGTACAGGGTAACTGTGTCCAAATGCAGTTATATTAATAGAAACAAAGATGCAGTTGCACTGTCAGACTGACAAATACATACATTGCTTAACAGAAATCAGTTGTGCTCATTTCTGAGAAATAAAAGTGATCACATTTAAGTTTGTTTCTCTCAGTCCAGTTCTTCAATTCTGACCTCATTTGACATCTTCATTAAAAACCTTGGTTCCACTGTAGTGTTTGTGAAGTTGTTCCAAATGCAGCCGCTGAAATCTCAACATCCACAATGCATCAAGCCTCTCTGTGAGATCACTGAATTACTTTCCTTTGAGGCTTTAGAGGCAAGCTCACACCTAGCTGCTTTTGCTGACAAGACTTTTTTTAGACCATAACCTCAATCTTTTGCCATGAAGTCACTGCAGGTCCACAGAGAAGGTGCTAAATAAAACTAAATAGAAAGTATTCCCATTACAAGTCTGAAATGACATTAGCCATGTATGGGGGTACTTCAGAAAACACAGGGGCAAAACAAGCTAGATCCCCAGGATTTTAAAAATTAAACTGAATAAGCACAAAGAAGTTTATCCACAGTGGCAAAAAAGAAATTACTCCACAAATGTAAAGATCCTCAAATAAGTTGAACTTCTCTCTAATTCAGTTCCAAATAACTGAAACACTGATACAAAAGTTGGTGTTAATATGGCCAAAGCCATTAAGAACTAACTGTGGAAATACAACACTTCAGTTAAATTCTGTTTTGCATACAAACAGTACTTCAAAAAGAACAAGTATTACTTTGTCTTCAGGTAACATGGTAAGATTTGCAGACCCTGGAATCCTAATCTGTAATGCTGGCTCCTGTCAGCAGCTAATTTCAGTGCAGGAACTCCACAGCCATCTTTGACACCAGGATGATTTTCGCCAAACTGCTGGAATTCCTTCCCAGCATTAGGAGCTGACAGTGTCAAAAGCTGGCAAAGGGAAATGTACTCCCTAGTTGGCATTTTCAATGCAATGTTTTATGAATAAAAAGTTAAAAATTGGAAGCATCCTTCTCCAATTTTACATACTTTTATTATACATAACCTTAACCAAGAAAGTTGGTTGACGAGGTGTTCCAAAATTTCAAGCACCAGAATTTAAAGCAAAGTTTGCTGGACACTGCTCTGCTGCTTGCAAAGTTGTAGTACAATCACACATTTCTGGCTGTTCCTCGTGGATCAGATTCAACAAATAAGTAATACAGACCTCAAATTCAAGGCTTTACAGAAGAAATGCCTCTTGCTCTCCCCTCAGTGATCTACTGCTATTGTTTTCTTTTGTTATATACCAAAGTTAAGAGTCACAGTGTACTTCTAGCCGTTTTACTTTCAGGTTCTCAGATGAGTTAATAGCAGACTATCCTCTGCTACTGTAAGGAAATCAGCCATCCTTAGACAAGCTTCCTTTTCCTGTTGTGTCTCAATCACTGGCCAGAAAAAGAACTACGAAAGCTGAAGTACACATGAGCACTGTCTGAAAAGTGCTTCACAGATTGCAAGCTAGAAGTATGTCTGGACAATCAACCAGACACAAAGATTCTTACTGTTGATCAACTTTTGCCAGTGAAATGTTTGCTAATACATGCATAATAGAAAAAAAGGACATAATATATTTAAAAGTTTGGCTTCCGAAGAAAGCCATATACTTTAGGAATACAAGTATTAAATCCTTCAGGCACACTACATGTAGTAAAATATCATTATAAAAATATATACTTTTCTAAAATTTACGCTGTGTTAGGCACTGTAAATGAACCTGCTCTCCCTGCAAAACCTGGTGTCACTGGAAGCAGTAAACAATATTAGTTATATGGCCCACAGTAAAACTGACAGCTACAGCTACTTCCAAGAACTTTTCAGCCACATACCTTTACCTTAAAGCTAAGGATACAACACCACAGTCGTATAGAAAAGACTGGAACTCCTACTGAACTATAAATCCATCTATTAACCCCCATGTGTGGGAGTCCAGAGTGCGGGGAATATTTCTCTGCCTGTTTTAAGGAGTTTTACCCCCCTGGACAGCACTGTTTTTGACCTTCGTCCATGGAGAAAGCTGCCAACTCTCTGGGAAGAACTTGAACGCACTGCGGTGTGAACTAGGTGATAGAATATTATGTAAGGTTACACAGGGTGAAAATATAAAGGTGTTGAGTTTGTTAAAGTAGCAAATAGGTAAAAGCAAAAAACTCCAAAATGGAGGATTGTTGTTGTTTTATAACCTCCCTCTTGTTCTTCATGCTACTCCATTTAATGCGGCAAAATTGCTTAAAGTGATTGGATAGAAAATTCCGCAGTTCCTGTGGACGTTTTAAAAACATTTGTTGAATATTGGTAGAAAAGTGAAAATACCTGTCGTTTCAAACACTGATTGGATTGTTTAGCTTTAAAAACGCCGTATTATCTTGATTTCGACGGCATTCTGCGCATTTTCCTTAGTGTGCACGTCCCTCTGCTGTACTTCTAACTTTTCTGATAAAACTTAATAAACTATCTGAGAGCAGAGAAGGCTGAATGTCCATTAATTAACAAGAATCCAGACAAAGACTCAGAAGTCCTCCCCCAGCAGGGGAGGAATGATTTAAAACACAACAAGATCAACAGGTGGAATTCAAAACAGAATCCCACACCCATGAAGGGAGGACTGGAAGAAGAATTAGTTTTCTCTTGATTAAAATAAAAACCCTGACATAAGAAGGACTAGTTAAGCTTCATGTAGAAAATGACTGTGAAGAAATCATTCTGGTTCACTGTATTTTGGTTCACATTTGAACCATGAAGCAGGCAGAACTGATGACTCAATAGCTTTACAGAAGACTTAAAAATTCAACAACTTAAGCTTTCGCTAAATCTATATTTCCTTAAAAACATATTTCAGTAAGGATTAACACTGAATTTGTAAAGTCTTTCGTCAGTCCTGGTAGTGGCAGTTGAGACTTGTGAAGATCAACATAGCAGTTGTGAGAGAAACTAGAGGAATAACAAAAGCCATCAACAGCTAGCACAGCATGCTTGCTACTTATTGAAACAAGCTGCGTTTTCAAGTGCATGCAGACAGCACTTTTAAAAGATATTACTGATCATTGAAAGGATAAGCCTTTTTAAAGAGGTTTTTCTTCTATAAATAAAGAATATTTACATTTTTCTCAGACAGGAAACAGCATCAGGGCTTTACACCCTCTTGCCTGAAATGGAGATTTGTAATACATAATGCTACAGATAGTCAGATTTTTCCCATCCTGGGAACTGGCTTGCATTTTTAAAAACAGTGTGGGGTTTGCACAACCTCAAATCAATTAAAGATCTAGACAGCTTGTGATTTTTTTCCCCAATTTCCAATTATGGTTGCTGGATATCTCACCAAAAATGACTGGATAAGTCTACTGTAGAGATTAATATGATTGCAAGATGCTGAAGAAATCAGCATGAGACATTTGAACATATTACATTTTAAGACAGATGACAGGAGTGAAGACAGAACAATCTTCATAGCAATCCTTCAAGGAAAGGGCTTATAGCAGTTTCATGTCTCCCTGCTACAGTCTTTAAAATCTGTTCTGCCAATGTCTCAGGAAATTCCATTTCTTCCTCAGAGATCAACGCTGGTGCACTGAGTTGTCTTATTAGAAAAAAGGTAGACAGTGTGTTTTTGGCGAATTTTTTTTGTAACAGCTTCTAACAAAAAGCATGAGCAGGGAAAAAAATCCACGTAAGGCTTTTAACAACAGGAGTATTTCACGGTCTGTGCATTTCTTCCACCTTGGTGTCCAATCAATCTTAAAATATACTGTTTGGCAACACATGTCTGCTTTCATGTTCAGAAGGCATTACTTGCCTTTACAGCTTCAATATCAGAAATCAATGTCCTGGCTAGGAAAATCCCAAAAATCTAAAAAGATAAAAAAATACCATTTGTGAGATAAACACTTGTAATGTACCAGTCTGTAAGATGTTTGTTTGCAGGTTCAGATATCATTTCATAGCTAGGATCATCCATCAAAGCATAGCTATTACTAAAAAGTAATGAAGGCAACAGAACCTTGCAGGTTATAAAACTCATGAGAAAGATGCTTTCATGTAAAACTCCAGCAGCATTCAAAATAATAAGCATCCAGATGCCTTACAGCTAGAAGAAATCCACTCAGCCAAGTTTGAGTGTCATAAACACCCGTGCTTGCCTGTTGCTAAAGCTACAAACCAGATATTTTCAATCGTTCCACAACTTTGAATAACAACCCAGTCAGTTTTAAGATCAATTTTTTTAAACACAATGTACAATTACCTGTACTAAAATGAAATTCTTGTCACAGACAGCAGTAAGAAAAGTCCCAGATTATTCAGAGACACTTAAATTTGAAATTTTAGCATTCATGTCAGTTGTCAGGGAAATCTTCCTTTACAAATTGAGGATGAATTTGTAACTCAGTAAATTTCCTGAAACATTCTTAGAAATAATATAAAGCTGGGGTGGAGTTCTGGAAAGCTATAAGATTTCATTTAAATGTAGTCAGGTTATGTCTAATTCTCAGCCCCACCATGAAATAGCTTAATGCACAAGAAAACACCCAACTGGAAAATACAAGTAAATTAAAGTGGTTTCACAGAGAGTCGGGACGTGAATAAAGAACAACATTGTCAAGTTATTGTCAATCAACACACTGCCAAAAGATTAAACTTTGTGTCTTGACCATCTTCCTAGCAAGAGGTTTAGTACAGTTCTGTTCTTAGTACAGCATTCCTCAAACCCATGGAAGCATTATCACTAGATAGTGATAAAAAAATATCAAACCCTAAGCTACAGGGGGCACTATTACCAGGTCTGGAGAGATATTTTGCCAGCACTCTATACTCAGTTCTTGTCAATTGCATGGAAAATACTTTCTGTAGCAGATTTACAAGTTTATTATTTCCCATTGAAGTGAAGGAATTTCATAGCAGAGAAATTAACATAGTGCAAACAACTGCCACAATGAAAGCAGGATCCATCTTGAAAGCAGCAATCTAACATGCTTTACTGAAAATTTCAGTTCTCTCTTTGATGTACCAAGCACTGATGAGGTAATAGAAGTCACAGCAACTCTTTCATCTGGTTCTGCTAACACCACATTTGCAACCTGTTCACCTATTTCCCTGCTCTTACATTCCCAACCTTTTTGAGCAGGGAAAGGCTCAAAAGCTACACTCACAGCTGGCTGAGGTAACCTTTGCAGGAAGGACAAGGTTGTATCTTAGCCATTTCAGGTTTGTGATAGAAGGCTGGAGTTCAGACCTACTGGAGCAGACAGCAGATCCCCCCTCCTTCATGACATTGAAACACAAGTAATATTTTATATAATAATCATATTACATATGACTATATTAATATTACAATATATATCAATTGTCACACACTGTATTATTACTACACTGTATTTTTATAATGACCTTCACTGCTTTGAGCAACAGGTATTTTCACACTAACTCCCCTTTACTATAATTGGTGTTTCTGCCACACTTCTCACAACTAAAAAATCCACATTCAAGATACTTATTTTACCTCTGTCTGTAACTCCTTTTACCTTTAGCAGGTCTGTATCTGCAAACATGACATTTTTTCAAAGAATCATAATAACAACTAACCTGGAGCAGTGAGATAGCTATGAAGACACCTGCAACGATGTAGATATTTCGAGGCAACCAAGCTTCAAGCGCATGAATACATCCTTTGACAAAAATCTGATCATCCCATTGACTTTTGCTCTGAATGTAGAAAGGAAGAAGATTACTTCTATGCTCAAGTTTATAATAAGATCAATCACATGATCTAGCTCAGCTAATGTTTTGTCACTTTTGCAGTAAAGTTTTTAACCACACTTCAAAAATACACATCTGAATGAGGGAATGCCAGACATTGATATTCGTATCTTCCCGGAAATCCTGTCATTAGAACACTGTAGAATTATCAGATAATAGATTAGCAGATAATAGATGGTCAAATTAGCAGATAATAGATCAGCAGCGTTAGACTATTAAAACTGCTAATTGAAATGCACACTTGAAATCCAAGTCCTACCCCTTTTTGAAACACACCTTTCCCTTCACCTGTTTCATCACTTGTTTTCTCTACCCTCCCACAGTACAAGCTTACTTTAAACAAAGGACAATGTCTACCTTGCTCTATTTGTAGTATGATGTAGTACAGTCAATCAGTTCCTAGAATTTTGGGCTGACACATCTATCAGCAATCCCACCATTTTTATAGTTTTGTCTATGTGGGCACAGAACATGACAGCACCTTACCTTCTTTCTGATATCATAGCCACACTGTGTATTCACAACTTTTTGCTGAAAAGCAAAAGATATTTTAAATAAATCAAGTGAATCCTACTCACTTCTGTTCACAGCAAGTTTTTCTATCTTTTACATTTATAAACATATCAGAATTGTCAGAGCCAACCATTTTAAGAGGCATTTTTAGCAAAAGCAAACAAAGCCCTAGCAGAATACAAGAAAATTAATGACACAGCAAAGATGTGTACCAGCAGGATGATATCCTGCACCAGAAATCTCAGCTGCTTCTATCACTTGCCATTCAACTAGCAACCTTTTAACATGAAAACTGCACTGCCAGCACACAGGTGAGACATCTGCATTTATAAAATGCATAGTAAGTTATATTGAAATATTAATAATAGAATCTCACATTAAACAGATTTAAGCATCCTTTTGTCTCCTTCAATACAGCACCAGAAAGATGCGCAAGCAAAGAAAGTACTGCTCCAAGCTAAACAATAATTACTGGGGAATCTGAACATGGAATATGTCCCTGACAAAGGCTTTCCTTGGCTGATTGCCAATATAATTAGACGCCTACCAGGTATTAAATATTAACTTACCAATGGCTATCCCTCAGCACAAGGATTGCTGGATGGATTCTGAGCTGTAAGTATTCCCACTTATACCATAAAGCACTGTATGTTAGCTCCTACCTCCCCATTTTGGCATCTGCTGTAAGGCTCACAAAGTCATAAAGTTCAGTAAACAAATTAACCAAAAAGCACCTAAACCTTGCCAAAACCAAGGACTGACTCAGAAGCTTTCAACTTCATACATGAGCACTTTACTAATTACTGACAAACAAGCAGCAAATGGAGTTTTACTCCTGCCTGTCTGGCAGAGGGGTGGTGAAGCATTAATCCTAACTGGGGCAAGCACACTGCTTAGTGCTCTCAGCTCCTTACAAACCAGGCAACAAAGGCCAGGGATGCAAGGAAACAACACACTGGGAATAAAAAAGTGTCAGCCACCACTACTTCAGATCCAAACCATACTAAAATAGCTTGAATTCCCAGTGACAATACATTTTCAGCTGTCTAACAGGTTGCCACATTTGGACTCTAAAAAGAACACAACAAACAAAAAAGTTTGTCTGCGCAAGAGTAATTTTTGGTCGTTCAGGACACCTCAAAACCCTTCAACACCTTATTCAGGAAGTACTTCCTGTCATAACTTTACAACCTCAGAGAAATAACAAAGCCAGGAAACAACTTACAGCAGGATCAGGTATACAACAGGAAAAAGGAACTCCACATTTCTCACGACTTTTGCTTTCACTCTTGCAGTCGAAGTATATGTTAAAGTCCCAGTCTTCTGGACCTTGGGCACCACAGCAATGGTTCTGCAACAGATAAATATATTCCAGAAGTTTGTTGTTTGTTGAAGTGGATAAATTATCTCTAAAATACCTCCAAATAGCAAGAGTTTCCTTATAAATCTTCACCATTCCTAAGTCTGTGCAGAATCAATGACAACAGCAGGTGAAAAACAAAAAAAGTAATCACTAACAGGGTGATTTCTATGAAATCAAAGCAATACATTTGGAATGCTGCTCGTGGAAACAGGTGTCAGCATGTCAAGCAAAATCATAAAAATTATCGCTGTAGATGTAACTGTCAGACACAATCAGTTCCATTGCAAAACTTTTTTAAGAGAAAGTTTTTTCTTAGGGAGCAAGGGAAAGGGGAGCAAATGAGAAAGGTCAAAGGCAGATGCATGTCTGAGAGAGCTTCCACAATGGACATCTGAACAAGCCTGGATCTCAGGATATCTTCCTTCCCTGCTGCTTTCAAAACAGAAGGAAGAAAACCAGCACATCTAAAATGTACTATTAGCTACAAAATATTATAATTTTATAACAAAAATAAAACCTTTAAATCCACATATTCTCCTAGAAGACATCAAAGTGGCAGGATATGAACTTACAATTCTCTGTAGTGAATCAATGATGTTCTGGAGGTCAATGTCATCTCGGTAGGATTTAATGTTATTCTCAAAGAATTCTTTTACCCTGTCCCTCACCCAGTCCTGGAACAGGAAAGCCATAACTGCTACTGCCAGCTCCAACAGGAATATAAACACAATTGTTCCACAGAACTGTAAAAAACAAAAGTCCTAAATTAGAAAACACTAATTCATTTTGAATGCATCCCTATACCACCAGAAACAGACACAGAGAATTAGGTTCAAATTTTGACTCAGTACAGACAGAGGGCACAGTGAGAACACAAGGTAGAGAAACACCCAAGAGGCAGAGTTATCTCCTTTTGTTTTTGTCACCTGACCTTGACAGTAAAAAAAGCATCAGACAGTCATTATGCACAGCAGTGAAAATATTAATAAATGAGAAAATCTGTAAAACACAAGGCTAAAGTCATGATATTACCTCTTGGATTGTTTCTAAATTTATAATTATTTTTTTTAGAATTTTTTGGCCAGCTTAACCATTTTCCAATCTAAAGCAAAGCAGCCTCAGTATAAAAACAACCATTAAAGAAATTTCGCATCAGTCACTGAAGTCCCAAAGTTTTGCCCATCTACAAGCAGCTTTAAAGTTTTAAGGGATTTTGTTCCACTATACTATATTCTCTCAGTAATTCCTAACTGACTAAGCATGTTCCATAACATCACAATGTTAGATTCTGATATACATACTATAATATCACTGCAGAGCAGAACAAAGGAAAAATGAGAAGGAAGAACATGTTCCACAAAGAGGAAAACTCATAGGCTGGAATCACCCCTGCTTTCAATACCATTACTCAGAGGTTTGTCAAGGCAGCAAGTTTACCATATACGTTGTCACAAACCAAATTCTATAATTAATTATCTGAGTTTGCTCCCAGTCCTTCATCATTTGCAGCTTTCACACAATAATTCCCTCATATAATGATGTTACTTACAAACTTCAGCAGGCAGATGTTTTCTCTCAGTGCTCCCACACAACCAGCAAATCCCAAAGTAAACATCACTATTCCCACCACTAAGACAAGCACCACTGGGTCCAGACCATGAAGACCAGTCACCTTTGTCAGATCAGACAATACACCCTGAAGGAAAAAACCGAACAGAATGTGACCACTATAAGCATGGTACTAATTTAGCATTCCTTCTGGATGATTTCCACATGATTCCGAGTGAACTGTTTGTAAACCCTTGAACTTGCCAACAGTGACACCAACAAAAAAAGTCGTGTTGTAAAATTGTTATTGACAACACCAATTTTCTTCACCCCAGCAGAGGAAGTATTAAAGTTATAGTTAACAATTCTTTTAGTAAGTCAGTTTCTCAGATTACATCCTCCTGAGTCTATTTGCCAAACAGAATTCCACAAGATGGTGCCAAAAGCTCAATACTATCACTGAATGTTCATTTAGTTCCCAGGCAAAAGAATTAATGTTTTATATTAACTTGAAATGCATCAGTCAGAAGGGCACTCCAATATCACAGTCTAAAAAACACGTAAGAAAATTTTTCCAATCCTATTCTTAAAGTGGCAGAAAGGGAGAGACATTCTAAGGATAAAGCACCTTATGGATGACATTTTAAAGAGGGGAACAATGTTGTTTCCAAGGGAAGCAGATTCTTCCTCTCATTTTAGTTACAACCCTTCTAGTGCCTAAGAGTCTTAGTAGTGCTCCTCCAAACTCTTTTAAAAATATAAAAATATAGACTAAACTTTTCATCCTTTTGCCCCGATACAAATTCTTACCCCAAAAGGAGTTATCTATTCCCTATATTTGTGATTTGCTTAACACAGAAGCAATTTTTTTTGTTAAATATCCACTTATATTGACAATCTTTGCTATGAAGCCTGTCTGCCTAGATATCTAAGTCTATGTGAATGTAATGCTAACATAGTGAAATCCTTCCTTATAGTTTCTAGATTAGCTTTTAAGAAGTTATTACACCAGCTACCATTAAAATTCCATCAAATATACATAACAGGATTCTCATGTGATGTGCAAGAACAAGACGGAACATGCAGAAGACAGAAGGGACAAACAACTGAAACTCTTCTTCATGAGAATGATTCGCAGGGACATCCAGGCAGCCTTGCAGCAGTCTGAGTGTTTGTCATGCAACCACCACCAATACACAGAACAACTTAATAAGGAAATATTTTCACCTTTAAAACAAACAAATAACAAAAATCAACACAGTACAATATCCCATCATCACATGTTCACTATTGTTTTTTTCCTTTATAAAGTATATTCTCAAGCTAACCATGTTTAGTGTAAGAGAAACATCAGAGAGAGTTGCAATAAGCTGCTTAATTCCATTAGCAGAATGCAAATTCTCATCTTTCTACCCAGGTACCCGTGCTAAAGTTAAGTGCAAAGAATATACATCCTAAGAAAATACACCTTGGAAAAAGCTGTATCATTTCTTATTCAACTGCTTACTTAAAAAATAAAATCTTCAAAATACAGCATTAAAAGAAAATGTGCCCTTGGAGAAACTTCATCAGCTGAAGACACTGATTAACAGTACTACAGTGATCCACAGGACTTCATCTTCTTTCATAACATGTTCCATAACAGATTCTGTCAGAGCTGTTAATCTGGCAACAGCAAGACAGAGTTGTTTTTATCAAAACTGGCTGATGGGATGAAAAAAAAATAATTGAACTGCAGAACTCAGAATCGCCTTGCAACAGCTGGTGACTAACAGCTGAAACAGGCTATTAGAAAATGGTCCTAGTTTGTTGATGATGTGTTAGCAGTCACACATATCCATTCCTAAAAACACTTAGAACTCACAGTCAACTAACAAACTTGGTCTACAATTATGAGAGTCCCACCTAATCAAACCTTGGCTCAGACCCCACAATCAAGAAATACATGCCAAGATCAGACAGCCTAATGCAGCGTCCTTGTAGAACCAACATGCTGTGAAACCAAACACTGTGTGACCAGGATGCTGAAACATTCATTAACTACTGCCAGCCATCTCCTTCCCACACCCAAACTCAAGCTTTTTGTTTTCAGATAATCTCATTTGCTCAAGAAACATCTTTTGGAAGAAAACTTCCTCTGATCAAAGCGTGTTATGAATAGAAGTTGGCAGGAACCGGGCTTTATTATTCAACCTCAGATGTCACTGGTTCACAACAGTTTCTTCATGTTCACATGTATTGTTTACAACATGCTCTCTTTTAAAAGAAGGTTATGGGGATTTTCTCTAAGAAAAGATGTTAAGCCAAAAATCCTGAATTAATTCAGAAAACTCTCATCCTACCTTATCCATTTCTCTAAAGACACTCCTGCCTGTGCCATCTGCACCTGGTACAAACTCTTTGAAGCACAGGCTGCCTTTTATAACACAGATTTCCTCAGGTACACAGGAACGCAGTCTGATACCTGCAGTCAGTGTCAGACATTCCATGACAAAATTCACACCTTAAGTCTTTCTTTCAGTCACACAGAACAGTGACTTCTCCATGCTCTTGAAGTCCCTCTAAACAACAGTCTTGATTTGAAAACTGACTGCTCCCTCTCCATTTGTTATTAGCCATGAACTTGCTGGAATGAATTTAGGCTGACTAGCCTCTAGTTTCACAGATCTTCCTTTGTGTCCTCCTTGAAACCGTTTTAACAACAAAAACACTTTTCCTGATAAGAGGGCTCAGTGTTATTCACCTTGCTTCTACCAGCAGTTTACAATAATTCACTCTTAGTGACTTTTGCAGTATCTTGTGTGACAGATACCGACTCTTAAAATTTTATGCAAGTTAATTTTTACATGACTGTTCACAATAACTAAAGCCAGTTACAAAATCACAAGGATAGGCCAATTAGATACACCAGTTAGAGAGACTGGATTTGACTCAATCAAGTAACAGGATTCAGGATGGTAACATTTTTCCATATAGTAATTTCAACACTTCTCACAAACCAGCAGTCTCATTTCAACCTACTACCAGCCAAAAGAGAAGCACAGGATTTATAGTCAGAGAAAAAGACTGCTGAGGAAGTAATCTGAAGTGTAGTCCTAATGCAAAAAGAAAAGCGACAAAACCAGAGAAATTAAATGGACCTAATGTACTTCATGTTGTGGTAAGAGATGGGGTATTCAGAACTCTTCCACCACCTGTAGTTTATCTTTGGGTCACCTGTAGTTTATCTTTGGGCTTACCACAGCAGCACAATTTCTGCAATGTTTTTCTCTTACTTCCCATCTGTTGTTCACCAAGATGTTTATCTGTAAAATACAGGCACTATTGGCTGAAAAATGGCACTACTACAAAAGACTGAAAACATGGCACAGAACAACTGACGTAAAAAAAAATGAACAGATTTCATGAGCCATTCAGAAGTTCAAAACCACAGGAAAGGCTTTGAAGCACTTACTTGCAAGACAGCACAGAGAGCAGAAAGGGCTCAGGCAAAATTTAAAAAATAAAGACAGAGTCTGTCTTTGCCTTTTACTAACTTCAGTGTACCATATAAAGCCAATTTTGCAATGGAGATAAGTTGGGAGATATCAGCCTCCAACCACACAGATCCTATGTGCTTGTCTACAAAACAGAAGACTGTCTGAACATTAGAGAAAGCAAATTAAAGACAAGTTTAACATCCTCATTAAAGGGTTGGAAAGAAAATTCTTTTGTAATAACAAAACAGGAGATAAATGCATTTGTGTGTTGAGATAGGTTGCTTACTGTATAGCAATGATAGCACTAATCTAGTTATGAGAATGTGTGCAGGCACATAAGGAGCAGGGAGGAGGAGAATAAATATCTCAGAATTCAGATCATCATAAAACTCACTTCCAAAAAGCAGAGGAATCTCAGAACCTCTCTGCATATGGATAGCTGCTGTGTATAACCACTGCAATTAAGGAAAAGTGAACATATGATGGTAATTGAAGTCTTACTACTTAGCAACGTAACTAAACAGTGAAGGCACCTGCCCTCCACTCCTGATTGAGATGCAGATCAGTGAATCTAGTAATGGTCACTTTTTCCTACTGCTTGAATTCATTAAGCCCATACTTTTACATTCATTCAAGGGGTTGAACCATTCATTTCCACACCTGTATCATTCTCTTCTCCTGTAACAGAATAACTGAGTACATGGGCACACAACTTACTTCAACTGAGGAAGTTTTTTAGCTACAAGAAACCCTTGTTAAAAATAAAGTTATTCATCGTGTTCCCCAGTTTTGTTCCTCTACATGGAAACACACTCACTTAAGCACTCCATGGGGAACAAAGTGGACAACAGATGGCCAATAGACTGGGACCATCTTTCTGAAGTATTTCAAAAGACACACATTTCGATTTAGTGGTGCTTTTTTTAATACAAAGACATGTCATACTCCTCACAAATATTTGTTTCTAATAAAAGGAGGTGGGTAGAGAAATATATTGTAGAAAACATGTTTTCGAAAGAGAACCTGTTCATAAAGGCTAAATTCTCCCTAGTGTCCTGCTCTTACAAGTTCATAAAAAAGCTCTGAATATCAAGGGTCACAGCATAATGCCTCATCAGGGACAAGAAGCAAATTCCAACTAAACTCAGTTTAGATATTTGAACATGGTCCTGAGCTCAGATGCTACGTTTAACCTTTTCTGCTTCCTGAGGAATTAGTTTTACGGGAACAGGAGGGGGCAGCCACTGAAGAAAGACCAGTCATTTCTACCCTTACCTTTTCACTCCATGCCCACAGACCAGCTGCAAGGAAGGCCACTCCAGCTAGCTAAAATTAAAAAAAAAAAAAAAAAAAAAAATTGAATTAGATGTACTAA